>OU452215.1:7885236-8485236 GCA_911728435.2 Apoderus coryli | reverse complement strand
ATTGTCCAGATATTAACTATTGTGATCTGCCTTATAAAACTCTATTTCGCAGCAGAGATCAATGAATCCTACATGAGGAGGAGTTGCAAAGCGCGGACTATTCCAGGTTTACTGATGGTTCACAGACAAACTCAGGCACAGGATTAAGGTATTGGGTGAAATAAAAATAAGTATGAGCCACAATAGACCCTCAAAAGTAGTCGCAGTGGAGGGTCCGGTACAGACCACTCATTTTGAACCTATCTACCTACCTATCCAGATATTGGGACTATGGAAAGAGCACAGAGCCTTATGATGACAGTTCCAATATGTTTGACTCATATATATTAGATGACTACCTCAAAATACTCAAAGAAGATGCCCTGCAAGGTATTGATTTACACTTATCATCGTCTTAATCGTAAAAGAATAACTAGAGGTTATACACTATTAGAAAACTTTAAAAAGAAATATGCGAAAATGTGCATGACGAAATTTTCTTACTAATCGTGTTATGTCCGGAATTCGCTGCCTACGGAAGTGGCTAAGGCGGATTCAATGATGAAGTAATCGCTAAAACTGAGGCCTATTTTGACGAGAAAGAGCAATCGTACTATAAAAGTGGTAAGTATCGAAAACTTCGCTATACTCATTGTATTGCCATCGAAGTTTTGTTTTTTTCTTACTTATCCAACGGACTTATTGAATGACCTGTATATCTGGTTTGTCTTACCATTTCCATCAATAATGAATAATCCCCGGAACGGAATTCCAGATTCCTCATCCAAAACACCGTAAGCCTTTGAGATGCTTTGAGATTTATCAGCCAACAGTGGAATAGCCATTTCACCCAAACCACCCTGTTTGCGTGGAGTGTTTACCCAAGCCAAATGAGAGAAATGACTATCAGTGGAACAAGCCACAATAGCGGTGTTGATTTTCTTGAATTCTTCAGCACGATCAGAGAACGCAATGATTTCAGTTGGGCACACAAACGTGAAATCCAATGGATAGAAGAAGATCACCACATATTTGCCTTTGTAGTCTTCGAGTGAGATATCTTTGAATTGTCCATCTACTACAGCGGTACCCTTGAAGATGGGTGCTGGTTTTTGGATAGCTGGTACTGGCATTATGTACTAGAAAAAGAAACATGCATTTTTAAATATTGTACAGTATGCAAAATTTTTTATTACTAAACACAATTTACCAAAACCCTAACACGTATTCAAAAGTTTTTCTAATAATTACATCCATCCTCGAAATAACCGTCTAGAGCTAGAGCTATTATCAGGGTTGTGTTGGCTGTAAACCGAATCCTTCCACCCAACTAATCCAGAAAGCTACAGTAGAAATCAGAGTTAAGGCTGTTTGATCAGACTCCAAATAAAGGTATAAGGCGTGCATGATTGTGTACTTATTTTTTAATCGATTTGAAAAATTCTTTTTGGAGCATAGAAAGAACACTTTAACAGAGGTTTATATAGGAATAACAAAAAAAATTCTTAACAATTTATTTTGACTTCAAAATAAATTTTTAAGAAATTTTATTTTTGTATTGTGTTTTCAAAATTAAACTAACTTGAGCCGCTTTCGAGATTTTTGATTTTTTGCAATTTTGGTTTTTATATATTTTCTCATTGTTACTTTTTGAGGAGAAAAATTTTCACTAGGACGTTTCGTTTTTGAGAAACCCATCATCAACTTGGTTTATTTCAATACGGCCATGGATTTTGTATTGTTAAATTTAAAGCCATTTTCAATTCAAGAATAGGTGGTATATCACATGTAATGGTTTAAACAAGTTTTCAGTGTTTTTAGCTGTTATTTAAAATTATTCAAGAAAAATCGTCATAGTTTGGCATTTAAATGACGGAATGCAGAGTAGTAGGTTTTGCTAAAAAACAGTTTTTCGTCGATACTCACAATTATTTATTATTATTTGACAATTTATTTCTCTCTCAGTACAACATTTTATTCTCTACGTGGTTTTTTAAATTTAGTTGAAATTTTTGTGCTTTTTCAAATTATTAAAAAAACGCCTTTCTCAGATGAATGTTTTACGCAAAATAAGTGCTAAACTAAGGCGATTTTTCTTGAATAATTAACAGCTAAAAACACTGAAAACTTGTTTACACCATTACATGTGGCATACCACCTATTTTTGAATTGAAAAAGACTTTAAATTTAACAATAAAAAATCCATTTAAAAAACGAAGTTGATGATGGTTTTTCAAAAACGAAACGTCCTAGTGAAAATTTGTAAACGCTAGCTTTATCTCATCAAAAAGCAACAACGAGGAAGTGCTTTTTATTTTTTAATATCGTAAAAATAACATCAGAAATAAATAAAACCTAAAATCGCAAAAAATCGTTTTTTCAAAAATTCTCGAAAACGGCTAAAGTTAGTCTACTTTTGAAAACACCATTTAAAAGGTGTTTAGATTGTAAAACTTTTCTCTAATATAACCGACATTGTTACTCCTACCGTTTCCAAGATTCGAATGCTATCCCATTATTTTATCTTGGACACAGTGTATATTAGATTAAAAAATATATAAACATTGATTATTTTGTCTCCATCCGTACCTAATTTTGTTCAAAATAGTCTTATTATTAATCACATGGAAAAAAAATCCAAAAAAAAGTCGTTATTTCTTATGGCATACTCTACAGGACCCACTTTTTTTTCGGAAAATTTCATAAATAGTCCTTATTTTTTAAAATATCAAAAGATGTCAAAGGAAAAAGTGGTTTGAATTTTACTTTTTTACCCATGTACGAATTTTCAGCCGTTTGGTGCAATTTTTGATTTTTTTCTATTTTTTCAAAAATAAGCGTAGATATTCGGATTTTTAAAAATTTTCCAAATTTATTAAAAAATGTTTCGGTAATTTAAAATTATGTTTTCAAAATGTTAAGTTAAAAATTGTTATGCCTAACACTGCTTGTTCCATAAGAAATCAAATCTTTAACAAAAATACGCATAACGGTTGAGGCAAAGTTGTAATGATTTTAAAAATTCCCTTTCAATTTTAATCGATTTATCGATTTTTTTATTCAGATAGATTAATATTTGCGTCGAATTAAATGAAAAAAAAGTACAAAAAATGCTTGAAATTTATTTTTAATTGAAACTAGAAACTCAACAAATATTTTATTATTATTATTATTATTTTTATTTTACTTTAATCTAGTTAAATGAAGAAACATGTTTTAATAATTTTTAATTTTAAAAATTCCGAATACGCTTATTCTTGAAAAAATAGAAAAAAATCAAAAATTGGTAGGTACATGGGTAAAACACAACTTTTTCCTTTAACATTTTTTTAATTTTCCGCAAAAATGTCAATTTTGACAGGCCAGGAAAGTCACGTGGCTGCTCATATGCATGTCATTTGGCATCAGTTACTGCTTTTTTTACTATACAGGGTGATTCATTATGGTTGCAACAAACGAAAACTGGAGATTGCTGAAGGTGATTTAAGCATTTTTTGCCATTGAATCCATGTCCGCAAATGCTTCGTTATCGAGATACAGGGTGTCCAAATTTAGTAGTCAAATTAACTTTTTTGTCCATTTCTCAAAAACTAGCTAACCGATTTTGACAAAATTTTACATGCATTTGAGGACCTAAAATATTCTGAGTTATTTTGGCTTTCATTCACTGTTCATTGGCGTAGATATAGGGGGCATTTGGGTAAATTTTACACATAAATTAATTAAAGACAGCTTCATTATTTTAAATTATTACTTTTTTAAAAAGAGCAACTTATTAGCTACAAAAAAGTTAGTTATGTTGTGATTTCTACCATTTTTATGGAAACCGATAAATTGCAAGTTAATGGTAGATTTAAATCAAAATTTGTATGGCCAAAAAATCGCAGAAAAAATACACTAAAACCGACTTAAATAATGTAAAATTACTTTCATCACTGGCAAATATAATCAAAATAACCTTGTTATAAGTTTTGTTTTCCAAAAAAAAAAAAAAAAATAAATTGTATCTATATAAATACTTACGAATTTCAATTTAATATTATTATAAACAAAAACTTTATCGTCAGTCCGCCGCTAGCACAACTTAATAATAATTAATAATAGTGGAATGATTTTTCAACTTTTGTAAGTGTAAACGAATAATTATTATAAAGATTTTGAAGGACGAAAAGTGAGAAAACAGATAGGATGTATGTCGATATTATTACATTGATTTCTCGCTTGATAGTTGTGTGAACTTTAATTTTATGTTATCTCCGCTTTACTTATCCCATTATCACTATCACGAAATTATCCTACCGCAGTAATGACAATTTTTTCGTTATAATATTGTTCTAGAAAAAGGTAATTAAATAATTGATGTAATTAGTTTTCAACAATACACTAAATTTATATCAAAATACTTTAATAATAATCTAAAGAAAAAAATTTAGTTTGACCTTTGAAATAATTGATGTAGTAAATATTGTACGGTTTCGAAAAAACACCTAACAAAATTTAGCCTTAGTTTTGTCGGAAACGATTATAATACAAGGGTGGTTTCTTAAGTCCGTGATTTTGAAAGAAAAGAATTTTTTTTTTCCGGCAAAAATTCATTACAAAATATTGACATTATAGGAGCGTTTTGCCATAAAACCTGATTTCCAGTCCTTTAAGATGTTACCGGCAAACGACAAAAATAACAGTACGGGAAACACTCTATACCGGTCGGCAAAATTATTCCCGTGTCCCGTACCGTTTTTCAAGCCCCACACTGAAAAAAATTCTAAAAATTAACCCTAATAAATATTTATTTGGCTTTTATTTGTTTAACTCAAACAAAATTTATTTGACTCAAATAAACAGTGTTTGTCCGGAATAAATAGAGTTATTTGATTTTCAAAAAATATTTATTTGGCCTGGGGTGCTTTGGCAGAAATAAATATTTATTTAATTTAAATAACAGACTAAAGTTAATTCCTGGTTATTTGAAACAAATAAATAATAATAAACTGAGCCGACGCGCATGGCTGTTGGGGATTCAACTCCATAGCGCACGCGTTTTAGTTGAATCGTTATTATAGTGGTGTGGAACCATTGAGGTGGGGGGAGACGCTCTAACGTGGCCAAAAGCGGGTGCAGGTACGCCATTTTGGTATAAGATATCTATCATTTGTCGTGCTTTCAAGTTTCTAGTGTTATTTACGAGTATTTTACAAGTTTACTTAAGTTTTTCGTATTTTTTTGGACGGTTATTTGACAATATACTATAATGGTGTCCTGTGCTGTGCGTAGTTGCAGTAGTAGAAGTGAAATCGACTAGAAAATATCAGAAATAACGTTTCATAGGTATGTACCAAATATTGTAAACATTGTACATGGACGTATTTAGGGTTTTTTAGGCGAACTTATTAAAACACATTATTATAGGAGTCTGGTAGCATTCTCTTTCTGCACTGAACAATTGATACGTGCATTGTAGTTTTTTTTTTTTACAAATTCCTTTACTTGATTTCTACTCTCAAACTCTCTACTTTTTCATCACTTTCTAGCAAAAAAGACCCCTAAATGTGTGTTAAAAACATATTCTGGTTTTTAGATTTCCTAAAGATCCTGCTCGTAGCCATATCTGGACAGAATATGTGTCTCCAATTAATTGGATACTAACGAGAAATGTACACAAATATAATTTATCTAGATCATGATTATCTTCCTGGACCATTTTCTGAATTTTCGAAATTCATTATTGTTTATATTGCTGAATTTGTTGTTTTTAGTTTAAAGAAGCAAATTATTTGCAGAGAATGTCGAGATGCATTAAAAAGTGTTATTCTTTTATTAAAATGAAGGCAAAAAAAGGATTTACAAATTCCTTCAAAAGATGTTTTAGACGTTTGCTTCCAATCCGAAAAGATCATAAAAAATCTTGTAGTAGCTACTAATGAAAAGTTGTCCGCAGGATTCATAATAAACCTTGTTTTAAAGGAATTTGTAAATAGTAATATTTTTCCTAATTTAGTTGTGCACGGTTTTGATCAAATCAGTGTTAGATAACCATATACATTTACTGATCAAATCTATTGCGACTAAATATGTTAATACCAGGATGTATTATTTAAGTAAAAATAAAGTGGATAAGCATAGCGCAACATTTAAATAAAATTGTTTTGTTTAAGGGGTATTAATATATAATTTATAAAGTACTAACGTCTTTTATTCCTGGATTTGCTTCAAACATTCTTTTTGTAGATATTAATTTGCAAATATTATTATTATTAATAAAACCAGAAACTGTTTCGATAAATTGTTCAAAAAACACCTATACACACGTAATATTTTTGTGGATTGTTTCATTTTGAACACCCTGTAGATCTGATTTAAGATAGATATATATTATTTTTAAAGAGCACATTATTTAGTTGTAGCCAAAATTGTTTGGGTAATAGGTTCATTCTTTATAAAAGTCTATACAAAAATCTTAAATCAGATCTACAGGGTGTTCAAAATGAAACAATCCCCAAATTATTACGTGTGTAGGTGTTTTTTGAACAATTCATCCAAACTGTTCCTAGTTTTATTAATAAAAATATTTGTAAATTAATTTCTAAACATTTTTAAAATAGTTCCCAAATCGTCACATTTTTCATTAAAGTAAATGTTGTAAAATTGTTATGGAATCTACTCGCTTAAACAACATACTAACTTACAATGCTCTGCTGCTAGAATGTCTTTGAAATTATCTCTATCCTACACCTCGTACTTATTATTTCCGCCATAGCGTAATTAATCCGAAATCTATTTACACCCGAAACACGTGCAGATGCTTATTTAAACATAAAATCAATTTCCCCAAGTTTATTTTATTTTATCTTTGCTAAAATAATTTCGTTGTAGAAAGAATTCCATATTAATTATATTTCATTCAATTCAATTCATTCAAAATCTGGCAACAATCAAGAAAAGATGAGAAATTCGGTGATGCGAAACTTTATTTGAAGATTTTCCACATAAACATATTCCACCACATTTTCCTCAATAAATAAAAATAAAATAAATAAATCTTAACTTGTTTTTGTACTTTGATTAGCGACTGGATTGGCCAGGGAGATAGTAGCGTTTTCAAACTCGCGGGTTTATAATCTACATAAAAATACCTTTCAAATAAGTTATCACTCGTCCCACTGTTCAATTTACAATTTTGGGGGTGTTTGCAAAGCCTCCTAGGGTTTTGACCCTTAGGGGGGAAAATTTAAAAAAAGTGGATGAGGAAGCTAAAAATATAATAATTATATAGAGTGTGATTAGAAATGAGAAACTTTATTTCAAGTCGTACAAATATGACAATACTATAGACTGATCGAGTAGGTTGACCTGGGTAATCATTGAAATTTACAAGCAATCGCCCTGTATATGTAAATCATAAACACTTCTACAAAAAATAAATATATACCTCTGTCGAGTAAGCTTTGATACGCATTTCCAACTCTAAAGCCCTAGCTTTTAGATCTTCTTCACTATACTCCACTTTTGGCTTTTTACCCCCCATTTTATATCTATACTTTAATTGAAGCGGTGAGGAGTCGAGACAAATTGGATGTTAGCAGAAAATTCTAGTGTTGATTAACACGTTATTTTCTTATATACAGTGAAAACAACTGCATTATTTATTACATACATTAGTACATTGAATCGAAAATGTCATGCCTATTACTTAATGCTATGAAATTAATTATTTAAGATAGAAGAATACCCATAAAAACCGCGGTATACGAGGGAAAAACCTCCTACTGTAACGTTATTCGAATAATTTTATTGTCAGTCAAAAACCCAATATCATATCAGCAAACCACTATTATTCTTCAAATCACGCAAGAAGTCCTTGCTCTAATATCTTCAGTATATTTACCAATAATTCTATCCCATTAGTTATTACGAGGCTTGCTTTTTATATTTTGAGATTTGGCAATCCTGGTGATGCATTCTGGCAACTGACAGCTCTATCGTAAAGTTGGACATTTTTGAGGTTATACGTACTCAGAACGTTTTGACATACGAGCGCTATTTGTGTTGTTACAGTAACTTAAAAGATTCATCTCGGCCCAAAAATGGAATTAAATCGTGAACATTTTCGTGCGATTATTTTTTACAACTTTCGACGTGGATTAACTCAGCAACATACACGACGACGATATACACTTCTCGGCCAGAGAGGTGGACTATAGCATTAGAGTTGGGGACTCACAATTAAATTGGTATAAGCAAATCGAGGTTATTTCGGGCAAACTTTGCAGGTTTTCCTTCTTAATCTGGAAGATGAGAGGCTTTGTTTCCGTCGATGTATTGCGTTCGTTTTTTCAAAAATTCTCGAAAACGGCTAAATTTAGTTTACTTTCGAAAATACCATTTAAAAGGTGTTTAAATTGTACAACTTTTCTTTAATTTAACCGACATTATAACTCCTACCGTTTCCAAGATTATACCATTCTTATCTTGGACAAGTGTATTTAGATTTTGGTCCCTTTTACAAATGAAATTCGCACGCCCTGTATACATAAAAAATTCTACACCGCAATCTTTTCTAGGCCAAAATCTCTTGACAAAAAGAAAATCACGTCATTTTCCGTTTTAGTTTATTTAAATATGATTTTTTTTTCAAGTTTTGACCCTTTTTTATATACCTTAACTACGCGCTATGAGTCCCAAAATATAATCAGTTCCTCGCCATATCCAATAGTATATTTGTACCAAATTTGGTTAAATTTCATTAAGTCTTTTTTTAGTTATCGGGTATACAGACTGACAGAATGACAGACATTTTTTAAAAACCACTTTTTTACATCTAAAATAACCCAAAACTTGTTGTTCTTCATATACCATAGATACAATATGCAATGGAGAACTCACTGGGAATCCCTGGACATTTTAGAGAGAAATAACATAGGAATACTACCGGGAATACTAAATATGGGAATCCATGGACGTTTTCCGTTTTCCGAGTTTTGTGCGACCAGAGATACGATACGAACTGAATGCTGAAACGAGTTTGCATAATTTGGCTAATACATTGAAAGTTTTTGCGGTAAATATGAGAAAAGCTGACGGAATTGAATATAAAGAAGCAACTGTAAAAACAATTTGGAATACTCCAGGAAAAATACTTCAATGACTTCAAAATTGTATTCGACCAGTTTACCAGTGTGATATTCAAAAATGCGCGAGATGCAAGAAATGCAAAACGTAAAAGATTACAGCAGGATCCAAACAAACGAAAATGCAGTTCATCAAATTTGAGTTCAAGTGATTTGGCTAGAATCATTGGATTATGGGATGAATGTACACCAGAAGGTTTTTTTACCATATTGTAGCTGTTGAGTTAACTTGGCGAGGTGGTGAACCAGCTGATTGCCTTATAGATTATTTCACGATTGAGAAAAATAATGATGGAACGCCAACCAACAGAATTGAATACAATCCAACATTCAGTAACACATGCCAAGGAGGATCGAAAAGTTGTACAAATAGTAAGTGGCTTGTTCCAAATATTGCAAACGAAAGTTCATGCCCTGTTCGGTTATTCCATAAATGATTGTCCAAAAGGGGGAAAAATATGACTTCCAGTCGCTTATTCTTGAGACCAAATCGTTTCTGGAAATCCGAAAGTGACACATTGTTTGACAATATACCGGTAAGCAAGAACACAATTAATATGTGGACCAAATCATCCACGCAAGCTATTGGTTTGGACACTAGTGTAAAAAGATATCCAATCATTCGAACAGATCAACTGCAGTTAGCCATTTGGCAAATAAAGGAATTCCTGAACAGCAATTAATAAAAATAACAGGACATAGTAGCTCTAATTCAATTAAACCGTACTTGAATATTAACCAAGAACGCCATGGTGAAATAATCAACACCATGCGAGGAATTTCTTCAACAGTGGAAATTAACAATCCGTCAACCTCAGCAAACTCTTCTTCCAATTTAACATTTAGCAATTGTACTTTTCACAACTGTAGTTTTAAATAAAAATTAATAATATTTGTTTGATTAAAACTAATACATTTTGTATTGAAAATTATTAAACGTCAGACTGACAATCAAATTTTTGATATCTACAAAGTAAAAAATTATCTTATCGAATACTCCTCGGGCCTTGATAAATACTCAAAATTTTGTCATAGAGGATCCTTCAAGCGAGTTGCTCAAGGATAATAGCCCAAGCAACACACTTTCGGCATTCTCTATGAGAAAATTATCTCGGTATTATCAAGACCTTAGGGGGTGGGTTACTACTGAAAAATGAAATGTAAAAACTCAAAAAAAATTGTTTTTCTTTATCAACCCGTAAAAATTTCCCTCCGCCCTCGTAAGCTAAAACTATTCAGACTTAATACTAGACTACTTTTATAAATAAATAATCTATCCTTGATAGATCCATTCCTCATACGAATAACAATCAAAATTATACATGTTGATGTATTCATGCACATATAAACAATAAATTTTTTATGTTAGATTGATTTGTATATTATCATCACAACACCTGTAGTTAAATTCCAGTAATTGGAACATTGTCTTATTATTCGGTTGAAAAAATATTCTAATAGGCTTAAGGTCGACAGCAAACAATACAAAAAAGAATAAATGAGTTCGAATAATAACTAATAAAGTAACCTAATCAAGGTAAACAAATTTATTTGAAATATGTAACTAATTAATTAAAATACATGGAGCACAAAAAATAGATCAAATTTAATGCATTATAACTTTTTCTTCCATACTCCGATTTCAACGTTTTTTTTGACAAAATGTAGATAATTGTTTCGGTTTTAATTAATTTTATTCAATTTTCAAAAATACAGTTTCCATGTTGAAATATACAGGAAAATAAAAAAGCATATTTTTTTTGAAGTGAATACTTCTTTGGCCGCATGATAGTGATTTTTCAAAGTCGCGTCACGACACGATTTATAAAATTTTCGTCCCGCAAAAGAGATGAAGCATATACAAATATGAGGGAGAGAGAGACAGAGATATTTGTGGTGTATGCTACACACTATAGCGAGAGAAACTGAGTGCATGCATAGGCACAGCTACACTTATGGTGTTATTTTGCAAGGCAAATATTGTGTATTATACGAGATACTGTTGTAGTTTGAAATTAGAAGTATTCACTTCTATCACGTGTACTGTGCTGCAAGCGAAGTTTGTAACACTCTGTAGGGTAATTTTGCAACATAAACTACACTGGATATGCTTTTCTGTGCAGTTTCATTCATTTTTAACATTTTACTGTTTTATTCGTCTCTGTATCGTTATCGATTTAAGAGATATGAATTTTTGGAATAAACATTGCACTTTTTACAACAATTATTGAAAACACTTTGGAATGTTTAGGTTTTTTTGGAAACGTATTCTGCATTTGTCAATCAGTTTTATCTGACATTTAGAGCATTTAAAACGTTTCGTGAGTGAATTCCACTTTTTTATTTTATGATGCCTTCGTTATCTGAAGATTCAGCTAGAGCCGTTGCACTTCATGATGTTGGTTATTCCTATAGAGAAGTGGCGAATATGCTAGGTTTCACAAAATCTAGCGTGGAAAGAGCCGCTGCAAGGTTTCGTAAGGCTGGAAGTTATGGTAGACGACCTGGATCTGGAAGAAATCGCCCTTGATGACCGCTTTATAAGAGTCTCAGTTTTAAGAGATCGGCATACCAGTGCAGTAGTGATAAGAAACTCGCAAAGAGTTCGTTAAGTTGCTGTCAATGAAATTACAGTAAGAAGAAGACTTCATGAAGTCAATTTAGAGAGACCGGCAACTGGATCAGAGCTCCTCAGACAGCATCGAGTTAATAGACTCTCACTAATGGCAACACTGCTCCCGTTAACGGCTATCTATCGGTAGATTACTGTAACAGCAGATTGTATCATATGATCGACATGAGTCGTATGCTTATCGCTCGTTTTCTGGTGTTCCTCAGGCTTCTAACCTGGGACCGCTACTATTTTTCTTGTTTATCAATGATCTGGATAGCAGACTTAAGTGTGGCGAGTTAGATGATTTAAAAATATTTATTAAAGTTGGAAATACAAGCGATTGTGATGAACTGCAAGGTGATTTGCATCTGAATCCGACAAAATGCAGGAGCATGACATTTACAAGGAGGAAACAGAAGGTTCAATATAAGGTAGGTGACACAACCATAATGGTCGGTGACTGACCGTAGTGTTCTATTTGATTCAAAGCTTAGTGTTGTGGATCACATTTTGACAAAGATAGCCCAGGCCAGTAAACTGTACGGATTTATAATTAGAAATACTAGAAGCTTTGAAAATCGTGCTTAGATTGTTCTGTATAAAGCTCAATCGCTTGAATTCATAAGCCAGAAGAATTTTCAACAGACTATTTGACAGTAAATATCATTAAATTTAAAAAAAATGTATTCTGTCTTCTCAAATTCTCATGGACCCTGATCTATTAGAGAATAGCCTAATATAGAAAAAAGCTGTGGTACTGAACGGATTAAATTCAATTATTTGCTTTATTATCAGGATTTATTTAAATTTACTATTATTATCCTTACAACTTATTACTCCTTAATTTTATAAATAAAACAAACACAAAAAGATAAAAATGATGTGACGCCCATTCATTCATTTTCAACTCGCAGTAAAACAACTATAGTAGCCAGACTACTGATAACACAATCCTAACAAAAAGTGTTGATAGATATATCCAGTCATCTATCAACATTTTCATCAAATCCTACCACCTACTTCAACGTCAGTTTTATCTTTTAGTATCATTCACGTTCAATCATAGTAAATATTAAACAAATGAAAATCATGATGTAATTAATATGTATACAGTGTGTCTGTTAACGCTGATGCATTTGTTATTTAATTAGTTAATATTCACATGTTCATGCATTGTACTATTCGATGACCTGCAACTTGTTTATTTTAACACACTTCATATTATAGTTAGTGTATTATTGGTTATATTTCAATCATTATATCATTTAACCCAAGATTGCTTTCTGTTTCCTTTTTGTTTGTTGTTGTTTAACTTTCTAAACATGTCAACGACTAATATTTTGAAAAAGGCTGAATGTGCGGGTTTTAATTTGGATGCCGAAAGGGAAGTGAACTTTTAGTCAGTTAGATGATTGTATTGTTAGAGAATAGTCGAAGATAAAAAAAGCTGTTGTACTGAACGGATTAAATTCAATTATTTGCATTATTTTCGGGTTTTATTTGAATTTACTGTTATTACCCTTACAATCAGTTGGTCAATACATGTTTTTATAACAGTAGATAATATGTGTGATTAAACTTATAAAAATTAACAATAACGCAACATTACTTTCAATATGCCGACATACAGTTCACGAAAGGAAACTTTCAGCAACGGAGAAGAAGATTCTTCGCAATATGTATTAACAGTGTCCTACCGGGAAGCAGGGTGAGTCTTGTAGACCATCTATAAAAAGTTTGCAAAACCAATGCATATCATATCAACTTGAAAATCGGCAGATTGCTACAAACAATCATAAAGTATTCTCTGTGTTAAAAGTCTACTGGGGGGTGCAAATTGATATCCGAGGCTCAATATCGGTCCAAAACTGTTCAAGATAGCATGGTCAAACAAGTACCTAAGTATATCTTTTTCTAATAGAAAATGTCAAAGATTTAATACCAAGAAGAAAAATTAAAAATCAGTTTCCATACAAAATAAACTGTTGCCCTTGAGGCACGAATATATATTTAAGTGTAAAAGTAATAATTTTATGACCTTTTTGTCATTTATCTATATTTGTTTTAGACATCAGCTATTTTGTTTAAGTATCGGGTTTTGTTCATTTTTCTTCTCTTTGGAGGCACTATTTATACGTACATATTTTATATTTCAGATCTTCTAGGCCAAGTTCTTGTACGCAAAATAATTGATTTTTTTTAGTTTTATTATAAAATTTATTTTGCCCCCTTTTCTACTATTTACGAACCCCTATGTAAACAAAATTGTTATGCTGCATGTTGTAGGTTAACTCATATCAAAGCTATATATAAGTAGCCAATTTTTCTGTTATATTTGGAAAAACATTTTTTTTTTTCGTTTTTGACCCTTTTTCGAACGCCTGTGTGAACCAGTTCATTTATGTAACATTTTTTAGGTTATATTCTATCACAACTATGAAAAATTATTCCGTATTACGAATAAGTTTGGGAAGTATATATTTTTTTATTTTGACCCCTTTTACACTATTTACTAACGCCTATGAAAACAAGTTATTTATAACACATTTTTAAGGTTATCTTCTATCAAAGCTATAAATAACTAGTCAATATTTCTGCTATGTTTAAGAAATTCGCTTTTTCTAATCATTTTACCCCGTTTTACACTTTTTTCGAATGTCAATGTGGTCTAATTGTTTAGGTTAAATATTTTAGGTTATATTTAATTGAACGCACAAAAAATTATTCAATATTTCGGATAAGTTTAAGAACTATGATTTTTTTAATTTTGGAACCCTCTATTAAACAAAACACAGTAATCTCAGATTAAGTAAGTATTATGATGTAGTAGTTACTATTAGCATTTATCAACGATTTGGTTAGTTTGGGAGCGGGTATTTTAAATTTGGTTAATTAGTTCAGCAAAAAGTATTTATTTATATTTTGTGAAGTCTCAATTTAACAGTGTTTTGTTTATTAAAATATTTAACATGATTTCACTCATTTCAAAGAAATATAAAATCAGGTCTATACATCTAAACCGTTTTTCTTCAAATTTACTAGGTATACACAGAAATATTAACTTTTTACCAAGGCTCTAAATTTTCAATTAATGATTTTTGTGAAACCCATAAGGGATAAGTATATTTATGACACCCTATACCAAATCTCATTTATTTTAAAGGGAATATGAAAATTCTCCCTCAAATATTGGATGTCCTATTAAAAAAATAACTTATTATATTATTTTGATATTAATTATGTCTTTTTGGACGGCTCTGTATACTTGCATAGTTTTTGCAGAATGTGGCGTATTAGATCTACCATCAAAGAAAAAATCAAATACAGTAAAGCGACGCGTCCTGCTAGACTCACCCTGTATGTATATTAAAACACGACATTCATATGCCGCTTATTTGAAGGAACCCGAAGATCTGATAAAAATGTCCTGAAGATACATAATGCTGGAGATTCATTTATTTTTGCAGATAAAAACATAAACAATAAAGTGAAAATATTTCTTAAAAAGGACTTGCTCTCTTTGAGTCATACTTAAAATGGTAAATTAAAATTTTCCTACGCTCAATGTTAATCACCATGTATAAATATCCTGTAGTATTTTCGTACCAAATATGGTTAAAATCCGTTCAGTGGTTTTTGAGTTATCGCGGATACAAATTTTTTCTGACTCTTTTATAGAATTTTCACGGACGCCTATGGCACATTAATATTTGTCGTGTATTTTTAACACCAATTCAACTAGTTAAATATAAAAATTTTAACATTTTAATTACTTTTTTTATTTTACCCCCTTTTCTACTATTTACTATTTGCTGCATTTTGTAGGTTATCTTATATCAAAGCTATATATAATTAGCCAATTTTTCTGGTATATTTAAGAAACATTTTTTTTTTTTCGTTTTTGACCCTTTTTTTTAGACTATTTTCAAACGCCTGTGTGAACTAATTCTTTTATGTAACATTTTTTAAGTTATATTCTATCTATATTAATCCATATTTCGAAAAAGTTTAGGAAATATATATTTTTTATGTTTTGACCCCTTTTCCACTATTAGGAACGCCTATGAAAGTAAGTTATTTATGACACATTTTATAGGTTATATTCTATTAAAGCTATAAATAATTCGTTAACATTTCTGCTATGTTTAAGAAGTAGGTACGTTTTTTTAAACCTTTTTTCCCCATTTTACACTATTTTCGAACCCCAATGTGGTTTAATATTTTATGTTCAATATTTTAGGATATATTCAATTAAATGCGTAAAAAATTATGCACTCTTTCGGGTAAGTTTATGAACTATAATTTTTTTTAATTTTTGAACCCTCTTTTAAACCCCTTGCCTACGCTCAATGTTTCCCAAAATCTAATCAGCTCCTTGCCATGTCCAATAGTATTTTTGTACCAAATTTGGTTAAAATCTGGTAAGTGGTTTTTGCGTTTTCGTGCATACAGATAGACAAACTGATAGACAGACAGACAGACATTTTTTGAAACTACTTATTTATGTATAAAATGACCAAAAACAAGTATTTCCGAAAAAAATTTTCATGAAACTAATAGTCTCCATATATATGGAGAGCTAAAAAATAGGGTGATTAAACCTTACAGCTTCCCCTATAGTGTAGGCCCCCAAAGCCAAATAGACCGTTATGTCTTAAAAAATATATTTTCTTGTAAAAAACCATGCATGTGTACAAAATTTCATTAATTTGTCGTTAGCTGTTTCCAAAATATTGCCAAAAAGTCAATTTAACTGACCCCCTGTAAGCGGCTGTAGCTCCTTAAACGGGACATTTGCACCATTAAGATTTTTCGGCTTAAAATGACATTTTTTACAACCGCTTTTTGTTTATTATGAGAAATTTACGTAAATAACTTTGCCCAAGGCAATTGAAATTTCTCAAAGCATATTTATCTGAACAATTCTCACGACTCCCATAAGAAATGGTCCAGTTTGGGCCACCCTGTACATGCAATAATTATTAAATAATATTAATAATAAATTATATAGACTTGCTGTGTCATGAATAACTACGACGATTGACACAGTTTACTTAATCGAGTTCTAAGAATAATTAATAAGATAACTATTTGTAAGTACTTATTATTTTATTTATTTAAAAAATATATATTCAATAATTAAATATCAGAGTTACTTTTCATTCAAAATGTCCCTCGAAGCAGAAGGAATAACCCAATAATACACGGGGATACTACAAGGAGATCCTGCTAGAGAACTATTACACATCTACCCCTAAACATACACCCTGTATATTTTAATGCTAACAAATAGGTGTCTCGTAGCATGTATTTTAAGTAAAACTCTTCTAAAAATATTCTAAACGAATAATTCCAAATAATGAGCACCTGATACAGATCTCTGAATACTTAACAGTTTCAAAAATCAGCAAACAAGTTCTATCACGGCACCAGGTGACATATATTTGATAACTGAACGTGAACTAAATTGGGATAATTTTGCTGAATAAGGGCAAAAAATTAAACCTTATTACCTACCTAATCTATCAACCTCAGCATTGTCTTTATAAAGACAATGACCTCAACTAAGTTGCTAACAACAGTCTACCTATGTAACTTCCTAACTAAATTTATCAAAAATCAAGAACAGGTTATGCAACTTTTTAATCTCACTTCACAACCTAGTTATTAATTACCGTTATCTACCTACATTAATTCAAAAAAAATGTTTTATGTTTCGCTTTAGGTATATTATATTTACGTACATCCTAAATCCAACTTTTAAAAACTGAAAGTTCTTAATGTACTTGACCGGATACATTCTCACTTACATCAATCATTAGGTTGCAATGTTACATTTCCCAGAATTGTTATGTTTTATTAAACGTAGGTAGCTAGCTATACCTACGCATTATTCGCTAAAACCTTTTTAAAATATAAAGGGCTGCTAATTAACAGGTGGTTGTTATAGTTTTGGCTTAAGTACTGATTCACTAGTCTATTTCGAATCGACAAATAATACCTAGCAGAACTCTAAAAATCTTCATCATACCAAATAAATATTACAGTTAACGCTATACCTAGTGCCTTACTCAAATTTAGGAAAATCCGTACGTTGGTAACTTTATTATTCCACAATATTGGAAACAAAATATTTTTTAACCTTCAGATATCGCAAAAACAAATTTAAAATGGTAGCCAATTTAATAAATAGTAATAGCACACTAATAATAGTTAGCGATTACCTATCTATTAAGAAAATAAAAGTAAATGTACAAACACGTAATTTAGAATAAAATTAAAATGAAACTGAAAACACATACCTCTTCTAAATTCGAGTTAAACAAGATATTATTCCAGAATACCGGTAAACTAAGTCACCCCAAAAACTATAAATCTTGCTTTGATCACAGCAATGCAACAAATAAATTTGGAATACGGTAAATTGTAAATTGTATTGTACGATCGGTAAATTGTGGGAACTGGGAACGGAACAAATGACAAGTATCCAGTGTTGCCAACGGTTCACATTGAAATTGACAGCTATATTATTTATAGCTGACAAATTATTTTTAATTGCTTGCCGTATTCTGGTAAAATTGGCAATTCAATAGTATTTTTATTCATTCTTGGTGAATTTTTAACGTGATTTGCTCACAGATTTTGGAGAACTGTGTTGCCATTTACGCAGGATTTCCCGATTTCACCATCTCATTCACGTGTCCCGCTAATAGTGTAAGCGCTAAGCGGGACCATTATTGTCCCGATTTCCGGTCAATATTTGAAAAAAAAAACAAGAATTGTAGCCACGTGAAAACATCAATTAAGGGCCAGTTGTACTATCCCGGTTTAACTTTTGACCCAAGTTCATCTAGGTACTTGACAGCGATTAAACCAACAATGGTTGTCAAAGCCGTTAAGCCTAATTTAAAAATTGAACCAGGATTATACAACGGGACCTAAGTAATTCCATTGTATTTGTCCTTATGACCAATGACAATAGTAATTCCATAGCAATAGCGCTTATTTTTAAAGATAATCCCGGGACGTTATCCAAGTATTTCAGTATTCGTATTAATTCAAATATTTAAATACTCGGATTCATCGAATATTTTAATACGTATTACGTATTATTACAACACTAGTTCACGGTAACTACCTTAGGCTGGTGTTACATGCATCCGATGATACGACGGTACGAAATTGTTTCTATTGGTTGAAATACTGGCTTCTTATTAGTAGAGAAAATATGGGATTTTTGAATTTTATTTGGTTTACATGCATCCGATGTCCGATGATACGCCAAAATAAGAAATCATCTGTCATATAATTCTCTAATCTTTATAGATTTTTGTTATTGTAACTTAATGTAAGGGCAAGCCTTTCTCCAGGAGCATTTGGTTCTCGTACACACAGTAAGTTATTTTTATTATATTTTTACCATAGAAATCTTATATTATATATGTACTCTAGAATGCTAATTAAATCCAGCCGAATACCAAAAAGTGTAACGGGTATGCAGAGTTTTCTCGAACTACGCATGCTCCTCAGTCACTTATTTTCAGTACAGAGCTGCCATATTTAAAACTATTTTGTCGTTCGCCTTACAGAATTTATGCGACATATCTGTTTTATAAATAAATCCATATGTTGCGTCATACGAAACTGCTTGACAAAATCAAATAATTCAATGTTATCGGTAAAATTGTAATACTGTTTAGTTTTCAGCAATGTGAACGAAACATTTTTTTCCAAATCTTATTAAATTTAGGAGATTTCGCAACAGCGTCTGTTTTCGCAAATGACATTTCTCGTAGTGGGAATATCTGTCAGAGTCGGCTTCACAACAATTCAGATAGGTTTTATAATTGAATTATGGGTTTATGCGTGGTATATTTTAATTGTTGATAGATATACCTATTTGTGAATAAAATTGTTTTTAATATTTGTTATTTTGGTTTGGTAGTTTGTTTATTTAACAAACAATGAGGTGTATAGTGTTGTGGTGTAAAAATGAAAGTATCATTCCTGGTATTAAATATTTTCAGTAAGTTATTGTTTCGGGTTTCTAACAGTCTCAGTTTGAGTCAATATGATACCATTGACATGATACTCATTTTTAGCTTGACAAAAAAAAGACATGATGTTTGGATGCGGGCATTGGGATCCTAGTACAGAAAATGTATGTGATGGGAATGTCATATGCAGTAAGCATTTCGCTGCAGAAGATATCATTTGTAGAGAAGACGGCAAGAGGATCACCCTCGTACCCGATGCAGTTTCCAAACTTTTGTTGAAAAGAAGAGATTATGTAAATGAGAGTGGAAGTTAAATTCTTAATCGTTTGATATCAAGACACTGTTTACTTAAAAGCAGTCAGTCAAAAATGCATGATATGTATGTCAAGAATATATTTCCTACGTTGTGTAGGTATACAAAGTTCGTTTGAATTCTGTTGTTAAACTGGAATATACTTAATTATAGAATCCTCCATGAAATTGCTGAGAATAAAAGTTCTACCAACCATGTTTTGTCACAAAATACTATTGCGAGTAGTACGGATGATATGGAAGTGGTTTACATGGACACGGAAAATATTCGTGAAATCACTCTTTCTTGCACCCCTTCTTTGAAGGCTGCAGAGAGGTAAGAGGCCTAAGGTGGTTGTATAAACAAACAAATATTATATAATAATAAAATAAATAATTAGAATGCTCAAGTCCTTACGATATTTTCCAATATTAGAATTTTTACTTATTTCTCGTTTCTGCTTAGATTTATTATTATTGGGTTGTACCTGTTAGACAATAAAGTATTTATATATTTAATGTAATTTTTTATTTCTTAAATTCCTTTATTCCATTTTTTTATTTGAATTACCAAATGGTAAAATTTAATTTTAAATATACCTATAACAGTAATGTTACATTTAATCAAAGCCGGTCCTGTTGAAAAATAAGTGACTGGTGATCATGCGCATTATGGACAGCTCTACACTTTTGGTTACATTTTTGTACTACGGGATTATCATTCTAGAGTATATATATATATATATAATATAAGATTTCTGTGATTTTTACCCACAAGCTGAAGTAAGTTCTGGAAAGAATCAAGGGATATCCTTAGGTAATAAAAGTACTTTTCTGAATCAGTAAGCATAAGCATCATTTCGTTCAACAAGTTCTGGTAGGCACCTTGGTTTTTCCTATTCTTGAAGACCCCATGAACCCAAAACCTTGTTGGTCTCCTTTTGTGTTTTCTTGTTATAAGTATAAGCGATAACAATAAAACATTGTTAATACGTTTTCTTTGCTCTTCAGCTTCGATGTAGTGGCGCAAATTCATAGTTTAATTGTTTACAAATTTACAGAGAAATTGAAAAACAAATTAGGCTACGTTGTCAAAAAATTTAGAAAATATTGGAATTCTACACCGATATCGTGTACAAATTAAAAACCATCGGATGTAAATGACATTTGAATCACGAAACATACCCCCTTGTTTTGTGATTTGAATATTATTCTGACCAACTTTTATTTCATTGGTTCATAGATTTCAAAACTTGTGCATACGCATGCATACGTCAACCAATGACACGATGATCCAACAGTTATTTCACGGGGCTTCCGGTTTTCCTTACGAACATTATTACCATTCTCTTTATAAATTCTGTATATAATATTAATATTATAATAATTTTTACTATACATATTTGAGCTTGTTCTCTTTATAGAATTCATATTTCATATTTGCCCCCGTTCTCCACTCGCCTTCAATAATATCACAACTTTCATCCTCCCTGTCCACAGTAGCAAAGATTAATGTACACAATGTGTACATTAATCTTTGACAGTAGCAATACCTTCTGACAGGTTCATCCGTTAGCTCTGTACAAATCATGTAGTTATGTAAACTACTGTAGCTCTAACTTATTGATGTTGCAGTTCAATCACTACCTATAATTGGCTTCCTATAAATTCTCCACCTTGATGCCAAAATATCAAAAGCATTTTCAATTGTCTGCCGAGCAATACATTGTTTTATTTTTTTTATCTTTTGATTCATTTTCTTCATAATTAAAAAAAAGTAAGGTTAAGAAACGTACGATAACAGAAAAAGCTGAAATATTTTTTCTTCCGGTCGCCTGCGCCCGCGGTCGGTTGGATTAAAAAATATTCGGATAAAGATTGGTGTCAAAATTGTTCGACCAATAGGAGCTCTGTGGGATTGTCGTGTCGTCGTAGAACGGATGCTTGTAAACTCACCTTTAGGCAAGGAAATTCCTTGTTCCTTGTCTACTATCGTCCCCTAACGTGACCGCGCGAGGTTAACCTCTAATTTAAAATTATAAATATTTTAAAATTTACTTATGCTTACAAGAATAAAAGTTTAAATTTAATACCAAAATAAAGAAGTTCATTTAACATTTTTTTTTAATAAACTTATCTTAAATTATTGTTCCTAATCTTTACAGTGGGTTTGATTTTACTTTCGTTTATTGTATTGTCTCATTTCGGTTTTAATAATTCAAAAATGACCAACACAGCAGATTTGAAATCCTTTGCAATTGAACTATTTAAAATTAATGCTATTAAATTTGGAGAATATAAAACAAAAGTTGGTTTGATGACACCTGTTTATTGCGATTTAAGAGTATTAGTTAGTTATCCGTCTCTTCTGGTAAGTACCTAAGTACATATTTTAAGTCATTTTGTTTTTTATACAAGTCCTGTCACATTTCAGCTTAGTTGAACTGCTGCACATAATTTTTTATTATGCCTATGTAGAACAACGATTATTGTAATGATTTAATTATTTACATCCATTTAATATTTCTTGTCATTCTGTTTATTTAAGTAATGTCATCATTTGATTACGTTTTAAATTTTTGCAATTGCCAATGCTGTGTTTAACCATAAAAACTTCTAACAACGAATGGCTGCCCTGAAAAACTCTGTATATGTTCTACAGGCATCTATAAAAACTTTATACAACAAGGGACTAGGTTATCGCTGGTTGATGTAGGTATGCAGGGACAGGCTGTCGGATCTGGTGCCATACTGTTAAACTAGTTCAATATTAAGACACGCCTGAGAAGCAGACCATGGAATTTTAAATTTAAAATAGCCCAGTTTAGTCAACATTCCATAAATCCGGCACTACCTACTATTGATTAACTGATTACTATGTACTAAGATAATAACTATTTTTGTCTTCATCAGGAAACACTGGCAAACTTGATAATCAACAAGCTAAAAACTGTGGGAGATGTAGATTTACTATGTGGGGTACCTTACACAGCGCTACCCATTGCAACCACTGTTTCCCTGAAATCAAAATTACCTATGGTAATGAGACGTAAAGAAGCTAAAAACTATGGCACGAAAAAATTAATAGAAGGAGCATTCAAACCAGGTGATAAATGTCTTATTGTTGAAGATGTTGTGACATCAGGAAGCAGTATTTTGGAAACTGTTAAAGATTTAATTAATGAGGGTAAGCACTTGAAAAATGTATAAAATAATTGGTGTAACTGGTCCGTAGGTAGGGTAGCCCATATACAATTATATGAGATTAAATAAAAATATATGAACATTTTTGTGAACTGCAAAATACCTACATTGTTGAATGAATACAAATTGAAAAATAAACTCTGTATTCTATTTTTAGGTATAATTAAATTAAACATTAATTTCATTGAATATTAGCACATAACTACATATTAAAGAAAAAATACAGGCACTGCGGCATTATTGCAATTTTACATTAATCATGTACCATGTATCTAAACCTAGAAATATGTATCTACACAAAATAATATGACTATTAAACCAAACTGAAATCTTAAATTATGTAGGTAATACAAAGAAATGATGACATAGGAAGACAGTTAACGTTTTAACAATTAATTTGTCTTTATGCAAAGTCAATATGGCTTTCATAATAAAAGATCTACTACTCTTGCAATTAATAACCTTTTGGAATATGTTTCGGATGGCATGGAGCAGGGCTGTGACACCTTTGCTTCCTTTTAAGACCTCACTAAGGCTTTTGACTGTGTTTCACACGAAATACTTCCTCAGAAACTCTTTTACTATAACTTTGATGTTGACAGTGTTGCCTTGGTTGGCTCCTATCTCAGCGATCGTTTTCAGCACGTTTTGTATGGGGGACGATACTCGGAGAGACAAAGGGTTGGACGGGGTGTGCCCCAGGGGTCGGTTTTGGGACCTTTACTATTTTCAATATATGTAAATGATTTATATGCAAATGAACTGAGCTTGAATCAGGCTAAAACTCAAAGCATGAACTTTACTTTGCGTTCTGCGCCTATCGATGTTCGCGTGAAGTTCCTTGGGGTTCATCTTGATCCTAAATTAACCTGGGAGAGTCATGTTCGAGAGCTTGGGTGCTCGCTGTTCAGGATCATATATCTCATCAGAAGGCTTGCGCAGAGTGTTTCAATCGCCAGTCTGTATATCACGGTTATTTTGTTTCCCGTAGTCGTATGATATTTTGAACTGGGGACATAGTTTCCATGCTATGAAAATCTTTAAGTTACAGAGGCGATGTTTACGTACAATGTTGGGGCTCGGTTGGCGTGACTGCTGTAAAAAATGTTTGTTGAACATGGACTACTTACTTTGCCTTCCTTGTACATCTTAAACTGTCTCGGCTACATTCAAGCCTGATATACATAATTATAGTATGCGAAATCGAAATGACATATTGCCTGAATTTCACCGACTATTGAGGAGTAGGAAAGGTTCTGACTATTATTGCGTTAAATTTTATAATAAGCTGCCGTCTCACATAAAAAACCTTGGTGAAGTCCAGTTTAACAAAAGTATTAAATCATTTTTGATATCTCAAGCTTTTTATGCCTTTGAGGACCATTTCAGAAGCGATATTGCAAGATTTTTCTAGATTTTAGTTTGTTTTATTTTGTTACTATTTTAATTTGTTTGTAAGCCTTTCTTTGTTGCTGTAATGTTGTTGATTTGTTACTGTAACTTTGATTGATTTTTTGACGTACTATACATGTTTTGTAACATAAAATGGTGAATAAATAGATCTATCTAGATTGATTAGATGTTTACTCTACCTATCAAGTGTGTTTAGAGGTCCACAATTGGAATCTCATGAACGGTAAAACTTCGAGCGGTAAAACGGTAAACTTGGAAAAGCTGCCTAACTTTATCAACAATAATATGCAATTACAATGTCTTCTAAGTACGTAACTCAAAATTTTTCGAAAATATAATTCTTGTTTATATAATCACTCAAATTTGCCAAATTTAATCTATGCTTCTAACTCCTTCCGTTTATGAGATCCCAAAGGTGGCCGTCTAATTTGAATCACACTGTATAATATGGAACAGTGATTTTTATAATTTTTTTTTTTAATTTTAGGAATCAAATGTACTGACGCAATAGTTCTGTTAAATAGAGAACAAGGTGGAACTAAAATTTTGGAAGAATGTGGTATTAAACTGCATTCGCTGCTAACATTGACAGAATTAACCAATTATCTCGTAGAAGAAAAACTTGTTAGTCCAGATATCAGCTTAATCGTCAGTAATTTTCTACAAAATAACCAAGTGACAGATGCTATCTTGAGTACACCAAAATTAGGTAAATTTTACCTTCATATGACAATATTGAACAGGTTTTTATTTGATTATCAGCAACATTTTATTTGCCGCCAAGATCTCCCATCGAACACTACTTTATATTTAGCGACACTGCTGAGTGGCTAGCTCATAAGTCTCCTGCCTAAAGCTGACTGGCTCGACAATCGTTATGACTTTTCCATTATACTGGATGAGTCCGTTTTCCCACAATAATCTAAGATTGTATCCGAAATGTGTAGTTTTCATAACTTATTTCAATTTAGGTAAAGGGGTATTCGTGATGGTCGTATTCTGGACTTGGTTCTGGCTCACAATCCTAACATCAACGCTAGAGATCTTATCGACCTTGATGCTTACTTACCATCCCCCATTGTCTTTCCCCATAGACCTGCTTCGTCTAATCAAGCAGAAAGATTTTACTAGGATGTTAAGTCAGCGGATTTTGGATGGCTAAAAGACTATACCTTGGTTTTTTGCAGTAGGATTTGTTCTTTTACCATAGTTCGGTTCACGACATGGTCGATACTTTCTGCCATATATTATTTGATGCCTTCAGGGCTTTCGTGTTCAAGAAAAGATGCTCCTCTAACTGATTTCCTAGATGGTACTCGTATGAACTTAAACAACTCATTTTTGCTCAGCGGGTTGATAAGTTTAGACTTAGAACTGGTTGCCGGAGCCTCTCGTTGGTACATGTCCTTTACTCTTTCAATAACTCTTCATCGCCGGAAAGGTTCTGCAAGAATTTTGTGTAATCGTCTTCTCCCACTTTCGGAAGGGTGCAGCCGACATGATATTTAGTGCCAGGCAAAGTCACGGGAACAAATTCGTCCTCTATACATGGGTTTTATAGACCTTGTCAATACGTTCGACTCTGTTAACCGTGAGGCTCTGTGGAGGAGATTGAAGCTCATCGAATGTCCCCAGAAATTTATCCGGAAACTTCACGATAAATTAAATGAAGCAGTTCTGTTGAAAACTGCTGCTGTTGAGCAGTGGGCCGGGAGAACTCTTTTCAGTAACAACTGACGTAAATCAAGGTTGTGTCATTGTACAGATTTTGCTTTCCATGTTTGTGGGAACGGTCATTCAACTAACTTGTTAAGGATGTACTGCCGGTGGGAAGGAATAGAGATCGTCAGATTTGATGGCGGCGGACTCTTCAACCTTCGTAGACTGCAGGCTGGGACGAAGATCGTATCCACAGCAGTCATTGAGCTTCAATATGCGGACGACAACGTTGTTCTAGCTGATACAGTAGGGGATCTTCAATCTTCAAATTTAACCGCGCATACAGGAGTATCGGGTTTGAACTAAATATAAAGAAAACACAGATTATCTACCAGCGTGCACCAAACACTGACTGTCCCACCACATATTCGAGTTAACGGAGACAGACTTCAGAACTTCGAGAGTTTCTCGATAAGCTCCTTGGTTCATTATGTTGTTTTTCGTTTCTCGTCGATGGTTCTTGCCATCGATGTAAAGTTAATTCTCTTTCGATCCTGGAATCTTGATCCTCGGCTCGGTTATATAATCTCCGTCTTTCTTCTACCAAAAGGTCGATTGAACGATTTCCAGTTATTACTTGCAGGGCTAATGCTGATATCGTGCAATATTCGCTAGCGATCCTTAACAATGGTTCTCATTGGACATCCTGAACTCTCTCGGTTATTTCCGAGCCAATACCTCGCATTGCACTGTTCTGAATTATTATAATACATGAAATCGAGGACATATTGTCTGAATTTCACCGACTTTTGAGGCCTAGGAAAGGTACTGACTATTATTGTGTAAAATTTTATAATGCGCTGCTTTCTCAATAAAAGAATGCCAACATTCTCATGTTCTAATATCACAGGTCCTCCTTGTTTAAAAAGATCAGGAGATCTGCTACCAGAGCTTTGTTGTTTTTAAGTTGTCAAATAGCTTTATCAACTTCTTGTAGTGAGGGTACTTCTCCCAAGGGTTGTTGGGTTGATATTTCATGATATTTACGGTAGCGACCGGTGCGACTATACAATAGGCTATCAAACATATTCGAACAAAGGAATCGACTTCAAAGACAGGGAAAATGTTTAGCATACCACACAAAATCAGTCCTTCTGGCCATCTATATCAGGGCGGAAAGTTTTTAATTCAACTTAAAATTAAGATCTGTTAGTTACAGCATATAAATCTAATGTATCGTACTTAATCCTGGATACTTTGTGGCAAGTTGCTTGTTGGCCTTCTGCTCCGAGAGGAAGTTACATAGTAGCTCTAAGTGTCTCTTATTTTGACTTGTAGGAACTAGAGAAGTTGGCCATTACTGAAAAAGGCATACGAGCTAACTGTGTCAAAGAAATTGGTCTATGTCGCAACCAATCGAGGGTTGCATTATCAGAATTCGTGTCCCTGTTTAGTAGTTCCTAAAAATGTTGCTCCACCGGGAACCAATTGCCGTGCAATCCCTTAGAAGACGAGAGCCATCCCTGGTTTGCAGTGGGTTAAGACTCTGTGCCGTAATTGGTCTTAGTGGCAAGGAAGAAGGCTCTGGTGGTGTTGCTGGCGGATAGTTGTTGCATTTAAATCTATTTAGCCGTCCACCACTTAGCCATTTGAAAAAGACACTTTTTTGATGTTGAGTTGTGGTCATTTTGCCAGGTGATGAATGCTTTACGCTTAGTGTCTATTAGTCGTTGTATCTCTTCATCATTTTCGTCGAACCAATCCTGATGTTTTCGTCTCGAATAGCCTAGTGTCTTTTCACCAGCAGAGAGCATGGCGGATATAAATAACGACCAGTGTTCTTCAATATCATTCGGATTTCTTCCGGGAGCTTGTCCTGCAGGTGTTGTTGGAAACACAGTTGCGCTCGGTTGTCCTTTAGGCATTCTATGTTAAGCTTTCGCCTTAGTTTCCTTCCCTGTTGTGGTCGTTTCGCAGGTAGATGTAGGGTTATAGCAGAGAACAACTAAGGGAGAGAATATAATCTCTGTCTTGTCGCCTTTGATCTCATTCAGCCTGTGGCCGCAATAATAATAATAATAATAGTACTCTTTATTCATAAGGTACATAGAATGCGTCAAGAATTGAAGGAAATTATATATAAAAATAGAATTGTATAAAAGACACATATTGTAATATTACATTACAGAATCAAGCTAAAAAATCAGGATATGGCATCGTTAATACACCAAAATTACTTAATCCTGTCTTCAAAATGAGCAACACACAATATGTAGCTACTCAAATTTTTACTAGCTCTAAGATCTTCACGGCCATAACCAACCATACAAATTTCAGCTCTATAGAACATAAAACACTGGGTATTATATAATATAAGATTACAGGAGGAACTCCATTTCAAAAATAAGACAATATACCACATAACTATAAAAATACAATACAATAAGTTAATCGAAACAAAACTTACCTTGCTTGATCTCTTGGAACCGCGAAAAACGATAAGTTACAGTTATAATTCTTGTTCGCACAGCCTTTCGCTGAACACACTATCCCACACTTAGGTTTATCCATGTTAATGTAAATATCGCAATCACACATTATCTCACTGGCAATCTAAAATCTCAGATTAACGCTGCCACTGAATATCCGTTCGCTCGCAACGCTAAACTAGACTGAATTGTGTGTGGCGCCTCTGTCTAAACTCAGTACGTCATCTGCGCGAATGAGGTGCGCAAACTAGCCGCGCCCACCAGACTTTATATTCTCTCCCTTAGTTGTTCTGTGGTACTACCCTGTGGGACTCCACTCGGCACATTGAAGCAATCAGACCGATACCCATTATATTCAGCGAACTGCTGACGAGTCGTTAAATATGACCCAAAAATGCAATTAAGTTCCTGCTGAAGCCTATGTGATTCATGCGTTGCTGCATCAAAGAATGATCGATCTTGTCGAAGGCTTTAGAAAAATCTGTGTAGATTGCGTCGACCTGAAAACCCCGACCAACAGCTGGATATACATCCTGTAAAAAAGTCACTAAATTACTTACAGTGGAGCGCTTGTGAAAAAATCCAGGTTGTTGCCAGACCAACTTAGACTTCACCTGGTTGAATAGCTTATTATGTAGTGCAATCTATATTTAGGCATAAGCATAGGATGTAGGGTTACAGCTTGTGGTATGCGCGTCGTATTGGCGGTTCGGTGTGATTGGCCGATAGCTGTTCTGTTGTTATTCGGTTCTTGTCGAAATTATTATTGAAATGTTGAGTATATATGGTCCATTAGATTAATAGAATAAAATTTATTTTAGATCGCCGAAAAATGCCATTTAGTTTAAGAGCTAAATTATCTATAAATCCCATTACAAAACAATTATTTGAAATAATGGCAACCAAAGAAACAACACTATGTTTAGCTGCTGATGTTACAAGCAGCAAAGAGCTACTGGATTTAGCAGAAACAATTGGACCCCATATTTGTCTATTGAAGACACATATTGATATCATAGAAGATTTTAACACAGATTTAACCATCTGTTTGAAAAAGGTAGCAGAACGGCACAATTTCATACTCTTTGAAGACAGAAAATTTGCCGATATCGGCAAAACTGTTGAGTTGCAGTATTCTAAGGGCTCTTTCCATATTAGTGAATGGGCCGGACTAGTTACGACACATTCCATTACTGGAAAAAGCGTTTTAGATGCTATAAAAGGTATGTTTGCTTTTGATTTTACTATCATTCTTATCTGTTCATTTCCAACTGTACTAATCTCTTTGCGAATTATTTTAAAAGTATATATGTTCAACGAATATCCAATGCTGAAGCTCCGCCACTGGCGAACACCATTATTTACATATCAGAGGGAAGAATTCATAAATGGATGACCGAGTGCAAGTGGACGCTATCTACACTGATTTCAGTAAGGCATTTGATAAAATTAGTCACCAAATATTGATGGATCGTCTTGCTGAGATCGGTGTTACGGCTGACTTGCTAAGATGGATATGGTCATATATCACTAGAAGAAAACAAGTTGTTTCTCTACACAATTTTGAATCTGAAGCTTTTAATGTACCATCTAGTGTTCCTCAGGGTAGTCATCTGGGTTCTCTGTTTTTTATTATATATACAAGCAGACGCGCGCACGATGATTCTCATTGGTTCGGTATAAAAGGAAATTAACGTATGCTGTCACAGTTGTCATATTTAGTTTTAGATTTTTGGCATCGTTGTCAGATTTAGTTTAGGCGAGCATATAAAATATGTAATATATTTATCGGGAAGAATATTTTCGTGAATGTGAATTGAAAGTAAAGTTTTTGTGAAAGTAATTTGAAAATAAAGCTTGGATAATTTAAGTTTGTGGTTAAATAGGTATTTGAACTTGTTTTGAGTGTGTAAATATATTCCGAATTGATTTTGTTATTACGGCAATAACGATAGATGAAATAAAGTGTAACAACGTAATTTTTCTTAGATGTTGTCAGATTTTGAATAAATTGAATTGAATGAAATATAATTAATATGGATTTTTTCGACAAAGAAATTATTTTAGCAAAAATAAAATAAACCTTGGGAAATTGAGTTTATGTTTAAATTAGCATATTCACGTGTTTCGGTTGTAAACAGATTTCGGATTAGTTACGCCAAAGATTAATCTACACAATAGATAATCAGCCCAATGCATTAAAATCAGAACATCTCTAAGTATGCCTGCCACTACGTGGCGTAGACTAGCGTGTAAAGCATAGAGCAGTATTGTCACAGCCAGAAACCGTTTTGTAGTTTATTAATATCAAAAACAAAACGCAACGTATAACAATAATTTAGATCATTTGCAACAGATATGCACCGGCAATGCTGTATTGTCAGAGAGAGAAATTGATGAAATTCTGTATTAATCTGGAGGGGATACGCAGGGAGGGTAGAAAAAAAAACAAGCGAATGTGGTGTGTGTCGTGCTGTTGCCAATTCGTCGGTAAAAGAAACACACAGGGTGATTTATTACAAGTACAGTATTGAAATAAAAGCCTAATCTCTATGAATTAAATTTAATATAATAATATTTAATCCATGTCATACATGTTTCAAGACTAGACCAGTCCCATGATCAGTGGCGAACAATCGTTAAATGAAAAGCTTTTAGATAGAAACATACTTTTGACTAAATATTTCACGTAGACAATGTGGCAAAGATGTAACAAGATTGTTGTAGATCTTATAATACCTATAATAAAAAAATTATCAGTGCTACCTATATTATATTAGGTATACCTATTATAATAGTCTGTCTCTTCATCAGGTATAAGTTCCACTTTATCGGTTTAGGTACTTAAATTTTACTTCTTTTTAATGTTTCTTCGGGTAAATAATAAGTTCGGTAGGAATAGGGCTTTGGGTATGAAACAAAAAAGATAGAAAATAGAAATTTGATATAGGGGTAGTTCTAAGCATTTACAAGTTTGTGACGTGTAGCGATTTTCGATGCCGCCCCCGGAGGTATACATGAGGGCGGCGCAATGCCGTTTTAAATATCTCGTTTCGCTTTCTTGGAAAATAAAAAATTATAACTGATAACTGAAACTTAGTACTTAATACGTGGGCGTAAGAGGTAAGCTCACTTCACAGGTCTCTATTAATGAAAGAAAGTTAACATTTTGAGCATCTGCGTAAAATTAAATGTATCCGTTTGGTGGGTAGTTTTGATTACAATAAGTCTGTGCCAAGCCCAAGCCCGAAACAAAATAAATCTATATTTACCTACTACCTATTTGGCTTGGTACCGACTATTATGTGCATTGTTGTCTTTTGAATGATATTTGTATTTTGTTATTTTTCGTATTTTTTATTAGTTCTTTTGACAGCTCTGGTGTCATCAATACACCTGTATCCCGAATTGCACCAAATTGCAATGCTATTGAACAAGCATATAATCCTAAATATAATATTCTTTTTGAACTACCTGTATCTCGAAAACCAAGCCGTAGCGGACCCATGTACATATGAAATTTGTATCTTAAAATTAGTCAAAGAATCACCCTTTAAAGTTTGTACAAGTACTTATGCAACACCCTGTATACATAGATACTTTGATTTGCAATTTGCAAATCTGTCAAACTAGGTAATGATGTTTTTTTTAATTTACTTTCAAATATGGTGTTATGTAATTGTATTCAAATTAAATGTTTGGGGATGATATTTACGAGTTTTATTTTTTTATATAGAGAAACTGTTATTCAGTTTTTAAGGATCAATCTGAAGCAGACGATTGTACTTGTTAAAACATGAAAAAAGTTATTGTCGTGATACTTTTAACACCCTGTTGGTGGGTTTTTAAAGCTTTTTACGAAACGTGTTAACAATACAATCTACATATATCGTTAGTTTTTTAAAGTTTTATGATCATTGCACAAAAACCAATATTAGGGAGACTGTAAGTTTTTTTTCAATTCGGCGTTGCAGAATTTGAACCTAATTGTGATAATTGTGTTATTTTACTAGTATAGATATTTTTGAGTAAATTAATTCGGTTATAATCGATGAGTAGAATCTTTGGAGTAAAATACATTTCACAAAAACCCTGAACCATATTTCTCAATAGATTTAAATTTTCATTAAAAACAGATTAAAAATTCTAATTTTTTACATCCTGCATTTCGAAACCGTATTTTTTTAAATAATTATTGTCATGCTGGAAATTTCAAACCTTATTTACTTCAGCAACTTGTAAAAAGCACAGCCTTTTTAATATTAACATTTCTTAAAATCGATATTACGCGATAACGATGACTTTCTATCAATATCACAGAAGGATACATTTATTACGTATATAATTTGTTAGATTTTACATCTCCGAATTGAAAAACACGCAAAAAATGTGCATAAAAAAGTTAGGGTAGCATTTCACGCCTGTATGCCCCTTTAATTTACCCGCATCTGAGATTTATTTTTTCATAATGTTAACGACAAGTTGAATCTGCTGTTTGAGTTTGATCCTTAAAACTGAATCAGGGAATAACCGGAAGTCCTATCTATAACGCCAAATTTCGTTAATTTAAATATAACTTTTTGATGCATCCTTATATCCGAAATTTAAAATTAAATGACTAAAATAATATTATTTTAGTCATTTAAAATTATTGTCTAAAACATTTAATAAACCAGCCCTGTATATTTATACTATTATAGTAATTTCTTTTATTTTCGTCCATACACATTAATCTTTGCGTAGATAGGTATTATACGTATACCATATAATTTTATATTACCCGACAAAAAACACTGCTGCACAGTAGTACATATATGATACCTATAATATAAAAACAAACTCCCACCTCGTAGGGGAAAGTATACTCGTCCTTGTCTAACATTGCCCATATGATTATTTTATTTCAACACAATACATATAACGCCATCTACAATTTCCATGGTTGCATGTTTTTCTAATAGATGTAGCTCGTGTCGAGACAGTTTCAATTTTTGTTTTATTTCCCATATACGCTGACTATCTATTGTGTAGATTAATCTTTGGTTACGCTATTGCAGAAATAATAAGTGCGAGGTGTAGGATAGAGATAATTTGAAAGACATTCTGGCAGCAAAGCATTGTAAGTTGGTATGTTGTTTAATCGAGTAGATTCCATAAGAATAACACACAAATCTGTTTTCTTTTCTACTGACTTTACTTTAATGAAAAATGTGACGATTTGGAAACTATTTTAAAAATGTTTCCCTTCAAAGGAGCCTCACGAAAAGTAGCCTTCCGACTATTCTCAATATTTAACTGTATGTAAAAATACACGACATATTTTACAATTATTTTTCTTCGGAGAAGATACGTACGAACTTTTACTCGTTTTCGTTGAAGATTATAGTGAATAAGGGCTTACACAATTTATATTTCTTGATCAGTGACATAAATACATGCTTCAAAAATTCCCAATTTAAACTTTATGCAGACGACCTAAAATTATATAAAACTGTGTCTAATATTAATGACAGCAAGCTATTGCAGGATGATTTGGAGAGGTTGGTTGAGTATTGTGCTCAACGCAGTTTATTAGAATAAACAATATCCATGATTGCGACTACACTATTGGAGACCATTTGTTGGTTAAGGTGGTAGAAGTGAGAGATCTGGACGTAATCATGGATAATAAAACGATGTTTAAGCAACATATTGACGCACTTATAACTAGCTGTAACAGAACTGGGGTTTATTATTAGAAATTCCAGAGATTTCAAGAATCCTAGAACATTGCTCTCTTTATATTATTCTCTCGTTTACGTCCGCAATATGCGTGCTATATACAACGTATCGAGAGTATACAACATAAGTTTTTGAAATACTTGGCATATAAGTCCGACATCATACTGAGATTTCCCGTGAATTACAATTATGCGAAGATATTCAATAATATCATTGCAAAAGAGAAGGCAACTCTCTGATTTCTTATTAATATTTAAGATTTTAAAAGGCTTACTGCAGTCAGATTCTATTTTAGAAAACATTATTTTTAACGAGCCACTTCGAACATTGAGGAACAATGAGTTATTTGTTATTCCATTTAGACGAACTAATGCTGGACAAAATTCTCCTACTGTAGGATGTTAAAGACTTTTAATTCATTGATTGTGGATTTCGATTTTCTCACTATGTCTAAATATACATTTAAGATATTTGCAAGAAACATAATTAACTAACTCTTGTATTTGCACTCTTATCTATGATTTGTTTTTTTTTTTTAAGTTCTATTGATTAACCCACTGAACATGTATATTATACTGTGGGTACTGTTTTGGATCTTTGATCTGTGTGTACCCCGAATTGTTAAATAAATAAAAGAATAAACTGCTTGTTTAGATATACAGGGGAGTCACGACGGACGTCACAGAGTTTTATGATAAAACTAGATATATTTTTACGTTTCCGAGAGCCATGCCCTCAATCATAAAACTAAAAAAATGTTATGTGACTCGTTGGTGCTTTCTAAGTTTCGTATTGCTTTCCAGGGTATGGCCCATGTCTAGCTAATAATAATAATAAGCGTATATTTCCAACAGATTCACACAAAAAATCCAATTACAGGAAAACTCAATACTTAATTATTGCTAACATACAACGTATTATCAGTAATTACAAAGAACAAGAGAAATAAAAATGCAAACATTAGTGATAATAATAATACTACGATAATAAACAACAACACCAATAATAAGTAATAATTGCAATAGCCACATACAGAATATTTATGAAAAACACTACATCTATACATACTCACGAAAGAGACACCGCACACTTACAGCAATCAAATCATGACTGTATTGAGCTAATTATCCTTGCAACAGAGTCAAAGTACATATCGAATTCATAACAGTTCATGTTAAAAGTTGAACAAATAAAATAAATAGGACTCTGTCGCAGAAGATTTGATCTTGGAGCATCAGTATAAAACGGCCGACCTTGCCTAGTCGCCAATCTATTTTACAAACCGTCGTTGAATAGATTGAATTGCACCAGTGTGACGCAGATATAGGGGGTTCCAAATCACCGAGCCGTACTCCAGTTTAGATCTGACAAATGTGTAGTAAAGCAATCTGAAAGTTGAGGGGTTGTTGAAAAGGTTACAGTTTCTGATAATGAATCCAAGCATCCTAGATAACGTGTTAATAACATCGTCGATATGTAAAGAAAAGCTGAATTCTTGATCGAACAATATACCCAGATCCTTAATATGGTCGTATCTATTCAGCGAGGCACCATCCAAGTTGTAGTCGAATAAAATAGGACTTTTAGACCTTGTGTAACTAACAATACTACACTTGCCAGTATTAAGTTGCAGTCTATTGGCATTACACCATCCATTCAAACCATCCAAGTCGGTCTGGATCGCGGCACAGTCAAGTGTACAGTCTAGGACGGTGTAGATCTTAAGGCCATCAACGGCAACAGTTTAGCTAATGACATTTTCATGAGAATGCAACAAGATCAAAATTCATGTATCAGGTTTATAGTAATAGGTTTACCAATAGGGATGATATGATTTTGAAGCGACGTTGCGGCTATTTGTAATATGTCATGATCTGTCATTTGTCATTCAGTAGTGTTTACAATTTCATCATGGAGAGATATACGCAAGAACAACGTTTACAAATTATGCAGTTTTATTATCAAAATAATCGTTCTCCAATTGCAACTTTTCGTGCGCTTTTGCCATTTTATGGTCGTAATAATCGTCCAAGTGTGCTCGCTATTCGTCGAATTGTTGAAAATTTTGAGCGTACATTTTCTTTACATAATGTTCAAGTGCCAATAAGACAAAGAACCGTCCGAAGTAATGCAAATATTGCTGCCGTTCAGGCAAGTGTTGCTGAAGACCGCAATTTGTCGATTCCAAGACGTTGTCAACAATTGGGACTCTCTCAAAGCACAACCTGGCGGATTTTGAGAAAGGATTTGGGTTTGTATCCGTATAAAATTGTTCTCACTCAAGAACTGAAGCCATTGGACCACCGTAAACGTCGTGAATTTGCTGATTTTGCCTTGGAACAACTTGAAAACGATAACGATCTTTTTAAAAAAATCATCTTCTCCGATGAGGCATACTTTCATCTGAGTGGTGCGGTAAATAAACAAAACTGCGATTCTGGTGCGAAGAAAATCCACAAATTATTCATGAAAAACTATTACATTCACCTAAATTGACAGTTTGGTGTGGTGGAATCATTCGAAATGATGCTGGTAACACCGTTACTGTAAATGGAGAGCGGTATAGATCGATGATAACCAACTTTTTTTGGAAGAAGTTGATCTTGACAACATTTGGTTCCAGCAAGACGGGGATACGTGCCACACCGCAAATGCAACAATTGAATTATTGCGGGAAAAGTTTGGATATTCGATTATTTCAAAAAATTGTGATATTGAATGGCCTCCAAGAAGTTGTGATTTAACACTATTAGACTATTTCTTGTGGGGTTATTTGAAGTCAATGGTCTTTCGAAATAAACCAGACTCTCTTCAAGCTTTACAAGTCAATATTGAACGTACCATTCATGACATACGACTTGATTTAGTGGAAAAAGTGCTCGAAAATTGCCTTCATCGAATTCGTTCCTGCAGAAGAAGTCGTGGAGGCCATTTGAATGACGTTTTATTATATTTCGAATAAGTTTATACAGGTCATATTTTGTTATTTTAACCCCTTTTCCAGTATTTACGGACGCCTATGTAAGATCGTTAAGTTTTTAACCCCTTTTTGAACGCCAATGTGATCTAATTTTTATGTGGTAATGTGATATAAATAAATTATTCAATATTTCGGATAAGTTTAACAAGTATGACTTTTTTAAAACCTTTTTTAAACCCTTTACCTACGCTTAATGATTCCTAAAAGTTTTAATAATATGGAAAATAAAATGGGACATCGATTAGCTTGAAATTCCCAATTTTGTATCAAAAAGTGGTGGGAGTAACCATACGTCAACGTCTTATGCCAACGTCAAATGCCATCAAAAGCGGTATCACCCTTCTACCTCCGTGTTTGGGGTGTCAGTTATAGGGTGTAGAATCCCTCAGCCGTCGTGTTGGGCTAAAATGCATGAAATCACACGGGTCGGGATTTTGTACGGCAAAAAGGTAATTTTACACCAAATTATGCGCCTATATTATGTAGTAGATAGGCTATGAGAGTTCGGGACCATTCCTTGTAGGGAAATAACAATCGCTATGGTCCAAATTCCCCATAACCCCCTATACCCCATAACTGACTGATATTTGACACCCCAACACAGCGGAGGAAGGGTTTTAATGACATTTGACTTATGGCGTTTGACATTTGACGTTGACATCGTGCACAGAGGGCCGTCGTATGTGTGTGACCTTGGAAAGAAATAAAATCGGGAATTTGGTCAACAACAAACAAACCGTCATTATTTTTTACCAGCGGTTCGCTAGTCCTTTATATCTTGGTTTAAAAAAGCCTAAAATAAGAAACAAAATGACATAAACCGGAAGTTTCTATCTTATTCCAAACTTAAGTTATTGCGATAAAGTCACAAATTGTTTATTAGATAAAACCAAGACTGTATTAGTAGATATAAAAATGCTTATGAAGTTTCCCAATATCTGACAGAGTTTATCATCAGACTTGGGAACCGGTGGGCGTTTGCTCCCACCTATTCCGGTTTACTGGAATAAAGTCAAGTGAACTCTTACAATCTCCAACAAGATTTATAGGTACCTTGTTAGATGTCATTTGCTTTTCATTATGTTAATTAAGTAATACATCAATATTTTATTTTCAGTGGCCGATGGCATGGCTAACAGGGGAGTATTTTTGCTTGCTGAAACTAGTGCTGCTGGACACCTGATCACAGACCAATATAGGGACGCCACAATCCAATTAGCATGGGAATATCCCGAACTGATTACGGGAATTGTTTGCCAGAGCCCATTATTTTTAGATCACCCAGAACTGATCCAGGTAACTCCAGGTGTGCAAATAAATAATAGAAGTGATGACCTTGGACAGCAATATAATAGTCCAGAAAATGTGGTTTTGGAGAGAGGAGCTGATATTGCTGTTGTCGGAAGAGGAATCACTACCTCATCAGATCCGGAAAAAACTGCAAAGCTTTATAAGAAACTTTTGTGGGACGCGTATCTGAGCAGACTAAAATGATTATTCCATATATGATTTACCATACATCGTTATTGTTGGATTAAATTTAATTACACTTACTATTATTGTTATACTACTTATATTAATAAAGTTATACAGATTTTCGAAATTTTAAAAAATATTTTGTGTTCTTTTTAAAAATCTAATAACACTTGCGTAGTTCCCAGTCACTGAAGAATTCCTCTAAAAGGAATGGAACGTAAGGATTTTTTACAACCAGTGTTTTGAGCAACTCCCTGAGCTTATACCGCCTTCAAAAGAGACACTCATAGTTTAGTTTGCAAACAATCTTATTACCGAATCCGCAATTAACTTGAATCACCATTTTCATAAAAATTTAATTATACCACGAAATTTGACCGTAAGAGTAGGTATAGTACGACACAGTTAAGAATATACGCTTTTAAATGGGTTATCCATATAAAAGTGTATCATTCTTAACTGTGTCGTACTATACTATATTTGAATGTCCAGCATAAAATAGCTACCTCCTAGATAAATGCTCATATACAACTACCTATAGAAATATAGATAATTTACCTATAGAAATATAGATAATTTACTTATCTGGGATAAGACTTTCGAAAACACGCCCAAAACGGAATATAATAGGGCGTTTTTGGAACCCTTATTATAAAGTTGCCATTAGCGTTAACATTATTACGAGAATGCGCATATGCTTTAAAATAAGGTGCCACGTCATTATCTAATAACGGAATACGTTAATTGTCAGACACTAGAGAGTTCTTTTGATGCCTATTCCGCTATTACCGGAACGTTATCTGTCAAAATACCACAGCATTAATAAGTACAGCATTCCGACTCCACGTTGGCACTTTGAAATAAACTGTGACGTATGAGGTGACGCCGCCATTTTGGGTTACAAGTCAGGTCCTGACTAAGAATAATTATAGGTTTCGGTTTCTAACCACAGTACTGTATTTTCATTTTTGTAAAAATATTTAAGTACATAATAACATCGCTGTCAATTTCAGAAATATTTGTGGTGTGTCATAGTGATTGAAAACAGCCTTGAGTGGTGGTATCAGTTAAATGTTGACATGATTGGGTGATTTTTAATAATAATAATAATAAACACAACAATAATAAAGACTTTATTAGTAAAAAATACATTTTTATAAAAGTTGAAGCAGTGCTTCCTAACTTAACCTAACCGTAACTTATATTTTAGCTTAAACCTATCTGAAAGTAGTTTTACATCGCTGGCCAAATTAAGTAGGTAGCTTATGTTTACAAATAATTAATTTGTTCTATTACGTGTCAGACGAAAACCCGTGTAAACTTTTTATATTCTCCGGTAGAGCGTTGTAATATTCTGAAACCGTATAGGAAAATGACCGCTCAAAGATTGATGTTGAGTTTAGCGGTGGCGTAATGACAGTTTTATGAGGAATATTCACATCATACACCGATCCCCATATAAGTATTCCGCCTATTTCCATCTGATGATTTTTATTAATCAAAATTAGTGAATGAAAATCCGACGTTGTTTCATTCTTAACCAGACGATTTCTTTAATCTTATTGCTAGCCTCTTTCACCCCTACGAATTCCACATACAAGCCATGTGCCTGAATTCTGCATCAACTGAATCCTGTTCTAAGCAATTTTACTCAAACAAGATCCATATATATATATTGTCAATAATATAACCCCTAGCTGATTGCGTTATCATGCTATCTCGCCACGAGACAACTTGTTTATGTTTTACTTTCATTTAGTTTAAAAACATATTAGATTTCGTAATATAAATTTTACGGTTATACAAATAGTTGTTATAAACGTAAAATTATCTAGTATTCATCTTTATTTTTACTTATTACTAACCTAACAGGATCTGTGGGGAAGCGAAAAAAATGTTTAGAGCAAGTGTACCGCTTATTGGGACAACATTTTGCAGCACACACATGTCCTCCCTGATTGTTCATTGTATTAATCACAAGATACGTTAATAAAAATAAATTCCTTTTAATTCTCACGAACACTATATCAAAAACATAGAATTAGATTACAAACACAATATTTATTGATCTCGTACACGCCGACAGGAGTGAACGGTATCTATCTACGTCAATGCGATTATTGTGACGTTTTAACCCATAATGGCGGCATGCGCGACGATATGCGCAGGACGGCTCGCAAGCGGAAAGTCAGAATACTGTATTATTTATTATACTGTGCTAATGCTATTTCGGTTACCGTATTCCGTTATGTAGCGAGCGTTACCTTATAATTTACCGTAACTCTATTTAGTGTCAAAACCGACAAAAATGTGTACATTTCATAACTCCAAACAACAAATTGTGATATTAATAAAATGAAATTACATACGAGGATACATCCAGATGGGTAGTTATTCAAACAAACGTAAATGAGAAATGCAGAAAAATTTTATTTTTACTATAAGAGCAAGAGGAATAAAGGAGTATATATATTTAACCTATACCTTTTGCACCCTGATTTAATATAAATATTGAGTATAACGGCATCCTCAAACTCGTCCATGTTTAGGCTTTCCAAAATTGCCTCGTCCAATATTTCTTCCATTATTTAAAAATATGTATAAATGATATAACATAAATCACAACCTTTCTACTTTACAGAAATTATAAAAGTGAGGTTAGCATTTCCTTTACGTAGGGTTACGACATTGTTTACTAAAAAACTCTTCCGATAGTCCGACTTTACCGTATTAATAACGGAACCGTATTTCGTTTAATTCGTCTTCCATTATAATTATTGCTTCATGGCAAACTAGACGCTAAAAATTAAAATTATTAGTAAAAATAAACAACGGAAAAGTAGTGGATGTGGTTAAACAGCTGACTCCTTATAAAACGATCCTCAAAACTTTTTCAATGTTTTTCCTAGTTGCCTAGCTACTCTATGCTTAAGACGTTAGGCCAGGACGACAAGTTTGACATTGATATGAATTGGTGTTTTGTGTTTATTTAAAATTGTGTAACGGTTAAAAAGAAAGGTTGAATTTAGATTTTTAAAATTTGTAGATATTTGTGTTTATTTCCATTTAAATATCAATTAGAATTAGGTATTCTTACGTTTAATAAAACAGTACTGCTTGGAATGATTTTAAAGTGATTTTCTAAACTTAAGTGTTAATAGAAAAATGGATGAACATTTTGATATGATCAGAGCCCCTCGGTTTGTTTCGTTTGAAGAAGGTTGTTCTGGTATAGATGACCATGCTGATGACTTCTTTGGTAAGGTCAACCCTTACAAGGTGTAGAAGTCTAAATTTATTACATACTTAATTCAATTTTTTATAGAATGCGACATAGAAACCTCATATTGTACTGCTAATGGAACTGAACAAGTTGTTTCTATAAATGAGCAAGGATCTGGTAAAATATAATTCATATTATTTATTTCATTTTAATATTCAACATTTATTTGCTATTGTTAATAAATGTTTTTTAGTGAACGAGGTGCAGCCTAATAATGAACCTCAACAATACTCTCTTAGAAAATCTATCAGTGTTGGAAACTTAGATATTTATTCTCTCGGGTAAGTAAGTACATACTTAGTATGAATTGTAATTATAATTTGTGTGCTTCTTTGTGTGTACGTTCATTAGCACCAAGCGGTTAGGGCACCAAGATTTAAACTATCATCAGGTTATTTTTATCTCGAAAATGTCTGACATCAAAGTTAAATTCCAATGCTATCCCATTCTCATCTTGGAAACAGTGTATAGGGTTGGGTTTCATTTCAAATAATCAAGTTATCACTTACTTCTGGTATTAACGGAAGTGGCAAGAAATTATTTTATTATTAATTCAACATTATGTTTTAGTAAACAGTTGGACGCTGTGAGAATTGAAAATGATAGTAAAACTGTTGAAACACATTTGGAACAAAAGCGTACTCTGGTAAGTTTCATGTATTATTATTAACAATTTTTCTTAATATTTACAACGCCCAAATTTGTAAAATGTATCGTGGCTATATAGTGAAAATTGTACGTATTATACATGGTGTACCCAAAAATTTGGCATATCAAACTTTTTTTTATAATAATAAATGCTGTATTGCTCAACAGAAAATTTCCATTTACAGAGCAATTACACAAAAATATCAATACAAAGAATATAAATATACACAACACAATCATCAACTTGATAACTTTACATAACAGAACTAAATTCATAGAAATATAAATAAAGAAGTAAACATAAACATATAATGAAATTCAATAATCACAACCAAGCATAAGTTCTGCGGCCGCCAAAATATGTTTCAATGTGTCATGAAACAAATCACAATTCTGGCACACCACATTGGTTCTAGCTCTATCACAACGAAACAATTGATGAATTCTCGAGTTTATTCGCGGAACAGTCAGACGGAATCCTCCAAGCAGCTCAGGACAATCACTAACGCCGTTAAACACTTTCTAAACATTGCTTATGCATGAAAGATCTCGCCTCAAGTGCAATGCTTGTACACCAAATCTGTTCGTTAAATAGTCATATGGCACACCACGCTCAGAATAACTACCATCGGATTTAAAACAGAGATACTTTAAAAATGTCCGTTGAACACCTTCAATGTTTTGCTTGTAACAACCATAGCAGGGAGCAATATTCGAGTTTGGACCTGACGTACGGGAAGTACAATTTTTTTAGCGTATTGACATTGCCATTTCTAATGATGTAACCATATCTAGGACCTGTTCTGAGAGGCGATAGATATAATATCCTTAAGCTAATTATTCAAGGCAAAATAAAAGGCAAGAGAACGATTGACAGAAGAAGAGTCTCTTGGCTGCGCAACTTGAGGGAGTTGTTTGATTGCACGTCCGCAGAACTTTTCAGGCGGGCGATTGATAAGATGCAAGTAGTGGTGATGATTTCCAATCTCCGATAGGAGCGGAATTTCAGGAAGAAAATGAACCATATGCCTTGGGTGCATTAGCTATCATCGTCATTATGTGTTCGCTGAAGGTAAAGCGCGAATCGAAAATAACACCAAGATCCCTGGTATTTTCCACACGTGACAATGCAGTGTCATGAATTCTATATTCAAAATCAATGGGGAACGTTCTCCTAGTATGACACAACTTTGCACTTTACCGGGTTCAGCATAAGATTACTGGCTATTCTGCAAAACGTGAAAGTCGTCAACAGAGTCCACAGTGCAGTGGAGTAAATCTTCGGGTCATCAGCAAAAATCAATCTTTCAGATTTTAAATTCTTTCCCAGGTCGTTAATAAAAAGATTGAACAGTAGTGGACCTTGAGGTACTCCTGATGTTGCGTGGTACCTTCTTGATTTATAACCGTTATAAGAAACAAACTGATCTCTGCCGCTAATGTAAGAATTTATCAAAGAACAGCACAGTAGCTTAACTCGAACGGAGGTAGATTCCCAACCAAAACCGAATGATCGATCGTATCGGACTCTTTACTGAAGTCGGTATATATGACGTCAACCTGACCTCGAGAATCCAACGCTTCGGATATCTGAGATCTATTGCCAGACTTGAACACCGGACAAACCTTACCACTAAGGACTCCAATTGTGTCTTTCACCAGAAACGAAGGAATGTTATCAGGACCAGAAGTGAACTTGATATTTAATTTATGCGAGGCTTTTATTATCTCTGTATCAGTAATGTTATCAAAGCTGACATCACTACCACAAAATCCCGCAAGAGAGCTGATGTCAGAATTGTCTACAAATACACTTTCAATATACTCCCCAAATGCATCAGTGATATTGTGCCGAACATACGCTTAGAGATAACTAAATACATCCGGTAACACCGCGTTGGCTATACTATTGGAATCAGATGTAATCGTTCTCGAAAGCTCAAAGTAACCAGAGGCGACTCTGTATAGATTTAATAGGCTATACCTCGTCCAGGGCAGCGCTGTGTTTATTTGGTAGGCTGTTGACTTGCTTACCGTATGGACCTGGAACGGACGTACGCGCGCCATAATGTTGTAGAACAAACGACTATTTACTAGAAGTGTTCGAAAAAGAAACAAACCATATATATAGCCAACGTATAACAGGGACAGACAACCAGTTATGAAGTGAAGAGTCTACGGTCGATAGCGAACAGTTTTGTGACATAAATAGTGAAAATAAATTAGTTTTAATTCAAAGTTCGTTATTATTTCACACAACGAACCACGGAAAACGTTACAATATGTTGTGGACTCTCAAATTTGCTGTTATTAAATTCCATGACACCGGGTATTCTAGATTTATGATTATTAGCATTGATACATGACCAAAAAGCCCTAGGATCAATGCCAATTTGATCCTCGATATTACGCGCATAGTTATTGTATGCCACTAGTATTAATTGCTTGGTAGTACCTCTGATATGACTAAATTCATTGTAATAAGCCACTGATTGTGTCTTATTGAAATTCCTCATACTTATTTTATATAGTGCGTACATAAATAAGTGGGTAATTCTTTTATATAATTTTTGTTATTACTAAAAGTTGGAAATAGTAGACATCTTAGTATGTTTAGCATATTTTGGATTTAAATACCTGAAAAATTGTTACAGGAACGTCCAAAACATTCCAAAATGATTCGTGTTTCCTCCATGGACAACCTAAGTAAGAAATCCAATGAAAGGTTTATTAGTACAGCTGAAGCAGTGTTTAATTTCCAAAATAAAACTCCACTTCGGTTTAGAAAATCTGCGCAACATCATTTGAACCATCTCAAGCTATTGCAAAAGACAATTCCCCATTCTCCAGCTTTACTCACCAAATTACGCTCAAGGCCGCATCATATTTTGACACACGAAGAAAGAGAAATATTGGAGTTCAATGAACAGCAACAGTTAGTATCTTTTTTTAATGTTTAGGTTTACACTCATGCATAAATTTCAAGGAAAATTTGATATGTTATCAAAATCAAGGGAAGATTCAAAAAATTTAATTAATATACAGGGGATTCCATAAAAACATATATGTAATTACATTTATCTACGATTGACCCTGTATACTTTTCTGTTACGTCAAAAAACGGTGAACCTAAAACCAATAGTAACATGTGCCAGCATTTCCTTTAAATTTTATAGAATTTATGTGTGACTTATGTCTCTCACGGTATATTGTTAAACTAGGTTCAGAATTAAAGCAAATCCTCTAAGTCAGAGAGTTCTGCATGGTCCAGTTAAACCTACCGTCCCAATACAAAAGAAGACTACTATACCTGAACCGTTTAATTTATCGGCGCCGCCAAAAAAAGTAAGTAGAAATTGTATAATAATAATTTAATTAAAAACAGGATCCCTGGTTCCACTAAATCTTCAACGACTTTGACGGACTGCTTTTTTAATTCCTGTTCCACAGCCCAGTTTGTTGCTTGCTATAACAAGGGTCCGTTCCATGCGTTCCCTTACTATGCTTTTAAATTTTCTCAGGACTAGAATGACGAGGTCACCTGCAAAGCCCAGAACCTTAAACCCTTCACTGTCCAGAGATTTGAAGCAGTTCTTATAACAAGGTTCCACGGCAAGAGATGATAACACTACCATTCTTTTCTGAAGCATGCAGTTTATCAGTCTGCAGCAGGTTTCAATGCTCCCAGCTTTGAATCTGTTCATCATCATCATTCATTCACTCGCTAACGAGTATGAATTACTCCCAACTCAGGGATTTCTGTTGTGAACTCTAAGATCGCTCAACAGACACATCCAATCACCACTATTTACCGGCTCTTGTAGGTCGATGCGTTCTCTATCCTTTCAATGCTGTTTTTTCGCAACCTCATGTCGACGCTGCTCCTCCAAAAATAATATCTTGAGTTGGATTCGGAGAAATCATTTGAGAAAACTCAAAGAGCTCCAAAAACCGGGCTAGCTTGCAACTTCCTCTGAACTTCGATATAGCGAATTTTATTAAACGTTTCTTTTTCAAAACGCTGACAGTCCGCACCTTGCTCTTCAATGTCTGATTTGGCTTTGGGAATCACTTGCTCCTTTCTTGAGTCCTTGGAGCAAAATCTAAATCGGTGTTTTCCATAGGTATTACACGATGAGAAATCTTCATCCATATCCTCATCTCTATGCGAACCACACGAATCAATGAATCCACATCCAAGCCACACTTCTTCATGTCTTAAGAACATCCTTGTACCTCTTTGCTGCCCTCCGTGATTTCGTGAGCCGACCTTACGCTGTGAATAAAGGATTCTCTTTGGAAGGCGTTTCGTTGGCATGTGGATTACGTGGCCAGTCCATCGTAGATGGTGCGCGTCCATCGCCTCAATGCGCGTTGGTTCAGCTTCCTCCAAAGGCGTCCTGTGCTTGGCAGTTGATCCAAAGTTGTTTCAGTTATTGGGTGCACAGCTTTTGTCCCATCCAGTCGCGGTTTTCCAGGTTTGGATATAAATGCTATTCTGCTCATTTGTTAATTTCTTCGGACATACCCCAGTGGCAAACTGCCCCGGAATGCCGAAGGCTCATTTGATCTCTGCGCTCTTTGATAGCCTGTTTTTTGGGTCCCAGATTTGTAGGCTGCCAATTTTCCAGTGAGATACCTGTTCACTCAAAGAGCTCCAAAAACCGGGCTAGCTTGCAACTTCCTCTGAACTTCGATATAGCGAATTTTATTAAACGTTTCTTTTTTAAAACGCCGACAGTCCGCACCTTGCTCTTCAATGTCTGATTTGACTTTTGGAATCACTTGCTCCTTTTCTTGAGTCCTTGGAGCAAAATCTAAATCGGTGTTTTCCATAGGTATTACACTCGGAGCTTTCCACTATGAGAAGTCTTCATCCATATCCTCATCTCTATGTGAACAACACGAATCAATGAATCCACATCCAAGCCACACTTCTTCATGTCTTAAGAACATCCTTGTACCTCTTTGCTGCCCTCCGTGATTTCGTGAGCCGACCTTACACTGTGAATAAAGGATTCTCTTTGGAAGGCGTTCCGTTGGCATGTGGATTACGTGGCCAGTCCATCGTAGATGGTGCGCGTCCATCGCCTCAATGCGCGTTGGTTCAGCTTCCTCCAAAGGCGTCCTGTGCTTGGCAGTTGATCCAAAGTTGTTTCAGTTATTGGGTGCACAGCTTTTGTCCCATCCAGTCGCGGTTTTCCAGGTTTGGATATAAATGCTATTCTGCTCATTTGTTAATTTCTTCGGACATACCCCAGTGGCAAACTGCCCCGGAATGCCGAAGGCTCATTTGATCTCTGCGCTTTTTGGTAGCCTGTGTTTTGGGTCCCAGATTTGTAGGCTGCCAATTTTCCAGTGAGATACCTGTAATTTCAGGGTCGGGGAAGTTTTTTAATAGTTAAGTTGTATAAGATATACTAATAATGAGATTAGGCCTGGATTTCAGTGCGTTGTTACATGTACTTGTGTTTTCTATATCATTTATTGTTTTTTTTTTAACATTACAGCCTGTGGCACCATCACCGAAACGTGAGCCATTCCAGGGTCGACCGGCTCCAAGAATTACTCCAAGAAAAGTAATAGCACCAGCAACCAAAAAATGTACAGAACCTAAAACACCGAATTGTTTGAAAAAGTTCCAAGAGCAACAGAAAGAGGCAAGAAAACTACAGCTGGAGCCTTGTATTAAAAAACAGATGACTACTGTGGAAAAACCACATAAAACTCATCCAGAACCATTTAGTTTTTCCGACAGAGATCAGATGCTGTTTAAGAAGAAAGAGGAAACGATTAAAAAAGTAATTTGATTTTAATTTTTTTATAAATTCGCGCTTTTAGGACAAGAAGAGACTGACTAATAATATATATATATATATATAATAGAAATATCATCGATAAAACACAGGAACAACAATGGTACAAGGACAGAGCCCTGGGGAACACCAGATGACACTTTAAAATTTGCGGAACGAAATCCTCGACTTTCCACATACTGAAATCTATCCTTCAGATACGACTTCAAAAGCAGCAGTAAATTATAAGATAATCCATAACGACACAGTTTACGCAAAGGCTTTAGAAAAATCAGTGTAGATTACATCTACCTGACCCCCCTTATCAAGTCGCTCAGTTAAAAAATGTGTTAAAACCAATAAATTAGTTGACGTAGAACGACCGGGAAAAAAACCATGTTGTACCGATGAAATCTGACGCCTAACATGGCTCATAATAATATCATGCAGCACAAATTCAAAAACTTTAGAAAAACACGACTGTATGGAAATTGGTCTATAATATAATAATCTCCCTTATTATGAACCGGCGTCACTCTAGAAGATTTCCAATCAGAGGGGAAACTACACGATCGCTAAGGAACATTGAATATTGTACACAATGGTTTATCAAACACAGTGGCACAATCCCTAAGTACAAAAGATGGTCAAAGCTCCATGGACCTCCGTCTCAGTAATCACGCGAAACAATACCTGATCAATATCAAATGCCTGAGAAACTTTTCCCAACGTGTCTCCAACTTCTTCGAGCCCTCACAAAAATATGATGGCGGTACATCCTGGCTAGTTTGATTATCTTAGCCGACATGACACTAGCGAAGTTTCCTATGTGGGACCAAAAAAAAAGTCGGCCGGGGCTGGATCTGGAGATTATGGAGACAGCATCTCCTAGCCCATTTCAACCAATTTGGACTTGAAGATTGCGGGGCTGTTTTGTCTTCAATTCTTCGTCGAATATGGCCAATAAATCAATATAATACTGCCCTGTGAACTGCGTCCGTTCGCCAAGTATTCAACAGTCGCCATTGCCTTTTCCGCCGATGGAGCCGTTTTTGCCGTCTTTGGAGCTTTTTAGTCGAGAAAAGTCCATTGCTCGATTGGTACTTGGTCTCTTATGTGTAGCACAGTATATGTTTCGTGCATGGTTACGTAGCGCATGAAGAAGTTCCTGTAACGGCGCCTCAAACACTTCTCGGAAGTGAGAATATTCTCCCAGTGATCTCCCTCACCTTTAATCTGCGGTCTTTCAGCAACATGTCATGGACTTTGTTGATGGACTGGACGGGCCTCATCAAACACGGATGTTTGGTTATTTTTGACCTCGATATACCACGTTTATCTTCTTCCTCAGCTGCTATCCATTAATGGATGTTTGCGATCACTTCTGACCATTTTTCCCTATCTCTGGTGGTGTGAATTAATTCTCCTGTGGTTCCTATTCCTCTCCAATGTTTGATATTTCGGAGCCACGACATCCTCTTTCTGCCAACACCTCTTTTTCTTTCTATTTTTCCTTCAAATGGTACATTTCGTAGCGTAATACATGTCCCAGGTACGTTGTTTTCCTGCGTTTTATCGTACCCAGCAATTCACGTTCTCTTCCTATTGTCCTCAGAATTTCCTCGGTGGTTTTTCTTGCTGTCCATGGGACTTCCAAGATTCTTCAAATGCTTCCAGCCTATTCATTGTGCCAACCTTCAATGTCCAGCCTGAACATACGTAACATTTTGTGAATATTATTCTGAGATTGATGTCAAAGTCAGAGTTCGTAATGACGTTTTTGAACCTCATGAATGAGCTCATCGCTTTTCCTATCTGGCTTTTGATATCTACGTCTGAAGACCAGTCTTCATATACCAAGTCCCCAGAGACCACGTTTATAGGAGTGGCAATTAAAAGTGACACATCTTTATACACGCCATCTAATTCATTTTTGATGTCCTCAATCACCGACTGCCTCTGTTTTTCTTTTCCATTTCACAAAATCCAATAAATTCTCTATGAGCCGTTGCAAGTATATCCCATGTAATAAACAAAATAATCAACAGTAGCAGCAAATTACTGGTCAGGACCAGCCTATACTACACCCAGTCGAACAAGAAGAATAAAATTCTAACCGTGTACAGTTGGGTAGAGGCTGGACTTAAATATTATTTATTTCCTAGCAATCTGCCACCTATTGGACCAACCACTACTGATGAGTCGTCAATCGACGAAACGGCCGTCTGGTATGCGACACAAATGCCTAGAATTCTGTAGTTCTTGGCTTTGTATTTTCATACAAACCAACCCTCCAGATGGCTTCATCCTCTTCAACACTGTACAAATTGACATAATTGAGAAAATTGTTTGTTCAAAGAGCATAATGAACCAAGATTTGTAATGTGTGTTTCGTATTTATAAAAAAAAACAATTTTTAGATTATGGAAGAAGAAAAGAAGGCCAGAGAATTCCATGCCAATCCTCTTCCAAAATTTGTAAAGAAAAAAAGCAATTCGGTTAGTTCACTGGAATCTTCCGGAAGTACGCAGCCGGTAAGTAATTCAAGTGCTTGAATATTGTAGTTTTTATTGTTGCTTGGAGAAGAGTAGCCCCAAATATTAGCGATATATTGAATAAATTAAACGAAGTCAGCTCCTAACAATATCTTTAATAATAAAAACATTTAGTGGCAGGCTGACATCTTGATTGTTTTTTTTGTTTTTTCAATATCTGGCCTGCTAGTTTCATAAATTGTAAGAATACCTTCGAATATAGGCTTAAATTGAAGTCTCACATTGAAACAATACTTTTGTTTTGTCTGTGCAAGAGTGTGCTGGCTTTCAGGAAATTGAGGCATGTCTTAATTGGAAGGACATTTAATTTTTAATATTGACCTCAAAAAATTCAAAAATGAACCTGAACTTTCCAGTTATCCATATGACAGTGTTATGTATTTCGGGTTTGCAGTTCAAAAATACACACACTGTATGTCTTTGTTCACAACTATTCGCAAGTAGTTTTCCAGGGTTCCAATAAATCGTTCCACCTTACCATCTGATTGTTGATGGATGGCAGTCGTTCGTGTTTTTGTTTTAAAATACTTCAGACTCTAAATTTCTGCCCTAGTCAGAATGAATTTCTAATGGAACGCCAAATCTGCAGAGAAAATTTACGTCGGGTATTTTTTTTAGCTTTTTGGTTTGGTATTATGTGGACTTTCGGCTGCATTGTTCCGTTTCCTTTAGAAGTAGCGCTACGTAGGGCGCTAATGGCATATCATACGTAGAATACATAAATATTACATTACCTTTAACGCACACCTTGTGGATGCCAGTCATTCATCTGCCCCCAAGGTCGCCAAAACTTGTACCTTCAACTTCAAAGGTACCGACAGGTTTTGGCGCTTCTCTGTGGTGGCTATTCTCGGATTTAGTCTTCAGTTTGAGTTTAACTTACGAGTAGATGCTGGTGCAGATAGAGTCTTTACGAGTACAGTTGCTGGAGAGTATAAAAGTATTCATGATAATGATATCGCAATGCCGATAAAAAAAAAAACTTTCTTTCGAACGTTGCACATGTACAATAAAGATCTACAATGGGACGATTGAATCTTGGTCCTGATATTACTTCCATCTTTACCATATGTACATATTTGTACGACTGTTTTTACTGATTTCTTCAAATTTTTACTCATTTCTTCTAGTTCTTCTTTAGGTCTTGATTGTCACTTCTTGTTCTAGTTCAGTTTTTAATTTTTCTTCTAGTTCTTGGTCGATTATTTTTTTCTCACCATTTCTTCTTTTATTTCGAGTTGCATGTGTTCAATTTGTCTCACTGCGTCTTTATTTTCTTCCATTTTCATAAAGGTTATATTATGCTAATTCTTCCTTGTCTGCCTTGCGTTTTCTCTTTTCGTCTTCTTTCTCAGCCTCACGTAGTTTTCTTTCGTCTTTTTGTTGTTTTCGTTCTTCTTGCTCAGCTTCACGTTTGTTTTCTAGTCGTTTTCATCATTCTTCTTTCCCAGCGTCACGAAATTTTCTTTCGTTATTTTACTTTTTCAGCTTCTCGTTATTTTAGTTCTTGTTTCTCAAATTCATTTGTAAAGAAGATAAAAATGTTATTGATATATAATTCTTATCTTATCATATATTAATCGTTTATGAATTTTACTGACTGGTCATGAATTTTGCTACTAGTTTATGAATTTCACTGGTTGTTTATGGATTTTTTTATCCATTTGTATTTGTTACTAATCGTTTATAGAATTTCATATCCAGTTATTTTCTGGATTGTACTTTATGGATTTTACTAGCTGGTCATGAATGAGTCGAAAAGACTCTTATGAATTTTACTGACTGGTCATGAAATTTGAAACTCGTTTATAAATTTTACTGACTGGCCATGAATTTTTCAACTCGTTTATGAATTTTACTCACCGGTTCATGAATTTTGCTACTAGTTTATGAATTTCTCTGGTTGTTTATGGATTTTTTTATCCATTTGTATTTGTTACTAATCGTTGATAGATTTTCATATCCAGTTATTGTCTGGATTGTACTTTATGGATTTTACACTAGCTGGTCATGAATTTTTCGACTCTTATGAATTTTACTGAATGGTCATGAAATTTGAAACTCGTTTATGAATTTTACTGCCTGGCCATGAATTTTTCAACTCGTTTATGAATTTTACTCACCGGTTCATGAATTTTGTTACTAGTTTATGAATTTCTCTGGTTGTTTATGGATTTTTTTATCCATTTGTATTTGTTACTAATCGTTGATAGATTTTCATATCCAGTTATTTTCTGGATTGTACTTTATGGATTTTACACTAGCTGGTCATGAATTTTTCGACTCTTATGAATTTTACTGACTGGTCATGAAATTTGAAACTCGTTTATGAATTTTACTGCCTGGCCATGAATTTTTCAACTCGTTTATGAATTTTACTCACCGGTTCATGAATTTTGCTACTAGTTTATGAATTTCACTGGTTGTTTATGGATTTTTTTATCCATTTGTATTTGTTACTAATCGTTGATAGAATTTCATATCCAGTTATTTTCTGGATTGTACTTTATGAATTTTACTAGCTGGTCATGAATTTTTCGATTCTTATGAATTTTACTGACTGGTCATGAAATTTGAAACTCGTTTATAAATTTTACTGACTGGCCATGAATTTTTCAACTCGTTTATGAATTTTACTCACCGGTTCATGAATTTTGCTACTAGTTTATGAATTTCTCTGGTTGTTTATGGATTTTTTTATCCATTTGTATTTGTTACTAATCGTTGATAGATTTTCATATCCAGTTATTGTCTGGATTGTACTTTATGGATTTTACACTAGCTGGTCATGAATTTTTCGACTCTTATGAATTTTACTGACTGGTCATGAAATTTGAAACTCGTTTATGAATTTTACTGCCTGGCCATGAATTTTTCAACTCGTTTATGAATTTTACTCACCGGTTCATGAATTTTGTTACTAGTTTATGAATTTCTCTGGTTGTTTATGGATTTTTTTATCCATTTGTATTTGTTACTAATCGTTGATAGATTTTCATATCCAGTTATTTTCTGGATTGTACTTTATGAATTTTACTAGCTGGTCATGAATTTTTCGATTCTTATGAATTTTACTGACTGGTCATGAAATTTGAAACTCGTTTATGAATTTTACTCACCGGTTCATGAATTTTGCTACTAGTTTATGAATTTCACTGCTGTTTAAGGATTTTTTTATCCATTTGTATTTGTTACTAATCGTTGATAGATTTTCATATCCAGTTAGCTTCTGGATTGTACTTTATGGATTTTACACTAGCTGGTCATGAATTTTACTGACTGGTCATGAATTTTGCAACACTGTAAATGGATGATTAATATGTTTACTTTTTGTTTAATTTAGAAAAATGAAAGCAGTAGTAGTACACAATTCAAAGCAAAACCGGCCACTGTCTTGCTCAAAGAACCATTTGTGCCTGTTAAAATCCCTAAGCCATTATTAGAAATTAAAAATTTCCAGTTAAGCACGGCAACACGTGTGGAAGAACGTAACAAATTTAATCAGATGTTGAAACTCAGCGAACAGAAATTAAATATTTTGAGGGAGAAGGAAGAAAAACTGAGGGAAGTGAGAGAAGCGGAAGAACTTGCAAGATTACGTAAGGAAGCTGAATTTAAAGCGGAACCTATTAAGAAATACAAACCGGTAAGTGAAATAATTCATAGTTGCATGCGGGACTCTGTGGGTCCGGGTATAACCAGTGACCATAACCCAAAAATATGTATGTATGTATGTATTTGCTCTTCTTTATTGGCCGCAGCTACCAGGGCTATTTGGCCAGGGGTGATTGAACACCTTTATACTCGTTCGGATAACACAAGGGGTGAGTCCCAACCCACCACAAACCTTGAAAGATAAGAAGATCCACTTTAACCTTCACTTATTCATATACCCACACCAGAAGCACAACCCACTCTAAAGTCTCAAATTACATGCTATCAAAAAGCGACCCACGAATTGAACTACTCTAGGCGAAAGCAATTCATGCACTACAGAACCCAACCAAAGCGGCGCCACCGAAGCACTAACCGAAAGTTCTTGATACAACTCTTTACTTTGAGCAACATACTGTGGACATTCGAAAAAAATATGTTGTAAAGTTTCTTCTTCACCACATTCACAAAGCGCACTATCCCTCACATGAATCTTATTCAAATGTTTTCCCGATAAACAATGATTACTCCTCATACGGCACAGTGTAACTAAATCGTTTCTGTTATTATTATAGCTTCTAAACCATACCCTTCTATATGGTTTCTCCACCATAGCAACATAGTTCACACCCTTAGTTCGTCCAGCCGACCTCCATTCTTCACTCCACCCAACCCAAACGCTGTCCTTTAGTACTCCCAGGAGATCCATATACGGTATCAAATACTCAGTTAATTCTTGCTTTTCTCGTCCTCTATTCGCCAATTGATCGGCAATCTCATTGCCTTTAATTCCACAGTGAGAGGGAACCCATGATAATGTTATTATTATTCTGTTTTCCCTTTTCTCAGCAATTAATTTTTTAGTTTCCAAAGTTATCCTGTCCATTTTCCCATGTAATCCTATTTTTTCCAGTTTCATAAGAGCAGCTCTCGAGTCGGAGAATATAATATATTTTCCAGGTTCAGAACAACACATTTCTACTGCTCTTTTAATAGCAATAATTTCAGCTGTACATATTGAAAAATAATCCGGAATTCTTTCTGCTATGGAGATATTTCTCTGTGGGCAAAAAATCCCTATCCCCACTTGGTTGCGTTCTTTTTTAGACCCGTCAGTAAAAATTTCTACGTGATTTTCCCAATGTTCTGCCACATATCTTCTAAATTCTACAGCAGAGGTCTCATCTTTGGATAATTGGGATAGGAAAACTGGTATGGTAAAGTACTGCAACTCATATGCATAATCATAACAAGGCATAGAAACGTCCTGTATCATTTTGCCGAAATAGGCAGAACAAGAATCGAATGCGTCCAATAGAGGAGGACTGCTCCCTCTATTCCAATAACTAAAATTTTCATTAAAACTTATATATAATTTTTGTGTAAATTCTCTAACAAAATTATTATGAGAAGAAAATGATTTCATTATGAACTTCTCCGCTAACCAGATTCTCCTATATCTCAAGGACATTTCCGCGGCCTCAGACAGAATGATATTGGTCGGCGTAGATTTCATTAAACCCAAGCATAAGCGAAGAGCCTTGTACTGAATCCTATCAAGTTTGATGAGATTAGTTTTGGCGCATCTGCCCAAAAGCATACTTCCATAATCCAGATGCGACCGGACATATGCCCTGTAAAAATTTAGCATTGTAACAGGATGTGATCCCCACCAGGTAGTGCAAAGGTATCTCAGAATGTTGATAGCTTTATTGGCTTTAGAGATGTAGCGATCTACTTGTACCCTCCAATTTAGTTGGTAATCAAATTCAATGCCCAAGTACTTAACCGTGTATTTTCTGTTAAGCGCTTTTCCTTCATATATGACCTCCTGAATCATTTCAGGCCGGGACCCCTTCTGAAACAATATGATGCATGATTTATCTGCAGATAAAGACATCGTGTGATCATCAAGCCATGTTTTCAAGATTTGAAGCGCATTATTCATCCTTGTTACCAACTCATTTACCTTAAGACCGGAACAAACTATCAAAATATCATCTGCAAATTTCAGGCTCAAGACATCCCTCGGCATATTTTGAGTAATAGAATTAGTATAAATATTATAAAGTATTGGACTCAATGGGGATCCCTGCGGTAATCCTCTGGAAACCTTTCTGGGACCAATTAGTGATCCATCCTTGGGATTCTTAACATAAACTAATCTATTGTTGAAGAGTTGACTAATTAATTGACATATATCCGAGGGAATGTTTAAATCTAGCATTTTTTCTAGCAAATAGGAAACATCAACGTTATCATAGGCAGATGTTAAATCAAGTACCGCAGCTAAAGTCTTCCCATCATTGGCTATCTCAGAGTGAGCTTCACATGACAAGATCGCCAAGTTCTCCATAACTCCTCTACCCTTTCTAAAGCCCGACTGAAACCCACAAAGATGACCCTCGTTCTCCAGCTTCCATTCCAACCTATTTTTGACCAATACTTGTAAGATCTTCGAAATGCAAGATTCTAATACTATGGGTCTGTACGAAGCCGCATCCTCCGGATCCCTTCCCGGCTTCAGGATAGGACAGATAATCTGCTGTAACCAGTCTTCCGGTATTGCCAAATGTCCCCTCAAAACTCTGTTGTAAATTTCCAATAACTCTTTCAATCCCCCCTCAGGCAAGTTTTTAATCATGGAAAACGTTATCTGATCCATGCCCGGAGAAGTGTCTTTCTTATTTTTTAAGACGACCAAAAGTTCTTCTATTGTAAACAATCTACTAGAGGTATCATTATAATTTACAACCCTAGACTGTCCCCGACATTGTTGACTATTTACAATTCTATCCATAAATTCTCTACAAAGACTCGGATTCAAAGGTCTGTTAGGATAGACTCTAAAAGCACCAGAAAACCTCTTCACCGATTCCCACACCTCCCCGATAGGAGTTTTAGGAGAAAGCCGATCGCAAAACATCTTAAACCCTGTTTTTCTTTTTTCCCTCAGAGTCCTTCTGCATGCCGCTCTGACCTTTCGACAGTTAATGTAGTTTTCAAGATTGGGATATAACTTATATGAACTAAAGGCCTGCCTTTTCTTTTTAATAGCTTGTGAGCACTCTTCATCCCACCAAGGATGACTCACCACTCCAATGGATCTGTTTTTCCTTTTTTTTGGGATAGAGTCTTTAGCAGCCGAGCAAATAGTGTTATAAAAATCCTCATAGGACTCATTGATACCTAATTCAAATAGATGTTCCAAATTCTCTCTATACCTGCGCCAGTCCGCCCTCTTTACAGCATAGCCCTCCAGTGTTGATCCGGTCTCCATTGTAGCATAAGAGCTTGAGAGAGTCATAAGAACAGGGAAGTGATCGCTCATACCACAATCATTAATCTTTCTCCAGGAAATTTTAGCCGCGAGGCTAGCATTACATAGTGCCAGATCAGGAGCACTCACTGTTCCATTAGGTCCAGTGAACCTTGTTGCTTCTCCGCTGTTTAAGCATATCAAATTCAAATCGTCTAAAATCTCCAACACTATGCTGCCATTTCTATTCTCCCTAGCCGAACCCCACATTCTTGACTGAGCGTTAAAATCACCAGTTATGATCAAATCCTTGTTCGGTAAGTCCCTCACCATCCTCCCAAAGGAGTCCCTATCCAGAGCTATATCAGGGGGATTGTAAATCGACACGAATATGAATCCATCCAATTCAACCGCAATGGCCTGAAATCTTAAAGGAAAATTATAGCCTGAAATCACTATCCTTCGGAAAGGAATGTCCTTTCTTATCAGAATAGCCACTCCACCCTTGCCGTCATCACGATCGTTCCTATATACGTGATATTTGGGCATCGTAATTTGAATATTCTGCTTAAGCCACGTCTCACAGATTCCAACCAAAACCGGATCATAGTCTCTCAAAAACGTAATGAGAGTGTCACGATTGGATAAAACACTTCTTATATTCCAGTACACAATTCTCCCTACTCTATCCATTGTAAGTGTGAGTGATATATTTATCTAGTCAGAGAGAGTTCAAAACGAAATCACCCTACTATGTATTTTATTTAAACTATTAAATTAAGTAAATTAATATTATTATGAAATCCTATTTTGTTATATTGTATTAACTATCTGTTTTATCAGTTCAACTTCCTTACGAGAAAATTCGGTTCTATTAGACGTATTCAAAATTCTTTTGAGGTTTTGTATTTCTTGTGTATTTGTTTTGCTTTGCAATGGAAAGGGTGAACACTTAGAAGTAGACGCCAGTGGCGTTACCCATGATACAGTTTGTTTTGCATTATTGTTTGAGATCTCTACAATTGGCATACCAGAGCTTGAGGGTAATCTTGCTGGGGAAGGATAGAGACATTGCTGATGGGCCTCCCTATCAAAACCCATATATTCACTATCTCCTCGTCTTTTTTTAGTGGCACTTGCGTATGTTGAACTTCTTCGTTGTATAGGAGTGCTCTGTTGGGTTGGAGGAATTATTTCCGCGTTTAAGGTATTAGGAAACTCAGAAGAAATTGTAACAATTTTATTAATGGAATTATTGCTTGACTGATCACCTACACCCTTCTTCGGATATAACTTGTTGGCTTCATAAAAGGAAATTTTATAATAAGCCATTGCTTCATTGATAGTTCTCTGCCTGGCAAATTCAGGACAATCCTTACTTTGAGTCGCTTTATGTTTTCCATGACAATGCAAACATTTAGCTTCCGCTTTGCACTCTTCATGTTCCTCCCCGCAATTGACGCATCTAGTTTTTCCTTTACACTGTGCCTTGTGATGTCCAAATCTTAAACAGTTAAAACAAAGTATTACTGGATTGATATATGGTTCTACTTTCATGGAGCAATTGAATAGATTTACATCTGTTGGAAGAGTTGTACCTTGAAAGGTTAGTAGATATGTTGTTGAAGGAACTATCTTATTCTCACCATCTGAACGAATTCGCCTATTTAGACGCCTGGCACCTATTACTTTAACTATTTTGTTGCCTACCTTGCATCCCGCATATTGAAAGAAATCCTCATCACTAATGCATTTTTCTACATATTTAACAATTCCTTTAATGGATATCATTCGAAGTGGAATATATACTTTATATCCTAGATTCATAATTGTTTGATTGGTAATAAATTCATTGGCTTGTAACGCTGTGTTGAATTCTATTCCTACTCGGTTCCTACCTTTTTTTGTTATTTTCTGTATTCCCTGTATCTTGTTGGTGTGTAAAATCTTTCCAATATACAACGGATGAAGATTGCCAACTGCTTGATCACTATTTTCAGATTCCATGATTACCAAAAATGGTCCATAATCGGTTAAAGCATAAATATTTTTTTTATGTTGTATTTCTTTTATGTTCTTTGATAGTTCATTACATTGCAGCAGTATATCCTTTTCAAGAGGGAACTGTTTTTGAATGCTAGTTATTTCCCGTAGAAGTCCATTTAATTCTTCTAACGTAACCTCATTTGAATTTAGGTTGTTTACCACTGATTTGGCTTTAGGAGAAAGCTTATTTTGTAGATCTCTTTCATTAATATCATCCCAAGTTAGGTCTTCTCCTGGAGAAGCTAATAGTGACCCCCTAAGGGGATCACTCATTTTAAGTTTATGAACTCTACTCTATAAATACTGTTTCTAACAAGCACCAAACTCAAAAGGACTCACCCACTGAAAACACTCACCAATAAACTCAAGCCCACCAAATCTTATATAGAAATATACTCGAAAATTCACCCCTGACACACGTGCGCTGCCCCCAGAAAGTCGTGTAAACCCAAAAATACTTATTTGTTCGATGCTATCGCAGCGCATCGGGTGTGTATTAAATCACAGTATCGGGGTTTCGTATAGGAGTTACGAGGGTTGCTATTTAATTTATGTATTGAGAATAGAAAGAACAAACAAATTAATTTTATCAAAAATATTTTTATTGCCTTTCAAAATATTCTCCTTTAAGATATATACACTTTTGCATGCGATGAAACCACCCTTCAAAGCACTTTGCACAGTCAGAAGACGATAGCTCTAAAACATGGTTTTTGAAGGCCTCAACCACTTCTTCAGGGATAAAAATTGTTGTCCACGCAGTTTATTTTTTAATTAGTGGCAATAAGAAGAAATATTCACATCATACACCGATCCCCGGAACTTCAATCTTTCATATAAGTATTCCGCCTATTTCCATCTGATGATCTTTATTAATCAAAATTAGTGAATGAAAATCTGACGTTTTTTCATTCTTAACCAGCCGATTTCCTTAATCTTATTGCTAGCCTCTTTCAGCCCTACGAATTCCACATACAAGCCGTGTGCCTGAATTCTGCATCAACTGAATCCTGTTCTCAGCAATTTTGGTCAAACAAGGGCCATCTATATATTGTCAATAATATAACCTCTAGCTGATTGCGTTATCATGCTATCTCGCCACGAGACAACTTGTGTTTATGTTTTACTTTCATTTATATTAAAAACATATTAGATACTGCCATTTCGTAATATAAATTTTACGGTTATACAAATAGTTGTTATAAACGTACAATTATCTAGTATTCATCTTTACTTTTACTTATTACTAACCTAACAGGATCTGTGGGGAAGCGAAAAAAATGTTTAGAGCAAGTGTACCGCTTATTGGGACAACATTTTGCAGCACACACATGTCCTCCCTGATTGTTCATTGTATTAATCATAAGATACGTTAATAAAAATAAATTCTTTTTAATTCTCACGAACACTATACCAAAAACATAGAATTAGATTACAAATACAATATTTATTGATCTCGTACACGCCGACAGGAGTGAACGGTATCTATCTACGTCAATGCGATTATTGTGACGGTTTAACCCATAATGGCGGCATGCGCGACGATATGCGCAGGACGGCTCGCAAGCGGAAAGTCAGAATACTGTATTATTTATTATACTGTGACATAAATAGCAACTCTCGTAGCGGTCTATTTTATATTATAAATCTTTTGTCTACAGCTCTACAACTCCAACAGCCACCCAGACGTCACATTAACATGACTATTCCTATGAGTTTAATTGACGGTTGTTTCTGTTAGATATCCTGCTAATTTTGTAATGTGGTTTATTTACAGATCGTGATTCAACAAGAACACAAGATGACTGAACCAATCACACCAAGATGCCTATCACATTCAAGACAGCAAAAAAATAAAGAAAACATTCATACATCTGATAAATCTTTATAATAGTAAAGCGTATCATTTTTATTATTAAAAACAAAAGTTATTTAATGCAGATTGACGTAGTACTAATAATACGATATGAAGTTATTTTAATAAAGAATTTTTAAGAAGTTTGTGTAGTATCAGTTTTTGGTAGATAGCCATCTCGGGACAAGCTAACGCCGGAGGACGGTGGTGTCTCCGAGAACTTACTCACGTCTTCCTCCAACCGTCTTCGCCTGTTGTGGAAAATCATCTTTCCCAAGACAGATTGGAAGAAAGTTCAAACGTTCTTCCTAGGTTTATTAGAGGCCTTTTCAAAACAGGTGTAGTACGGTTTGGAAACTTCCTTTGGGGATTTCATAATTCAGACAACCTGTGCGAACCGATTAATACTGAGTAGCAGGTTCCTAGCAATGGGCAAATCGATTCATTTTCAGGATTCGATTCAGTTCAGCAAAGTGAATAAAATATAGATTTATCGTTTAAATTATTAATTTCCTCAATTGATTCAAGTTTTGCTGGACTATGAAATTTAGTGTCGATGTCGTTGGCATTGACGTTACTTTTTTGTCGCTCTCAGGTGTTTGTGTACTTTTTCGATATCTTCCTCCTCTGGAATCTCTTACGTCATGGCTGTCCAACTTTATAGGGCCACTATAAAAAAAATGGTTGTATGGGTGAGTGTAGAGGCCAATTGAAAAACTGACGGTAACGCTACCGTTTGTCGTTGCACACTACGCTTCAATTTATAAAATCAAACGTTTTTATATATCTTCGCGCGTTCGCGAAATTATTTTTATAATCTTTATGTGATGGTGTTCCTGCGTTTATCCTGAGGGACTGTGCTGGTGTTCTGGCTGCACCCCTGCTTACTATTTTCAACAAAATTATTACATCCAGTAGGTTTCCTTCCTCCTGGAAACTTGCTCGAATATACCCTGTTCATAAGGCGGGTCCAATTGATAGAGTAACAAATTATCGCCCGATATCTATTCTGTCCAACTTCTCAAAGGTCTTCGAATCAATTCTTCATGATAAAATATTTCAACAAATAAAAAATCGGATTATTTTGGAACAACATGGATTTTTTCATAGGCGATCTACTAGGACAAATCTAGTTGAATTCCTACAGGCGGCAATTCCTGCTATTGGTTTGGGCAAACAGGTCGATGTTGTCTATACAGATTTTTCGAAGGCTTTTGACAAGCTTAACCACAATATAATAAAAAATAAAATGAACGGGATGGGTTCCATGAGAGCCTAATAACTCTCTTTGACTCATATTTATCAAATAGACGCCAGTTTGTTGAGTATGGTGGCTTTAGATCTCCTGAGTTCGTGGTCACTAGCGGTGCTCCACAGGGAAGTAACCTGGCTCCACTGATTTTTGCCGTGTACATAACGACATCGTTCACGAGTCAATGTCTCTTATTCGCGGATGATTTGAAGGTATTTCGGACTATCTCAGAATCTTCCGATTGTAACGCTCTACAGAGCGATCTGAATATTTTGGCGACTGAATATCAGCAAATGCAAATGTTTATCAATGTCTAAATGCCGTAGTCCACATAAATTCGATTATCGGATATACGGTGCTTCCTTAGCTAGATGTGTGCTTACCAGGGATCTTGGGATCACAGTGGATTCTGATCTATCGTTCAATGATCATATAACGGATATATGTGGCTGTGCTCTGCGTAGTTTGGGGTTTATACTGAGAGTTACTTCGGGATTTGAGAACATCGATTGTCTTATCACCCTTTACTATGCACTAGTTAGAAGCAAGCTTGAATATGCCTCAATTGTATGGTCTCCTATATACCAGACCCACTTGAGAAAATACAACGCAAATTTTTAAAGCATCTTTGTTATAGAATTGATGGTCATTTTCCTTCACGAGGTATCGAACATAGACAGCTGCTCGACAGATTTAATGTCGATTCTCTCGAATTCCGGCGAGTGTTCAGTTATCAACTATTTTTATTTAAACTGATCAATTCTCTGATTGACTGCCCCCGACTTCTTTCGCAATTAAATTTTAACGCCCCTCAATACCATTCTCGTAACCCCTATTTATTTCAACCACCCCGATTTCGCCACAATTATGAAGGGAAAACACCACTGACAAGGGCTTGCACGCTTGGTTCTTAAATAGACATGTAAATTATTTCGGCGGAAGTGTTTCCTCCTTTAAGCGGGAACTGGGAGAGTATTTAAGGTCAGTCCATTTGTAGATGTTTTTCTGTATCATTGCTGTTGATGACGGTTCTAATCTTTCACGTGTATTTAATTTAATTTATAATAATTAATTTATACCATTGTCATATATATTTTTTTGTATTTTTGTGTTTTTTTTTTATATTTCTGGACAATTTATGCATAATATGTTTTGTCTTGTAATTAGGCGTAAGCCTGTTAGACATAATAAAAATAATGTGATAGATTATACAAATATTACTTTGATTGTATTAGTTCTATCAGGAGATCTGGATCTAAAACTTTGAGAAAGGATTTTTAATAGAACAGAAAAATACTTAATAAAAAGAACTTTTTCTCACACCAAGATCTTTCTCGTACACGTCGTCATCACCCTAAGAAAAATAATGGCTTTCCTCTTGATGTGATTCTTCATACACCATTCCAAAAAAAGGCAAAAAAATTGGAACGATATTGTTGAACAGCGTCTAATAAAAAAAAACACTTACTTAAATAATAAACAGCCACTGAACTCGAACTAAACGCTGCGCCCGCCTCCCGGTGACGTTTCAACACATTAAAATTGCTCAAACGGCCAAAGATGAAACTTGGCGATCTCTAGCGTAACGTCAAACGGCAGCGGCGGTTATAAATGCAAACACGTATTTGTTGCGTTACATCTACTGATGATTTATAAACTCTACGTTTGCGTCCATCGCTACCGTTGTCGTTACAGTTCTACATCATGATTTATAAACTTTGGAACGGTTGTCTCTAATCATAACCTATAAATTGTATTATTTACTTTCGTTCTTGGTTCTTATTAATAATATCTAATATCCTCTTTCGATTCCATTATGCATAATATTTTTATTATGATCATAATATAAAAATAATAGCTTCGTTCGCGGCCACGATTCTGAATTGGTTCTAGTTCTCTACGCTTGCGCAGTTTCGATTTCGGCGTTCGCGGTGAAAAAATTATCGGACTACTAGTAATAGAATCAAACAGTTTGGCGTTCGCGGTGAAAAATGAATCAGTTCATTACCGGTTCTGAATCGATTTTTCAGTTCTACGGACTGAGGAAGAACTGTTGGTTCTGACATGCGCAGTACAACGTGTCCTGACCTAATCGCTATTAGCCATTGACAATTTTCGTTACTGAATACAGCTTCAATCCATTCTCAGGTCATTTTTAGGAAAAACATTAACGGTAAAAATACACTCAGAAGAGTTTTTATAAAGGAATTGGGTATGCAATTGGTTAAAGAACATCAAATGCAAAATCCTAGGCTTACACGTGAATTGCACACCACAATTTGCAAAGTTTTACGCGATACTTCTGACCCAAAATCTAAAAGACCTAAACTAAATCATGCAGGAGGACGTACGGTATGTCCAAGAATCTGGGATAGAAAGACCCGATGCATTTGTGAAGCTTGCAGTGCTTATATATATGCATGGAGCAGTCATTATTATACTGCAAAAAATGTGCAGATTTGACCAAATTCAATAATTCATAATTTTTTCCATTTTTAGCTCTCCATATCATATATGTAATATATGTATATATGGAGACTATTAGTTTCATGAAAAAAAAATTTTTTTTAATTTCACCGGAAATACTTCTTTTTGGTCATTTTATACATAAATAAGTAGTTTTAAAAAAATGTCTGTCTGTCTGTCTGTCTGTCTGTCTGTCTGTCTGTATGTCTGTCTGTCTGTCTGTCTGTCTGTCTGTATCCACGAAAACGCAAAAACCGCTTAACAGATTTTAACCAAATTTGGTACAAAAATACTATTGGACATGGCAAGGAGCTGATTAGATTTTGGGAAACATTGAGCGTAGGCAAAGGGTTTAAAAGAGGGTTCAAAAATTAAAAAAATTCATAGTTCTTAAACTTATCCGAAATACTGCATAATTTTTTACGCATTTAATTGAATATAACCTAAAATATTGAACATAAAATATTAGACCACATTGGCGTTCGAAAATAGTGTAAAATGGGGTAAAAAAGATTAAAAAAAAACGTATTTCTTAAAAATAGCAGAAATATTAACTAGTTATTGATAGTTTTGATAGAATATAACCTATAAAATGTGTTATGAATAACTTACTTTCATAGGCGTTCGTAAATAGTGGAAAAGGGGTCAAAACATAAAAAATATATATTTCCTAAACTTATTCGAAATATGGAATAATTTTTCATAGTTGTGATACAATATAAGCTAAAAAATATTCCATAAAAGAATTGGTTCACACAGGCGTTCGAAAATAGTTTAAAAAAAGGGTCAAAAACGAAAAAAAAAACGTTTCCCAAATATACCAGAAAAATTGGCTAATTATATATAGCTTTGATATAAGATAACCTAAAAAATGCAGCATAAAATTTTTATTCACATAGGCGTTCGTAAATAGTAGAAAAAGGGGTAAAATAAAAAAAAAATAAAATGTAAAAAATTTTATATTTAACTAGATGAATTGGTGTTAAAAATACACGACAAAAATTAATGTACCATAGGCGTCCGTAAAAATTCTATAAAAGGGTCAGAAAAAATTTGTATCCGTGATAACTCAAAAACCATATAACGGATTTTAACCACATTTGGTACGAAAATACACAGGATAATTATAGGTGGTGATTAACATTGAGCGTAGGCAACGGGTTTAAAAGAGGTTTCAAAAATTTAAAAAATCATAGTTCTTAAACTTATCCGAAATATTGAATAATTTTTTATAGTTGTGATAGAATATAACCTAAAAAATGTTACATAAAAGAATTAGTTCACACAGGCGTTCGAAAATAGTGTTAAAAAAGGGTCAAAAACGAAAAAACAATGTTTCCCAAATATACCAGAAAAATTGGCTAATTATATATAGCTTTGATATAAGATAACCTAAAAAATGCAGCATAAAATTTTTATTTACATAGGCGTTCGTAAATAGTAGAAAAAGGGGTAAAATAAAAAAAAATAAAATGTAAAAATTTTTATATTTAACTAGTTGAGTTGGTGTTAAAAATACACGACAAAAATTAATGTTCCATAGGCGTTCGTGAAAATTCTATAAAAGGGTCAGAAAAAATTTGTATCCGTGATAACTCAAAAACCACTTAACGGATTTTAACCACATTTGGTACGAAAATACTACAGGCTATTTATAGGTGGTGATTAACATTGAGCGTAGGCAAGGGGTTTAAAAGAGGGTTCAAAAATTTAAAAAAATTATAGTTCTTAAACTTATCCGAAATATTGAATAATTTTTTATAGGTGTGATAGAATATAACCTAAAAAATGTTACATAAAAGAATTAGTTCACACAGGCGTTCGAAAATAGTCTTAAAAAAAGAGTCAAAAACGAAAAAAAAATGTTTCCCAAATATACCAGAAAAATTGGCTAATTATATATAGCTTTCATATAAGATAACCTAAAAAATGCAGCATAAAATTTTTATTTACATAGGCGTTCGTAAATAGTAAAAAAAAGGGGTAAAATGAAAAAAAAATTAAAATGTAAAAATTTTTATATTTAACTAGTTGAATTGGTGTTAAAAATACACGACAAAAATTAATGTTCCATAGGCGTCCGTGAAAATTCTATAAAAGGGTCAGGAAAAAATTGTATCCGTGATAACTCAAAAACCACTTAACGGATAACCTACAACATGCAGCATAACAATTTTGTTTACATAGGCGTTCGTAAATAGTAGAAAAGGGGGCAAAATAAATTTTATAATAAAACTAAAAAAAAATCAATTATTTTGCGTACAAGAATTTGGCCTAGATCTGGAATATAAAATATCTGCGTATAAATAGTGCCTCCAAAGAGAAGAAAAAGGCACAAAACCCGATACAAAAAAAAAAAATAGCTGATGTCTAAAACAAAACAAAAATTTAGATAAATGACAAAAAGGTCATAAAATTATGACTTTTACACTTAAATATGGAGAGCTATTCGTGCCTCGAGGGCAACAGCTAGTTTAAAAAAATTTTCTGTAGTTTTAAAATGGGAATTTTGTTTTCAATTTTGTAATAATATTTAGATTTAAAGTACGAATTCTTCTATTAAATTAAGATTTTTGTATGGAATTACATTTTTTGTTTAAAATTCGCCGTTTGAAATATGATCGTCGTGACGGCAGTTTTGCGTAAGTCGATCGATGCCTGTTGCGTTGACGATCATGGTTTTCCTTTTATTCCTGGCGTGGGTCTTGCGAATAGCTTTAGTATAACTTGAATTATGTTTAAATTGTCTACTTATTGTGTAATTTAAAGTTTCTTAGGTTTTGTAAAATTGTTGAATTTGTGTAGTATTGCATGGAATTATATTTGTTATATTATATTGTATGCTGTATAAATGGACTTTGTCCGTGAATAAATAAATAAAAAAATTACGGAGATTATATTGTTGATGTGGTACCTTTGTAAAAATAAGAGATTTTTTGAAAGTTTTGTGTTTGATTCTCGAAAAATATCATAATGAATAATAATAATATACAAAAAGTCTCAAATAGCCATTGACTAGTTCCAAAACCACAGTTTAATACACAGTTACTTCACTTCGTGTCGGAATGTTTTATCTCTCTGTCTTCAAAGCAATTCGCCGCTACTATATTTATAGTATAGTATAAATAGATATATATAGTAGCGGGCCAGAAATGTGGCTGGGATTGCGACGAGTCGATGCCGTTTTTAGCGTCTACTGACCCTTCTTATCTATAGTTATTATTCTATGCCAAAACATTGTTGTACAAGTGGGTTTGTCATACCCCAGGTGACGGATCATGCAAAAAAAAATACACATGTCACAAGCAGGGTAAAAAATTGAGCATATTTCGTTTTTGAGGTTGATTAATACATTTTAGTGGGCTTTATGCAGGGCAGCCCTGGTCTAGATGGATCGTTGACAGAATATGATAGATAGTAAGGTATACTAAACTCCGCGTAATAATTTGACAAACCAATATTAATAACAGAAATGAATATAATTGGGCAGATCAAATCCACTAGACGCGATGAGAGTGAAAACATTTTTTACCATGGAAATAATACATTTTTTATTATTTCTTATTATAACTTTATTATTAATATTAGCAGTAAATAAAAAAAAATAACAATTTCATGTAACTTGACATCAGCACAATAAATTCTGGTAAACTATCACATTATAGGCAAAAATATATGATGAAAATTTCACACATTTATTGTTTTTTTCTGGAAAGACATTTTGGTGTTATCGGCTCCGTTAAATTATAGTCATAATGTATTTCAACCTGTAAAAAATAACTGAATTTAATATTATAATTTTAGATTTCCAAGAAAAATCAGCGATCGACACATGCCTTATTTTGCACCTATAACAAAAGTACTTTCCTTTGCACTTATACACATTTGGAGACAAACATTGGCAACAATCCTCGTCACTTTTGGCATTTTATTAATAATAAGAGAAATAACAATGGTCTTCCAAGATCAATGTTTTTTAACGATCAGGTGGCTGGTACGGGTCCCGACATCTCGAATATTTTCGCTCAGTTTTTCTCCAGCGTTTATGATGGATCTGCGTGTAATGTTGGGGAATTTTCTGGTATCAATTCGGGAAACATCACATTTGATGGTATTTCTATAGGTGAGGTGTATGACAAAATCCTTAGAATCCCTAATAAAACTTCCGTTGGTCCAGATAACATACCTAATTACTTTCTTAAGAGTTGCATACATACTGTGACGGTGCCTCTTCAGAGACTGTACAGAATGTCATTGGATCAAGAGAAATTTCCAGACGCCTGGAAAACTATCTATGTGATACCTATATACAAATCTGGTGCCTCGGAGACATCTCGAATTACAGAGGAGTTTGCAATCAATCTGCAGTAGCGAAGTTATTCGATGGCGTTCTGTTCGATCAACTTGAATGGAAATGCAGAGGTCTCATTAAAGAGGGTCAACACGGTTTCTGTAGAAAAAAATCTACAGTTACGAATTTAATTTCTTATGAACTTGATATATTGGATGCTGTGAGTGGAGGTTATCAGGTGGATTCGGTGTATACCGACTTCGCCAAAGCATTTGATAGGGTGAACTTTGATGTTTTGTTGGCAAAGCTGGGAGTGTTTGGATTTTCTGACCATGCCTTATCTTGGTTGGAAAGTTTTTTGAGTGGGCGTAAACAGGTAGCAAAGATCATGAATCACAAAAGTCATGAGTTTCGAGTAACATCAGTAGTCCCTCAGGGGTCCCATTGTGCCCCATTATTGTTTAATATTTTTGTCAACGATATCAGTGATGTATTGAAGTTTTCGATGGCTAATCTATTTGCGGATGATTTAAAGATTTATAGAAGAATTTCGTGCGAGGCTGATGTTGAATATTTGCAGCGCGATGTTGATGCGCTGTGGCAGTGGTCTGTGTGTTCTTTTATTAGCTTCTTTCGCAAGAGGAATAGATTTCCTAGTCGGTACACGATGGCTGGTGATCAGTTAAAATATGTTGAGAAAATAAAAGACTTGGGTGTTCACTTTTCAGAGTCTGTTGACTTTAATGAACACATATGCTGAATATCTCAGAATGGTCATAAAGTATTGGGATTTGTGATGCGAAATTCTAGAGACTTATCGATTCCGAGCTGTCGCTTGTTGTATGTGTCCCTGGTTCGTTCTTCACTGGAATACGCGTCAGTGATTTGGTCGCCTTATTATCAGACTTATATAAATATGATTGAGAGAGTTCAGGATAAGTTTTTGCGTTATGCTGCGTTTAGTATTTGCGTATAATGTGTTGAAAGGTAACAAAAAAATATTATTGAAACTTACTGGTTTATATTTCTTAATAGGTTGTGCTTTATATTCAGCATCTCTTCGCAATTTTGCAATTTCTTGCTCCTCTTTTTTCAGCTTAATTCTCCCTTCTTGCTCCAATATCATTTGTAATTTCACCTCACGTTCTTTTAACATTTGGTTAAACTTACTACGCTTTTCCATACGTGTCGTTGTGTTCAACTTTATCTCCTTAACTTCGACACATGGTTTTGGGATTTTATGTGGTATAAATGGATCTTTATGCAATACTGTTGCCGGCCGAGCTTTAAATGGGACACAGCTGCCATCTTCACTTTTCTAAAATAAAGAGAAAATACTATGCTTCATCTTCATAATTAATTAATTTAACATAAAGTTTTAGTGGCGTGAATCGTCATTTTTGTTTCCCAATACATATAAAGGGACTCCAGCAAATCTACACAACAAAACGTCAATAAAATGAATTAGACTTACCGATATACTGTTACAGGAACCAGTCGAATCTATCGTATTATTGGAACCACTATTTTTCTTCATAAAATTTGGTAAAGGAGTTGCACGGAACACTCTACAGTTTTTTTCATTTTCTATGATCTAAAATTCATTACAAAATTAATTTGATTATAGAAAATTAAGATTTGTACAAATTACAATGCGATAAAAATTCACTGCCTAGATGACGAGGATTTCGTACGAAATTGGGTTTGACAGCACAATCGTGACAAATTTAATTAGCAAATTTGAAAGATCAGGTTCTGCAAATGACCTACAGAGATAAGGAATACCAAAGATTACTACATCTAACAGAATAGTAGGAGTAATTAAGGGCAAGTTGCTGCAAGTCTGAAAGCAATTTTATATCAATTCGTAAGTATTCCACTTCAAACACATTTGTTTCAAAATAGTGTAATTAATTTACAAATAAAATTATTGACTGAACTAGTACATACTTTCTTAATAGTTTCTTCCTTCTTTTTTAACAATATTTGGTCTCTTTCAGAAAAACTAAACGGTACTTGCTTGGTCTTTTGTGGTTTTTCTACTTTATGAGATGACGGATTATTAGCTAGGTCCTCTCCTGATTGAAGGGCTTCTGATTCACCGTTGATTGTACCATGTTTAAGCTAAAAATAAATAGCATAAAAAATATGATTTTTTTATTATCTAAAAAATAATGAATTAGAAAAAACTTTTCATACTTGTTCATGAGTTAACATTAAAAATACATTTGGCATTTTTCTTATAATCACAATTAAACAGAAAACTATTTCGTTTATCAAAATATCAAATTAAAAAATAATTTTAAAAGTTTTAGCAGTTACAATTGACGTTTTAATACTCAGAGCACAAAGTTGAATGTTTTTTTTGTCAATTTTCAGTTGTTTTCTCCAATGACATATTATTATACTAGAAATGAACCGGCCATATACATAATATTCAATATTATGCATCAGCGATGCGGAAAACATTAGAAAGAGAGGTTTGAAAGACAGAGCTAAAGTGGGTAGAAAACGCAACAACTGCATTGTCCCGTTGATTGAAAATTAAATATTTCAATCAACGATTGTACTTATGCGGAAGAACATTAATTTGGTTAAAAAAAATCGTTTGTATTCAAAATACTTGGGAATTGTTACTAATTTCAAAAGATATGACATTAATTCGTCAAATTATCATGAAAATCGCGAAAAAATTTAAAAATATTAGAAGGATATGCTCTAGAAAAAAAAACACAAAATTTATGAAAATTTATTCATTAATCAGTTTTGGTATTTTTATTGACTTTTATCAAATTAACATGAGAGAATATGAATGAATATAAAAATGCCTACATTAATGGTTTTTAGACGATTGGATAATATACAGGGTCAGTCCTTAGTGGGTAAACCTTCGATATTATCGTTAAAAATAAAAGTTATATAGGTTGTCTTAAACTGCACATTTTAAAATTACTTTTTCTGTACATGGTGGCTTCCATTGACTATTGTGGGGTCATTTTCTGTATTACCTGACAGGGAAGCGTGTCCTGAAACTTAAAGAAAATTTTGAAAATACGGATTTTTTTTACAACTTATTTGTAACAAAACTATAAAACTTTAGAAAATCGCCAACCTTCCGTGCTTTAAAAGTCTTCGTTTTTTGATTGTTTTGGTTAAATGAGGAGGAAAATCACATAATGAGGTGGCACAGGAGTTTTATTCGGTACTCTGTTACCATGCACGTTTTTTAGTTTTCTTCTACGAAATGGAGACCCCAAAGAACAGCGGCATTACTTGGTTTGTAACTATTTCTTCTAGTTGCCTCTACCTATAATTTTCTTAAATTTGGATCCTTTGGAAACCTAATGTAATAATATAAAAGGTTATGCTACATTTGATGAGTATTTCAACTATATAGAGATTAATCACTTATGAAATTTTATTTGGATATCTTTCTTCCACTTTTGTGTACAATTTACCACACTGCAGGACTTTACTATTTTTAAAATTAACTTGAAAAACTATAAAAAAATTGTTGGAACTACATGGAAATCCCATTTAACTACACTTTTTACCCACTCTAGCTATATCCTTGTCGCACCTCTAGGGTACGCACATTAATGCAACAATATGACCGGTCCATAGTATAGAAGGTCAATGGTTTTCTCCCACCTCAATGTCAAATGAGATCTAAGTAATCTGATCTCATTTGACATTCCTTTAATAACCAGATACAACATGGCAACTGAGAAATTCAAAAGTAAACACATAATCAGACATAAAGATTAATGTATACTTTAATCTTTGTTATCGGCGTGATCATTTAAATCCTTTTCAGGTCAAATTTCTCATTTAACTTTTTGAATGTGATGATATTTTTGACAAATTTCTAAAACGGATGTACGTTTATGACAGGTGAGTGAAAATTGCCTATATTTGGTGTCGATTAACCTTAAATGTTTCATAGCCAATGATAATTTTAACAGTTGAAAACTCAGAAAAATAAACAAATCTATTTTTCTGAGGTTGAAAATGCAAGAGGCGTGCGGCAAATCATCATGTCATATGAGCCTAACTGATCTGAGTTTGTAGAAGGATAACGCCTAAAATTTGTACATAAAGTTTCAAAAACTGGGACGGATTGGTCTCACATCCAAATAACGTAATTCACTTTCTTACTTTCTCTATTTTTTACTAAAAGTAAATAACCATCATCATATTGCCTGTTTTCATTGTCCCACAAAACATACCCCTTTATGTTTTGTGTTCTGTCCTCTCTTCTCCCTGTTATGTCCAAAACGTTAACCAAAAATTTGAGAAGACCCGGCTGTACAGAGCAGAGATATGTCCTTAGACAAGTAACTTTCCTAATCTAAGGATATGTCTATCTATCTCTGTACTACAAATCAGTTGAGTTGATGAGACATGTTCACCCGTCCCGTAAACTGGTAGCCATTCCAACGTTGCTAGATTATCTAAAAGCTTGTCAACCATTGTCTTAAGGACCAGTGTTCCCAATTCGGGTGTAATTACACCGTTTTGGGATATTTTGAGGTCACTGTGTGTAATTTTCTAACAACAAATTATTTGGGATAATTTGGTATAATTTGGCCGACTATGTTTTTAGTGATTTCGATTGTCAAATTGTTTTTTTCTTCTTTTTTTTTTTGGGATATGACATGACATGACCGTCAGTCTGGCGTGCCGCCTGTGACATTAAGGACAATGTCAACATTCTAATGGTGTTGGCGTTATCCTACAACGCGACATTTCACCAATTCTCACTCACGTTTTCTAATAAATAAAAAAAGGTTTTATAAGAACCGAACACTCCAAGGAAAATAAAATTAAAAAAATTAGGATTACGGTTCAAGAATAAGAAAAGAAAAAACTATTGAAGAGTAGGTACCTACTGAGGTTTTGAAATAAATTTATCTAGAAAATGTTTCCATAATGTATTATCGAGTATTTTTAATGCGAATGTCAAATTGAATCAACGAAGCAAATAATACAAACATTTCCAAAGCCTAAACCATTGTCTTTATTTATAAACAAGACAAACCAAAGTAGGTAGGTATTCGATCTTTGGGTTGGATTATTGGATTCTACAAATTTTGCACTACCTATGAAGAAACAAGAAACCAGGTACCATGGAAACCACTAAATATGCATGTTTTTTTGGTGGAACACAAAACATAATTGTAAATAATGGCGTGAAAATTCACATAGCAAACAAAAGAAAATTTACGTTCAAGTTCATATTATTTTAAAATGAAAATAAACATATGTATATTCCAAGGTTTTTCCTCTAAATATTTTTCCTGGTTCAAAAACTAAATTTAGCTTTAGGATTTAATTTTTTTGATTTTATTTACGTTTACAACGGTGCCAGTTTAACACAATTAGTGATATGTGTGCATCGATTTTTAACAATAATTATTCATATATCAGTCATTTTAAAAAATTAAGTAGGTAAGTTAATCAAACAGAAAAAGCATTAGATATAATATATGCCTTTCGAAAAAAACCCTCATTTAAGAATAACAAACACAAAAAAAAACATAAATTTGATGTACCAGACCAGGTGAGCAGTGAGCATGTCACATCTCATATCACTTCAGCTTTTTGATTCTAGAAGGAAAACGCCTAATAACTTTCATATCTACATATCAGACGAAAAACATCAATAGAAAAAGTTCTAAAATATTCTTTCTATCCGTATTTAAAAGGAAGACGTAAACTAGGTATATTATTCAATAGGTATTAGGTTTAAATTATTATTGGCCATATCGATGATTTTATGTATATTTATATTGGAAAAAGCTGGCAACATCCAAAAAAATTCCAACAAAGCGTAAAAGATAAGAGTGAGATAAACATAACCTATTTCAAATAGGTGAAAAAAGATAACATAATATAGACTACACATTCGTCCATGTGACATAGAATGTGACTGTGCGTATTTTGTGTATTAAAATTTAATGCAGTCTAATGACAATTTTCGCTCAGCTGTTATTGAAAGGGGTGAGTGACTTATTTGACGTTTGTACTTGAAGATTGATGAAAATTGGTTTTGTGATTTTGTGGTCATTGTGAGTCTTGCAAAAAGTGTATAATTAACAAACAGAATAGTGTTTTAAATAATATACATTGATTGAATTGTTGTGATAAAGAAAACATGAGCGAATTAAGTCAAGAGGAGGTAAGATTAATACAAACTAATGTTTATTTGCTTGTTACATACATACATCATAAAATCTAACTCTATTTTACCTATTAAAATTCTCTTTGTTATCAGGCAGTGATAAAGTAAAAAAATCACTGCATCAGTTATTGTCATATTTCATTCATGCCCTGTTTTTCCTTTCTAAACATATCAAAATTAATAAAGAAACATAATTTATTACGTACTAATAAACATTATAATAGAAAGTAACTTCAATATGCATTTCAATTTAATGTAAATAACAATATACTTAAGTAGTTATACGAAATAAAATTGAACGCATTTTAAGTAGTTATTGAAATTCGTTGTAATTAAAAACCATAAATAAAAACGAATATCCGCAGTAAGTAAACCTGTTATTATAAACATAAATTTTCCTTCAATTCTACAGACGTTTGTTACATCTCCAAGTAGGTACTGAATGTTTTTGTTGGTTTTCCAATACTGATTGGTGCTTTACTGTGACTGTAAAATACTTCTAAGCTATTGTTCTGCGTTATAGCTAACAAATCGCAAGTAAATTATTGAAAATGTTGTTGAGGTACTCTAATTTGCATTTCCAAATCGCACAACTAAATTATAATGAGTTTCAAATGAAAAGGAGATTTATTATAGTATTACACTAATCAGTGGCTAAAGATTGGGATGAATAGTAGATGCTTGTGGGCAGAAACCTTCAGGTAGGCTACACCGCGTGGAACACTGAGAAATTCATTACCCCATTGCAATCTATCTATCTAATTGTGTTTAGGAGAAGATGTAGCTATGTTGCTTTCCAGGAATTATTGATAGATAGATATATTTATTCACCATCTTATGTTACAAAACATTTATAGTACGTCAAAAAAGAACAAAAATTAATCAATCAAAGTTACAGCAACAAAGAAAGGCTTACAAACAAATTAAAATAGCAACAACATAAAACAAACTAAAATCTAGAAAAATCTTACAATATCGCTTCTGAAATAGTCCTCAAAGGTATAAAAAGCTTGAGATATCAAAAATGATTTAATACTTTTGTTAAACTGGACTTCACCAAGGTTCTTTATGTGAGACGGCAGCTTATTATAAAATTTAACACAATAATACTCAGAACCTTTCCTAGTCCTCAATAGGCGGTGAAATTCTGGAAATATGTCATTTCGATTTCGCGTACCATAATTATGCATATCAGAGTGAAGAGTGAAATGCATTGGTTCGAATGCAGCCAAGACAGTTTAAGATGTACAAGGAAGGCAAAGTAAGTAGTCCGTGTTCAACAAAATACTTGCAGTCACGCCAACCGAGCCCCAATATTGTACGTAAACATCTCCTCTGTAGCTTGAAGATTTTCATTGCATGGGAACTATGTCCCCAGTTCAAAATACCATACGACATACGGGAAACAAAATAACCGTGAACAGACTGGCGATTGAAACACTCTGCGCAAGCCTTCTGATGAGATATATGATCCTGGACAGCGAGCACCCAAGCTCTCGAACATGACTCTCCCAGGTTAATTTAGGATCACGATGAACCCCAAGGAACTTCACGCGAACATCGCTCTGAAGATCGATAGGCGCAGAACGCAATGTAAAGTTCATGCTCTGAGTTTTAGCCTGATTCAAGCTCAGTTCATTTGCCAGAAACCAATTGCCTATGTCAGTCTCAACAGCATTAACCAACTCCCCTAAAGGGTCGTTTGGTCGATATCTAATCAGACTAGTTGTGTTGTCAGCAAAGAGGATTATATTTGAGTCTTCTTGAAATTTGTATAAATCATTTACGTATATTAAAAACAATAAAGGTCCCAAAACCGACCCCTGGGGCACACCCCGTCCAACCCTTCGTCTCTCCGAGTATCGTCCCCCATACAAAACGTGCTGAAAACGATCGCTGAGATAAGAGCCAACCAAGGCAACACTGTCAACATCAAAGTTATAGTAAGAGAGTTTCTGAAGAAGTATCTCGTGTGAGACAAAGTCAAAAGCCTTAGTGAGGTCATAAAAGGAAGCAAAGGTGTCACAGCCCCGCTCCATGCCATCCGAAACATATTCCAAAAGGTTATTAATTGCAAGATTAGTAGATCTCTTATTACGAAAGCCATATTGACCTTGCATAAAGAGATTATTTGCTTCAAAATATTCAGTTATTTAATTTTTAATAATAGACTCAAAGATTTGCTTGGATTACCATTAAATATTATTTTACTTTCCCTATTATGAACGCGCTGAGAGGAAGACGGATTTAAGCATTTTGAAATTCCCTGAGACAATTAAGACCATTCCCAAAATTTTCATATATCAGTAGGGGTCGAGTCACACAACATTTGAAAGCATTTTTTATCTGCTGCTTTAAAGAGAATATAAACTCCCTACTATTAGATCACTTTTGATATTTGCCCCCATAAGTCTCGAGAAAATTGCGTTTAAAATTTCACCAGATAGGTAGTTGGAACTTATAATCTTATAAGAATATATTTGTCACTATATTTACGTATTTTTGAAGCTTTATTTTTAAAGTTTATCTCCTTGGGGATGTAGGTTCGTACTATAATATTTCATTTTTATTTCTACGTCAAAAGAGTACATTACGAAGTTTCGTCGCATTGTTTGCGACTTCTTCAGGTTTCTTTTTGACACAAGTTCACTAATTACATTCTATAAATATAAAAACAAATTGTGTATAAATAAAGAACCATTAAAAAAAATGAATATATTTGGTAATTGCGTACTTTAGCACATTGAGAGAGCGTTTGCTTCGCATGCGGAAGCTTATGGGTTCGAATCCCAGCGCGGGTAATATTTTTTTTAATTTTTGAATAAAGTAGTTAGTTTGTTACGTTAGTTTATTGGAAATTATGAAAATAATACAATTTTAATAATTATTAAAATTCTATTATATACAATGTGCCCACGGATAGAGTTTGGAAGGGGGAAAGCTTTTTTATTTGTCGATTTAGAAGAAAATCGACAAATAAAAAAGTTTCTACTCTTACAAACTCTATTCGTGGACATATTGTATATTTTTGATTATATTATAAATTGTCGGGAAAGTTTTGGGGTGATTTTTTATAATTTTCTTCACGCTATTTCCCATTTTCTAATTTGCAGATGCGTAGACGCCGTTTGGCTCGTTTAGCTGCACTAGAAAACGCTAATCCTTCAGCATTATCACCTCCCATAACGCCTATTTCTCAATCACCAGTTTTTGAGGGTCAGACTAATCCCTTAGATGCGAAAACCTGCCCTGCAACTATTGAAAGTAATAATGGTAGTAGCACATCAAAAGAAAACAGTCCTAGTATAATGGGTGAGGACGTCAGAAAGGAGAACGAGGTGTTTAAAGGTAAGATGTGAGTATAGAAAGTACAAAAATGTGGCTTATGAACTTCTAAAATTTTACTATTCATAATACTATGAATACATGTGCAGAGATCTTTGAAGTTTTAAAATAATTATCACTGTTATCTTAGTTCTTCTTTTCTTTACCACAAACAATGGCGAATTGGTCTCATTTTGTAGTAACCTTGCTGGCTAGTTTCACGACTTCAAATTGCAGAGCAAGACGCAGGCAACAATGTACTGGCTGGTCATTAAAATGGCAGCTGGGTATCAACGTTCAGCAAACTGCAGGAGAACCATAAGGAGTTCTTCTAATTCTTGTTTTCGTTTGTCTAAACTATTCTTTAATTTCTTGTTTGGTTTTTCTATTTTCTTTGTCGTCTCTGCTTGTTTTCATTTTCGCCAAGCTTGTATTGAACTTTTTCATTAATTTATTTTGGTTTGATTTCTTCTTGTTTTTTTTTTTAAGTCTGTCGTTGTCTTCTTTTCGTGATATTTTTCTCATTTTCTTTTTCGCTCTTTTTTCTTTTTAATTCTATTTGTTTCGAAGACATTTCACTGCACAATTTTATTATTTTTACTAAATTTGTTTCTATTTAACTTTTTGTTGTACCGTTTATAATTTCTCAGATAAGGTACCTTTATAAGAAATTATAATTTAGTTGTTACTGTTTTGTCTTGTAATGGAGTTTTTACTTGTTAAATAATAAAGTTTATTTATTTTTCTGTTGTTGAATTGTTTTGTAGATCTCGACCCGCGTTTCGGTAGCACTGCTATCCTCAGGAGACAGTTTTACTCTTCGATTATAATGTGAATGAATAGTTATTCCCACTGGTGTTGTGTTGATAAGAGTATTATTTGCCCTTGTATTGTTAAATAGTTAATATTCTATTGTAATGTCTCTAATTATGGTTTACTTTTAATAGAACCTTCGAAACCGATAGATATAAATGTTCCATCAAGTTCAAAAGGTAGAATAAGAGGACCACCACAAAGAAGTGATTCAGAAACCAGTTCGATACACATGGAAGTTGATGAAGTAAGTGGGTCAGTGGAAAAAATTGGTGGCAACACGGATATTGATTCAGGATTTGAGAACATGGAGGTATGTGTAATAATTGTTTAGAGTATCTACCACGTTTTAACTTAAATTATGCTTCAAAGTCTCCTCTCTTTCGAGCATGTCAGGCTTGTGACCGCCTCGATGTGCATCGGTCTGTGCACTATTGATTACTTCTGTAATAAAAATGCGATTACTATTTGTTTTTCGTGACATACAAAAGTCCTCCTCGCAAAAAAACGTGGAACGTTCTAGGGCATCTCATTTCAAAAATGGATAGGACAGGCTTTACTCTGCAAAGCTACGCCGACGACATTGTTCTCACAGTTAAGGGAAAACACGCATCGGTTATATCCAACTGTATGCAAATTGCATTAAACAAAATTAAAAACTGGTGCGACGCTAATGGTTGAATATAAATCCGAAAAAAACAGTGTTGGTACCATTCACGAGAAAGAGAAAGGTGGACATTATTAACCCCACTCTCAGCGGTGAGCAAATTTGCCTTTCGGATAAAGTCAAATACCTGGGAGTAATCCTGGATAACCGACTAATCTGGAATCAGCATATAGAGAAAACCATATCGAAAACCACAGCGGCCATATGGACGTGTCACAGACTACTCCCATTGTTTTTTATGCGCCCATTATATATATTATTTGATATGGGAAACCGTGACGCCCTCCAACTAGCTTTTGTATATAATAATATATGTTCGACATTTAATTTACATGAAGATATATCGAGAGTTTTGAGTGTTTAGATCACCCGGTATTTCGAACATATCATTCTTCAACAAGAAACATAGGCATCTGTTTCTAGTCCTTTTTATCTTTACAGAGTCTTTATTACTTTTCGACTTGAAAAAAAGGTCTTTTTTTCTAGATACAAATTCTTATATTACTTGCAAATGTTGTAAAATTTTGACGAAAGATTATATTTGTAGGTAGGAAACTATAAAACCCAAACACAAATACAGGGTCGGACAAAAGTAAATTCCTTTGCCCGTGCGTCTTATTACAATACTCGTTGTATTGCCCTCGAAGGCAACTGAATAATAAAATCGAGTTTTGTCAATTTTTTTTCTTACTTATCCTACAGACTTATTGACTGGCCTGTTAGCATGCTATGTCATAAATCATCATAAATTAGTAAATTGTTCTAAAAAATGTTTGTATATTTTATCACAACAGGTTGATGAATCAGAATCACAGAAAAAAGACAACCATCGCCATCGCACTGCGTCATCCTCATCCGAGATCACACTGGAACAACTCCAACTCACTGTTGCCAGAGTATTCTGCACCACCTTCAAGCAATCGAAACCCAACCGTGTATTTGTGCCGCATACGTCTAACTATATACAAAACAATCCCCAATTATCCATTCGTGATCTAACTTCATCATTAATTATGGAAATTCTTACAAACATATCTCAGGGAAATAATCCATTTAAAAATATTGTGAATAACGAGTTAACAGACACGAACAGTCTTCATTCTGGTAGTGTGAGTCCGTTACAAAACTCACCGTCTTATAGTAGTAACGTGGGTGCGTGTCCTATACCGTTGTTGACAATGAAAGACATTGTCAACGAAACTCCTATAACACTAGCCATGAATTTTTTGATGGATTCGTATAGCCACGTGGCGTTGAGAGAAAGAAATCATCCGAAAAAATCTAGTATACCGCCGCTAAGTGACGTGCTGACTGAAATCCGTGCTCAAATTATTCACTATACAGCGTTAGTGGTGCGCGGCTATATTATCCCGTTAGATGGCGGTTATGGTAAATCGCCACTATTGAAGCCGCTGATACACGAAACGATACCACGGGGTTTCCTAACGGAACTGGTGACTAGAACGCACACAAATCAGGAACTGTTTGATGGTGTTTTCAGTCCAGTTTTGCAGGGATTGTTTAAAATGATGCGGAATGCTAGTATTGTTGGTGATGAACATAGGTTACCGTTGCAGACGCTTTTCGAACTAGCCGATATAAGGTGTAGCAATAGACCTATTTGCAGGTAATTATTGCATTTATTTATTTATTGTTCAAAATTATATTTATGTTTTCTGAAAGAAAGAGAAGCGGCGAATTTTAAGGATAAATAAAACTAAAGGCGGGTTTAGCCAACTAATAATGGATAGTGCATAATGCATAACGAATAATAATGCTTAATACATAGTGCATAACAAAATATAGGTGTTTATACAACTCATAACTTTTATGCATAAAGCGAAAAGTGACAATTGACTAGACATCAGGTTCGCCTATTACCATTGTCTTTGTCTTTAAAGACAATGCTATTACCACAGCATTAATAACTACAGCATTCCGACTCCACGTTGGCACTTTGAAATAAACTGTGACGTATGACGCCGCCATTTTGGGTTACATGTCAGGTCCTGACTAAGAATAATTATAGTTTTCGGTTTCTAACCACAGTACTGTATTTTCATTTTTGTAAAAACATTTAAGTACATAATAATATCGCTGTCAATTTCAGAAATATTTGTGGTGTGTCATAGTGATTGAAAACAGCCTTGAGTGGTGGTATCAGTTCAATGTTGACATGATTGGGTGATTTTTAATAATAATAATAATAAACACAACAATAATAATAATAATCTTTATTGTCTAACAGGTTAATACCCAATTACAAGACAATGTTACAAAAATATATCTATAAAAATAAGTGTAATATTTACTAATTAGATTAAATTATAATCAACATGGAATTCTATAGCTATAACAATAATATAACAAAGATTAATGACGATAACAATTCATCATAAAAAGTAGCAAGGATCACAAATTTTTTCACTATTCATACATACAAAAATACAGTTTATAAGCCGAACGGATCATAAGGTAGGTCGAGGGCCTGTAGCGTTAAAGGCGCGGAGGCAGCTCAGAAGATTAGTTTTAAAAGTCGCGAGTGAATCGCCAAAATAGTTGACCATCACATGCAGTTTGTCTTTATTACATTGGTGACAAGATTGATACAGGGGAGCCTTGGTTTCATAATTTGTGCGCACATAAGGCAGTCTGAATAAATTATGATGTCGTGCGGAGTATTGAGGTAGATGAAAATTAATTTGCTCTAACAAAGACGAACAGTCGATCATACCATTCAATAATTTAAACAAAAATGTTTGGCCTGCCAAGATTCTGCGAACAGCAAGTGAGTCACTATGAAATCGTGACAATAGGTATTGATGATCAACACCTCGAGCTGGAAAATGACCAACACTCTTAAACATCAAAAACTTTAAGAACTTTCGTTGCACGCACTCTATTCTATTTATGTGTATTTGATAGATAGGAGACCAGATAAGTGACGCATACTCCAGTTTGGATCGCACGAACGTGTAGTACAAATTGAGCAAACAATTAACATCATGGAAATCCCCTCCTGTGCGCAGTACAAAACCCAAACTCTTTAGGGAGTTCTGGGTTATGTGTTGGATATGATGGTTAAATGACAAATCACTGTCAATGAGAACCCCCAGATCCTTAACTATAACTTGCCTCTCCATAGTTATGTTCTTCAGTTTGTAATTGAAATGTATTGGACTGTGACGTTTCGATATAGTTAACTGCTTGCATTTTTCAATGTTTAAGGATAGTCCATTCGTGATACACCATTGCTCAAGTTTGAGCAAATCACTTTGGAGGTTAAGACAGTCATCATAGTTATCAACAATTCCATAGAGTTTCAGATCGTCGGCAAACAGTAAAGATGGGTTATGCATGTTATTTACAACATCATTTATATATATAGAAAAAATTAATGGGGCTAATATGCTACCCTGTGGTGCTCCACTAGTCGCAGCGAATTTGTGAGAATGGAAGCCGTTATATTCGACAAATTGATACCGGTCCGAGAAATACGAATCAAAAAACTTTATTAGGTCTAAATGAAACCCAATATCTGACATCTTCTGTTTAGTGATGGAATGACCGATCTTATCAAAAGCTTTTGATAGATCGGTATAAATTACATGAACTTGGGAGCCAACGCCAACCACTCTGTAGACATCCTGCATGAAACACATCAAGTTTGTAATAGTTGATCTATTCTGGAAAAAACCATGCTGTTGCGGTGCAATGCGATGTTTAACTTGGCTGAATATTTTTTCGTGGAGAATGGTTTCAAAAACTTTAGCGAAATTGGACGATAACGAAATAGGGCGATAGTTACTTATGCGGTCTGTTTGAAGGGACTTGTGAATTGGACAAACTCGGGCCGTCTTCCAGCTATGTGGAAACTTCTGTGACTGTAGGGACTTATTGAATAATAATATATAATACAGACTTTATTAGTAAAACGACATTTTTATAAAAGTTGAAGCAGTGCTTCCTAACTTAACGTAAACGTTACTTATATTATAGTGAGAAAATAATGGGTTTAGGTCTTTTGTAAAAGAAACTAATGTATTTTAAGCCAACGTTTCGACAATCTTTATTGTCATCCTCAGGGCACAACTGAAAAGAACAAAGTTCCCAAATATAATAATGAAATGTTACATATAAAATACATATACACATATACAATCTCATATCAACTACTATTTCTCTTCTTTTCTCATTTGTTAAATTGTAGTCTAGATTTTAAAAAATATAATAGGGTAGAATAGCTCGAAAAGAAAAATTAAAAAACAATTAAAAAATTAATCAAATAATTTTGATAGCGCATAAAACTTTAAATTATGTTATCACAAATAAAAAAACAAGAAACACAATAATAATAAGGTCAGTATAACAAACGAAACCAAGTCAGAAATTTGTCCTGTTGAGAACCGTATATAATAGATATAAATAATCTATATAAAGATGTGCAAATGCAAAAATGTATAAAAACTTACATCATTGTTTCTTCTTGTAAACTTTTTATATTCTCCGGTAGAGCGTTGTAATATTTTGAAACCGTATAGGAAAATGACCGCTCAAAGATTGATGTTGAGTCTAGCGGTGGCGAAATGACAGTTTTATGAGGAATATTCACATCATACACCGATCCCCGGAACTTCAATCTTTCATATAAGTATTCCGCCTATTTCCATCTGATGATTTTTATTAATCACAATTAGTGAATGAAAATCTGACGTTGTTTCATTCTTAACCAGCTGATTTCCTTAATCTTATTGCTAGCCTCTTTCACCCCTACGAATTCCACATACAAGCCGTGTGCTTGAATTCTGCATCAACTGAATCCTGTTCTCAGCAATTTTAGTCAAACAAGGGCCATATATATATATTGTCAATAATATAACCCCTAGCTGATTGCGTTATCATGCTATCTCTCCACGAGACAACTTGTGTTTATGTTTTACTTTCATTTAGTTTAAAAACATATTAGATACTGCCATTTCGTAATATAAATTTTACGGTTATACAAATAGTTGTTATAAACGTAAAATTATCTAGTATTCATCTTTATTTTTACTTATTACTCACCTAACAGAATCTGTGGGGGAAGCGAAAAAAATGTTTAGAGCAAGTGTACCGCTTATTGAGACAACATTTTGCAGCACACACATGTCCTCCCTGATTGTTCATTGTATTAATCATAAGATACGTTAATAAAAATAAAATCCTTTTAATTCTCACGAACACTATACCAAAAACACAGAATTAGATTACAAACACAATATTTATTTATCTCGTACACGCCGACAATGAACTATATATTGAACACAGGTGTGAACGGTATCTATCTACGTCAATGCGGTTATTGTGACGTTTTAACCTATAATGGCGGCATGCGCGACGATATGCGCAGGACGGCTCGCAAGCGGAAAGTCAGAATACTGTATTATTTATTATACTGTGCTATTACTTTGTGTTTGACTTATTATTGTTTTGATTGCTTTCAAATTAAAAATCCTGTTAATTAACACATTGTTGCAATTATTATTAAGTTTATTTTATCAAATAAGATTTTTATTAAAAATTGAGGTTATGTAAGTGTTTGTAATTTATAAATATAAGGCATGCGGCGCATGCGTATTGATATTTTTGCCATAATTTAGTGCATAAAGTTGAAAGTTCCCAACCTTATGCATTAACAACGAAAATTATGTAAGTGTCATGTTTTAAAAATTATCCATTATGCATTATTAGTTGGAAACAAATTTCCAACATAACTAAAAGTCACCATAATCTGACGATTCAGAAAAAATGCTACAACTTTGCTAATTTAAACTATACTGTGTGATCAAAATTAACGGAGGTAGCTATTGAGTAAAATATACGTGATCACCCTGTACATGGTATACTCAATATTGGCAGCATTAAAAAATAGGATACTTAGTTTTTGGACTTCCCTCGTGTCGTAATCATGATGGCAACTGTCTAAAAAGTATAATTGCATTGTTATAAGGTTGTTACGTAGAATCCACCGGCGTCGTGGAATTTTGTATTAATAATGTTTTCCGGATTTTTAACTAAAATTGAAAATGTTTAATGACACACACTGTATAATTTTTTTTCAAAATTAGAACTTGAGAATCTTCGCTTACAAAGACTCGATAAATTTTTATCAGATTTAGAGCAATTTATGGCCTAAATGTAGTTTACTCTTGAGGTACCGTATTTCATACCTTGAGGAAAATGTGTATGTAGCGCATAACCGTACACCCTCCTACTAAAAATGGGGAAAAAACGCTCAAAAAATAACATAGTTATTGGCTTGTATCAATCTTAAGTGGGACACCCTGTATATACTATAAGTATAGACGTTTTGCGAAAATTAAGCTGTTACTTAGGTCAATCCAATCTACCACTCTATAATATTGTGATATTTATGCCACCTCCGGTTATGTCGGAAGTTGATACCAACTTTCTCATTTCAAATGGCATACAATTATATTTTTGGATTCCTTATCTGTTCTGGAGTATTTTGTCTTAACACTTCCCTATACATATCTGCAACAGTTTTTTAATAAAAAAATTATTTTGGATTTTTATGGTCCAAAACAGGTCTTCGAAAAATATTCGCCATTTCGTGACCTTAATAGACAGAATCTTGAGATTTTGATGGTAGTTGAAGATTATCTTAGAAAAATCAACTATCTTGGCAGAATCACCCATAAGATTACAGGGTGGTCGGAAACTGCTGTAGTGTGATCTGCTAATAAAAATAGGCATAAGTCATTTTTTAAACAAATCTTGGAACTTACAGAGGATTTTGATTTGCACTTCTGTATAATAAAGTTTGAAGAGCGTTACAACAATATCTATAACTTTACTTTTTTCCACTCTTTCGAATATCGACCAATCAAATTCTCTATTCTAAGCGTCGGTCGTACCGTTTTTATGGAAAAATATTAATCAGCAATTTTCTTGTCTATTCCTATTAGAATCATGAACTTGTATAAACTTTGATGAACTTTTATAACTTATTAAATCAGCGTAAAATAGCTAGTTTGATCGGATGCAATATTTTTATTATAATATAGCGGGTGTGACAACCTTGTATATTATCTAATATTCTGAAAGAAAATCAAATTTCCTTTCAAATGATATGGCATGTTCCTATCCGTAAATGGTAAAGTTTCCGAAATATGGGCAAGTTTCTAGAAACCTTGGATTGTTTATACTCATGGACAAAAATATCGAATATTTCAAAATGTAAAAACACTTTGTACTAGGAAAACAGTTTATATTCAAATTCTTAAGTGAAGTTTTATGAAAGGAACATTGTGAAAACAAAAAGGAATACTAAATGTGACAATTAGGAATATTTACATTGAATTACTCTCAAAACACCTCCGAAATTATTAAAGCATTACAGTTTTGTTCTGGCAAGACCTTTGCATGCTATTTTTAACATGTCGTTAAACACTGGTTGTTTTCCTGAGATTTGGAAGTCCAGCTTCATTTTACCCCTATATACAAGTCTGGAGACAGGCATAATATTAAGAATTATAGACCTATCAGTATAATCAGCATTATTCCCAAGGTATTCGAGAAACTTATAATAAATTATCTTCAACCTCTCCTAGGCAGTACTATCATTGATCAGCAGTACGGATTTTTGCCACGAAAGTCAGCTGAGCTAAATCTGTTAAAATACACCAACTTTATTATTGATGCTCTAGAGAGTGGATCGGAGGTACATTCAGTGTATACCGATTTCTCCAAAGCCTTCGATCGTGTAAATCATAAAATCTTATTGATAAAGTTGGCTGAGGTTGGCATCGGCGGACGCATGCTCGAATGGATGAGTAGCTACCTTGATAACAGAATTCAATACGTTAAGGTCAAGGGCTTTGTTTCTACTGAGATAAAAGTATCATCTAGCGTCCCCCAGGGATCACACTTGGGACCACTGTTTTTTAATATTTTCATCATCATCGCCAGATGTTTTACTTCGAGCGATTTTCTCTTATTCGCTGATGACCTCAAACTATTTACGATAGTCAACAAAACTGAAGATTGCGAGAGATTGCAGTCTGACCTCGGGGCTCTTCACGATTGGTGTGTTGGGAATGATATGCATCTGAATGTTGATAAGTCTTGTTTTAGGTCCTTTTCGAGATCAAGACACTTTTCGATTACTCACTGAACCAGACTTCCGTTAAATTGGTTACTACAGTTAAGGATCTTGGAGTCATGCTTGATAGTGGTTTGACCTTTATTCCACATATAACTTCAATGGTCTCAAGGTCACTGAAGATTCTTGGCTTCGTTAAGCGTTGCTCACGGGAGTTCACTCATGTCCATTCTCTGAGGCTTCTTTACACAAGTTTGGTCAGACCGTGCCTTGAGTATGCGGCGGCTGTCTGGTCTCCACATTATACTGTGCATCTAGTAAAAATTTCTTAGATATCTAACCTACAAACTGCATATAGACTTTATTTTTGAGAATCGTTTTGAATTATATGCCGACTTAGAGTCCTACCTTGGCATTGACACGCTGGGTGATCGACGACAGAGACATGATTTGATTTTATTGTATGACTGGAAGGTTGAATTGTCCTGATCTTTTGGGCAAGATTGGAATTCATGTTCCATATCGTGCAACGCGTACGAGGAGTATGTTTCACCAGACACATTCCAGAGCAAATTATGGTTGCAATTCATTTTTGGCGCGCTCAATGCGTCTCGCCAATGACAGTGAAGAGACACTGGATTTTTTTGTCCCGAGAAATACCTTTTTGGGTTCAGTAGGGCACCTCTTTGATAATTGATACGTTGTGTTGTACCATATTGCTTTATAATAGTGAAGTATTGATCGTGTAGATTATTATTATCCATTTTATTTGTGATTGATTTTTATTTGATATTTTTGTCCATGGGTGTATTTAAATTAGGTGGCCATGAAACGTCTTTCGATGCACATATAAAGAACAGGCATCTAGATCTTATGAGTAATATCGTGAGTAATTCCAGTTTTTTTTAAAATGTAAATACAATAAAAACTTTATAATATTACCTAATAAAAAATATATTTTTTTAACGAAGGTACATCTAACTTCGATGTTGTATTTCTATGGTTGATGAGATCTTGTTATTCTAAGACACCCTGTCAATGATTAATTATATATTTTATATGACTCTTTCCTTCTCTTTTCAGTTTGATAACACGCCAAAAACAATTCATGATTGATGAGACAATGACCAATGTCCCTGGTCGCGAAATCACATTTACATCATTTTTGGGACCGTTCCTAAACATATCGGTGTTTGCCGAAGATGAACCGAAAGTAGCGGAAAAACTCTTCTCTGGTAATTCCATCAATGATAAATCGCTAAATCAAACTTTGCAATTGGAATTAGAAAGTTCACGTGGTGTTCTCCACAGAATATTCCATGCTATTCTAGCCAATCAAGATAGTCGTGATGATTGTTTACGTTATTTAGCTCAAATATTGCGATTAAATGAAAAACGATCGCAATTGGCAATGGAAGAACGTGCCTTGGCTGGTGATGGTTTTATGTTAAATTTATTGAGTGTGTTACAAAACTTATCTGTGAAAATTAAGTTTAATAAAATGGATTTAATGTATTTGTTTCATCCGGACTCCATGGTGAATGCATCGAATGATACAAGACTGAAATATTCTTCTCAGGAGGTCAGCGATTGGCTGGCGGATTTCGGTAAGTGATGTATTATATTGTTAACAATATACCGTTTACCTTTACTGCCATAAATAAACTATAAATGGGTGGGATCTAAAATTTGGTTTGCTTTATTTATGTTTTGTATTAAAAATAATATTATATAAAAGAAATCTTCATCCAGGTCGTGTAGATCTCCTCCAAAGCCAAACAAGTGTAAACTATGCCATGTGTTACATACAGTTAAATATTCAGGTCCGGTCATGGGTTACTTTTGGTGAGGCTCCGTTTTTAAAATAGTTCCCAAATCGTCAATTTCTTCGTAAAAGTAATGTGATTAGAAAAGAAAAAAGATGTGTGTGTGCTTTTCTTATGGAAATCTACTCGCCTAAACAACAATACTATTAAATGACAGAAGTTGACACATTTGGCATTCGAATATTGATTTTTTAACCGTCCTCACCATCTAGGTTCTGGCCGTCTGCATTTGAAGACAATTTTAAAAAACGAACCATGGCATACCTGTTGGCCAATTCTGTTAACGTTTTATTATTATTGAAATTATAGCACAAATTCTTTTTAGCAATATTTCATTAATAATTGTACACTGTCATGATATGAATTTATGGTTATGATATAGTGTGCTTTAATAGAGATGCAAGAAATGTATCGATATATTCGATTCAATCTCAATTTAATTTTAAGGTTAAATTATTGCCTCGAGGACTGCAACTGAGCCTATTGGCCGTCTGTATTATAATAAATAATAATCTATAGCTACCTACCTATACAATATTTCACATTTTTCCTATAGGCATTCCCTGTACAATCCATTGTCAAATAAAACTGCTGATCTGTTTGCATAAAATTTTCATTGTCGTTAACAGCATATCCAGTACGTATTTTCTATAATTCCAAAGCCTTCTTATCATTCTTAAATTTGAATTTATCATTAGCCTGCTGACGAAATTTTACGCTTAAATCGGCACTCTTGCCATCTGGCGTTAATTTTGACAAAATATTATATTTCTCCAGTAACGCATAGATGAAATATACACGTTCAGACTTGGTTTTTAATACAGCAAACTGTTTTATTATTATGTTTTCTTACCAGGAAAAACCCGAGAAGTTCCAGCACCAAATTTTTCCACAATATGCTGGTTCCTAACCTTACACTGCCACCATTTGTCGTTGTTGCCAGCCATTCAAAAATATCAACGTCGTTTGCGAGCAATTAGAGATTTACAAAAATTGTTAGATGAAACGGTGGCTGCTGAGGCACAATGGCGAAACACACCGTTTGCAAGTCGAAATAAACAATTTATCAAAAGATGGAAATTACAGTTGAAGAAGCTCAATAAGTAAGTACATTTTTTGCGTCAGCTAATATTTAAAATGAAGAAGTAGGGAGTGGAATGTATTAAGACAAAACAAACAAAACGTTACCTAATAAGTTTATTCATCCAAAATTAACTTATGTTTCGAAAGCAGTAGCTTTTATCATCAGTCACAAGACTTTTCGGAAAACTATGTCATAACCATGTCGAAACAAAACGTTAAGTCAACAAGATGTTGTTGGCGACATCTAGTGTGAGCAGGCAATATGTCCGGTGAAACACAGTTCACAAAATATGGCCGGACGAGAAGCAACAACTCCATTATATCCTATTGCCAACACTAGATGCGCCCGAATTCCCTGGCGGGAGGCCAAAAGCTTCTTGTAGTTTTTAAAATAATTATAGCTGCTTTATGGGGTCAGTGACCTCCCAGGCAGCCGATATAGGAACTGTTGTTCACTCGGCGTACTACCAACGAAAACTAGATGTCGCCAAACACATCCTTTTACGGATCAGCTTTAGTGGCAGAAAAAACAGTCAAAAAGTGTTCATTTCTGATGCACTTTATCAACTCCAATTCTGGGTTCTTTAATACATCAATTTTTAGTCGTTTCCGGACGCACGTGTTTGTCTACGTAAAAATGCAAAATACGCAACTCCTTATAAGCAAAATATGAGTTAATTGTTATTTTTTTTGCAGGTCGAGGGCTTGTGCGGATGCAGGCCTTTTAGATAAAAACCTCATTAGACGTACTTTAATGTTTTATACTACGGTTTCAGAGTTTTTATTAGGTTTAATGTCGAACACGGCACCAGGTAGTACTGTACCAGATTTACCATTACCTACACCAACGTCGCCTGCATTTTTCGCATTGCCAGAATGGTATGTGGAGGACATTGCCGAATTTCTGTTATTTGCATTACAGTAAGTATAGTAGCTTTTTATAAGAATAGAGACGTGACGAAAATATATTTAAATGATGACACTTACTGTCGTACCGGAAGTAGCCGTGTATAGGGTCTTATAAGGAACGTTTCTTTAGCGAAACATATCATAAACAATCCTTTTATGTACTTGGATATAGTTGACAGCACATCATCAGCATTCACTCGCTAAGGAGTATGAATTAGTCCAACTCAGAGATTTCTGTTGAACCCTAAGATGGCTAAACAGATGCTGTCTCTTTGCATCCTCATGTCGTCGACGCTGCTCTTCAAAAACTTGATGGCCTCGTAAATGGTGCGTCTCCATCTCGGTCGGTGGTTCGCGATCTGCTTCCAATTGTTCTTCATATAGAAACCACACTTCTTCATGTTGGGCTTAAGAACATCCGTGTACCTCTTTTCGCAGCTGATGCCTGACAATCATCGCCTCAAAGCTAGTTGTTTCAGCTTCCTCCACAACGCTGATGTTTGTTCGTGAGTCTTGTCATTTAATTCGAAGAATTCTTCTAAAACATCGTTGATTGTACTTCTCTAGGGTTTTTAAATGCCTCCGATAAGTGGTCCAAGATTGAGAGCTATATGTCGACAGCACACTAACTTTCTATCTTCTTACAGCGATGCACCAGATAGCTTTTCCTATTTCAAATTATCTCTTGGCTTAAATAAACTCTCCTATCTACAGAGCAGGCTGCAGGGGTATCGAGGCAATGAAGAAAGCGGCGGCCCTTGCCTTGCCTCCATTGAAAGCAGCTAACCTTCTATTACCACTAAAACATAAGTGAGTAAAAATATATCGCGTGGTGCCTGGCATTTATGGCGCCTACTAGACCAACCATCACTGATGAAACAGTCGTCTTGTGGATGTTCAGTGTGCGACGGTAATGCCTTGATTTTTATGTATACAAGCCAAGAAATAATATTGAAATGAGTGACATTTTTAAGAATTGTATTCTTCTTGTCTGACTGCGTGGAGGATATATATATAGAAGTGTCAACTAAACTAAAATAAGTGACACCAACGTTAGAAAAAAATACTACCAAATGATGACAAACCAACGAACCATAATAGAGAGATATGGTATCCTAAACATTAACGTCCGCCGCTATTAACGTTAATTTAACACCAACGATTTTCAAATAGAGAGATGTGGTAGTTCTAAAAAATAACGTCACCTATGATGATAATCATATTATAGGCAGCCATTTTTAGACTAGCAGATTTAAAATACCTATCTAATATATTTATACTAGGTATTTAGTATAAAATTTTATAAGGTTATTGAATTTGACAAGTGGATTTATTATTTAAATTAAGTATTTATCAGATTATAACAACATTAATTAATAAGCAGCATGTACAGGGTGATGCAAAAAAAAAACATTAATTAGTCGACATTTAACAAATTTTCTAGATTGCAATCGAATAAATTTTAAATGTTTAGAAATTTTTAGCATACACTTTAAATTTATATACGGGGTGAGTCAAGAATGTATTTGTTTATTTTTTTTAAGATCAAAAAAGTAATATTTTGATTTAGATTTGAATTCATGATTTCTTTAGCGTGTAAGCTCGTAGAGGTGATCTACGGGGTAACTCAAAAATGTTTCAATTTATCTTCAATATTTTTAGGAGATTGAAGATTTTTGAATTTTTTTTATAACCCTCAATGACTTTTGTCATAGATAAAACTACCACAAAACGACTGGGAAATCACGCAGTGATTTTTTGTTATATATAATAAAATCTGCCCGAAAGTCTTCTTCCTGCATAAACTCTTTATTTAAGTCTTCGGAGCAAATTTCTTCACTTCGCATTAAGTCATTATTGATATTTTTATCTAGGATGAACACACGTCCTGCTTTATCCAAAACTTGTTGCAGATATGCGTTTATGTTCTCCTCGTCATTTTTGTCTATCTCCTCAATTTGACTAAAACATTTCCTTACTGCTGCTTTTATTGCTTCTCTTTTCATTATAAGTGAATTCATTTGTCTCTTCCTTATTAGTACACCAGGGATGTCAATAATGTTGTTTCAGTAGGATTATTTTAGTTTTAATAATAGACTCTGACACTGACTATTACAAAATTATATTAATTTTTTCTGACATCAATATCAATAGTAACAATAACAACAAAATGAACATATACAAAGTTTTAACAGCTCCCATTTATGTAATTCCTTAAGCCACTGATGATGGAACTATGATCCGAAACATATGTGGCTAAAATTAGAAGGTTTCAACACTGTGTCCAAGATAACAATGGGATAGCATTGGATTCTTGGAAACGGTAGGAGTTACAATGTCTGTTAAATTAGAGAAAAGTGGTACAATTTAAACACCTTTTAATGGGTGTTTTCAAAAGTAAACTAACTTTCGTTATAATCTCGAGTATACCTTATCTATTCCGTTCTCTAAGTGGTTCTAGCTGCATCCTTTCTGCATACGCTTAAATAGTCGAATCGCATAGGAAATGGAATATAGGCATTCGAAAACTTGTTTAAACCACTACATGTGCCATTTTCAATTCAAAAATAGGTTATCTATTTTTGAATTGAAAATGGCACATGTAGTGGTTTAAACAAGTTTTCGAATGCCTATATTCCATTAATAAAAAATTAAATAGGTTATCTATTTTTGAATTGAAAATGGCTTTAAATTTGACAATAAAAAAATCCACGGCCGTATTTAACAAAACGAAGTTGATTATGGGTTTTCTAAAACGAAACGTCGTAGTGAAATTTTGTAAACGCTATCTTATTCTCCTCAAAAAGTAACAATCAGAAGGTGCTTTTCATTTTTTATATCTGTTAAATAATGTCAAAAATAAATAAAATATGGTTTTTGCAGAAATTCTCGAAAACGGCCTAAATTTTAAGTTAACACTATTTAAAAGGTGTTTAGATTGTACAACTTTTCTCTAATTTAACCGACATTGTAACTCCTACCGTTTGCAATATTCCACTGCTATCCCATTCTTATCTTGGACACAGTGTATATATAAATCATTTTGGGGAGTAGACGTGTTTTTTCAAGTAACAAAACAAAAATATCTATGACAAGATGTATGTGGTGACATCTAGTGTGACCAGGCAATATGCCTGGTAAAATTGGCGATTTCAACGACCGATGGTGGCGCTCGCGCATGTAAACAACAATGGCGGAAAGCAAGTAATAAACAAATCGGCTCTTTGTGATGTGCTCTTTTTTTTGTAACTTTGTTATTAGAGACATTGGTTCAAATAAACTCTAAAAGAAGGCACAGGTGATTAAAACGACATTTTAATCCATAACTCAATTAAATTACCACATATTAATGATGAAAAAATGTATGACAATAACTTTATACAACAATACAACAGATAATGTAAACAAACAAAAACAGCTGTTGAACGGAACGGACTGAATTATTTTTATTTTACTCGCTAGATAGTTTTAAATATTTCCCACCAGATGTCTCATACATTTTTGGAGTTGCCAATAGCTGGACAAGTAGTAACAACTTCTCGAAGTACATAACCTGTTCGAAAAGCAACAAAATTAGTTTTAGTAAATTCAACTAAATTTATATTTTGCAGATACTTTCCCAGTGTTGTGGTTGATAATATGGAAGGCCCCCTCATTACGTGGCTTTTAGTGACAATATGTTCATCGAACATGGTAAAGAATCCATATTTAGTAGCGAAACTCGTTGAAGTTGTATTCGTAATAATACCGAGTATTCAGCCACGTTGTGAACCCCTATACATGCGATTTATGAATCATTATATATCTAGAAATCATCTGCCCAGCTCGCTCATGAAATTCTATACGGAAGTAGAAACCACAGGGTCGAGTTCAGAGTTCTATGACAAGTTCTCGATACGTTATCACATTAGTTTAATTATTAAAGGTAAATATTTCTTCCTTCGAATACATCAATGCTTTGATGTTGTTGAAAGCGCGATCATATCAATCTATTAATAAATATTTTCCCTTTAAGGTATGTGGAATTCAGAGAGCCACAGAGAAGCAGTTATTAGTGAATCGAGAAGTGGGAAGCACTTTGTAAAGTTTATTAATATGCTGATGAACGATACGACTTTCTTATTGGATGAATCATTGGAGTCTTTAAAACGAATCCATGACATTCAGGAATTGGTTAGTGATGAAAAGAATTGGGCCAAATTATCGTCTGATCAACAACAAAGTCGAATGAGACAAATGAGTGCGGATGAAAGACAATGCAGATCCTACTTAACTTTGGCAAGGGAGACCGTCGATATGTTCCACTATCTTACGGTAAGTCAGTAATCAAGCAAACCGATTTTTGTATAGGTTCAAAGTGCTTACGACTGAACAAAGTTTGCGGATTTGATCTGTCAATAAATCCGCTTATTTAACCTTTTATATTAGGTCATTCAAACAACTCCATTAGACTCTATTGCCCGAATTCCCTGGCGGGCGGCTTTATTTACAAATTGCGTGTTATATAAAGTAACAAGACTTTTAGTTATGTTGGAAATTTGTTACACACTACCATGCTTTCAGCAGACCAGCAATAAACGGAAGAAACACCTTTCGATTTCGAAAATATGACAAACTTACATTTATTAACATTTAAAGACAATTATTTATTATAGTTGCACCAATTTTTAACCTTAAATAAGTCGCGCTGCAACAAAACACAATCCAAACTGTCCCAATCAACACAATACAGGTTCAGATCATCAGCAAACATCAAATGTTTTCTTGTAATTTCTTGGGGCCCAAATACTGCCCTGCTAAGGCGTTCCACTGGTGGGTGTGAAAGTTTCCGACTTTTTGACCATTATATTCGACATAGTATTGTTGATCATCAAAAAAACAGGAGCAGATCCTCTTGAACGGAGCTATCTTTGACATTTTCTGAACGATTATCGAAAGCCCTGGACACATTGTGCATGTTTCTTCTTCTTCTTCGGATGCTATCCACTAATGGATGTTTGCGATCACATTTTCCATCTCCTCTCTATCTCTTGCGGTGTGAATTAGGGTCTGTATGTCATTTATTCCTGTTCACTGTCTTATGTTCCGCAACCATGACAATTTCTTCCTTCCTATCCCTCTACGGCCCTCTATCTTACCCTCGATCAACAACTGCAAATACTCATACTTCTTGTTCCTCATGACATGCCCCAGATATGAAGTCTTTCTCTTTTTTATGGTGGTTAACAGTTCACGTTCTTTGTTGATGTTGGACAGAACTTCTACGTTTGTGATTCTTGCAGTCCACGGTATCTTGAGCATTCTGCGGTAAAGCCACATCTCGAACGCTTCCAATTTGTTAATGTTGTTGACTTTAAGGGTCCAACCTTCCATCCCGTAGAGAAGTACTGACCACATATAGCATTTTAAGAATCTCAACCTCAGACCAAGATCGAAGTCCGAGTAACTAAATACTCTCCTCAGTCTTAGGAATGCTTGTCGGGCTTGTTCGATGCGACTCTTGACCTCGATATCAGAGGTCCAGTCTTTAGATAACCACATGCCCAAGTATTTAAATTTGTTCACTCTGTCTATGCGCATTGCGTTGAATGTTAACTGTGAGTCTTCAAACGCATTTAGGTTCCTTGATATTACCATAAACTTCGTCTTTTTAGTGTTTATGTTTAGACCCATCAATCTGCTATGTTGACCGACTTGTTTATCAGTCTTTGTAAGTCTTGCATGTTATCAGTGATGAGCACTGTGTCATCAGCATAACGTATGTTATTAATCCACACTCCGTTGACTTTAATACCGATCTCCGCATCTTCCAATGCTTCCCGGAAGACCCCCTCCGAGTACAGGTTGAACAAAAGCGGGGAGAAGACACATCCCTGTCGCACGCCCCTCTGGATCTCTATATCATCAGACAGCTCATTATTGAGCCTAATCTGTGCAGTCTGGTACCAATATAGATTTTCTATACATCTAATGTCTTTTTGATCTATGTCAAGATTCCTGAGGAGCTGCATTAGTTTGGGATGTTCAACTCGGTCAAATGCTTTCTCGTAATCAACAAAGCAAAGGCATATGTCTTTTCTCACATCATGGCAGTTCTGTACAAGGACTTGCGTGGCCACTATCGCTTCTCTTGTGCCCATCCCTTGTCTAAACCCAAACTGTGAGCTACTGATATCTCTTTCGCATTTTTTATAGATCCTCTGATGAATTATTTTTAGAAATACTTTCAAAGTGTGGCCCATCAGGCTAATCAGTCGATGGTCTCCACACTTTCTAGCATTATTTTTCTTAGGTAGAGGGATGAATGTTGAACTTAGCCATTGTTGTGGGTATTGTCCTGTTTCGTATACGATGTTAAATATTTTTTGTAGAACTTCAATGCCTCTTTCATCCAATATCTTCAATATTTCCGATGGGATCCCATCCGGTCCAGTTGCTTTATTGTTTTTAGAGTTATGTATCGCTTTTTCTATCTCCGCTTTTGTGATTGATGGTCCTGTCAAGCGGTCGTTATCCTCGTTCATAATTGTAGGTCTGTCCTGGTAGAAAAGTTCCTTAATATATCTTTCCCAGATTGCAATTTTTTCCCGGTCATCGGTGATTATCTGATTGTTTTCGTCGGCCAGTACATTTGCTGCTCTGCCTTTATGTATTCCGGCAGTCTCTTAGTTTTTTGTGTAAGTTAAAGCCGTGCATGTTTCCCGACATCATATTTTTATGAGGATTTGAAGAAGTTGGAGGCACGTTTGGAAAAGTGTATCGCTCAAAAGACTATAATACTCTTATTGGTAGGCTCATCAATAATCAAACCACCCTCGTAACCAGCCAGGTGATATTTTTGAGCTTATCTTTTTTTTTTGGTAATTTTGAACAATTATTTCGTTTATATATTACTGAGATAATATCCATTGTCTAATACTTGGAATTGTCTTGTTATTGGGTCTTGACCTGTTGACAATAATTATTTATTTATTTATTTATACTTGTGGTCTGATTATGATTTTACTAATGAATACAATTTTACTTGGTTTGTACAATAGGTGCATATTAAAGAACCGTTCCTCAGGCCGGAACTCGTAGACAGATTGGCGTCTATGTTGAATTTTAATCTTCAACAATTGTGTGGTAAAAAATGCAAAGACTTAAAAGTAAGAAATCCCGACAAATATGGTTGGGAACCAAGAAGATTACTGAGCCAGTTGGTTGATATTTATTTGCATTTGGATTGTGATGAATTTGCAGGAGCTCTTGCGGGCGATGAGGTATGTATTTCTGATCTAATGTAATTCATATAAACAATTTTAAATTTTTTATCCATTTTTTGATATTTCCAAACCTGAGGATAACTTCCTTCTGCAGCCTGCTTGGTAAATTGTCTGCCATGTTATGAGAAGCAGGAAACTTCCGCAGATTTTAGATCGTGTCCTGTGCCCTTCAATGATCCGATAATCAGAACCACAGAGTGTCGTGGGTACATCCTAGGAATATCATAGGTTTTATTTCCTATTACGGATGGTAGATCTGAGAGCGTACAGCAGCACCGAGGCTTGATCAATACCTTGCGTGTGCCGTAGATTAAAGTACAGCACCCTTAATCCCTTTCTGTTCTGTATCTCGCTGCTACCGTTGTCAGTTGCCCTGCGAAACATACGAGGATACTTTTGCGACACACCTTCAGCCCACAGGTCACTCACCATTGGATGGATGATCTAAAAATGTATGCTTCCGGTGGAAGTAATCTAAAGAACACAATAATAATAGTGCAACAGTATACCCTCATGCACAAAAGTGCGGTTGTCCATCTTAAGAAAGGAGAGGGCGATTGATTTCTGAACGGAAACGCCTTAATACCGTGTGCCTCAGGGATCAAACCTAAAACCTCTGATGATATATTTTGCAATGATCTTATAGAGTCACTAAGTTGTAGTATAGACCTGTCTATGCGGATGACCTTAAGATTTTTCAACTGGTCAGTTTGTTAAATGATTGTTACACACTACAGAGTCTCCTTGAATGTGTCTTTTACTCAGTTGAAAAATCCTCTGATCATGAATAGTCCCTGTATGGTGAGGCTCTCAATAAGTTGCACGAGATTGGGGATTTGGGGGTTACATTTGATGAGGAATAGACATTCATTCCTCACATTGAAAAAATAGTTGCTTCCGCTTCACAGTCGCTGGGAAATGCTTTCAGAGTGTGGATACATTGAAACTGTTTCGCTAGATACAAACGTGAACTTGCATCATAAATCTAGAACCCAATTTATGAGTGTCATATTCGTTCTGTTGAGTCAATCCGTAAAAATATTTAGCCTACCGAGAGGACGAGCTTTATCCTTTCAGAGGGTGTGATCATGATGGATTACTGCTGCGTTTTGAATGTACGTTTTGACCAAGGGAAGAGAGATTCATGCCGTTGCATTTCTCGGGTCATCAGAGTCGGAAATATGGTCGCTGTTCCGATTCTCCGGTACTCCTCTGTAACGTTAGTAAAGTACTCCATTGCAGAGCTCCGAGATCTTGACGTGAAGACGAGAAAGATGATGACATTGCACCAAAGTCATCATCCTTGGAGTGTATACATGACAGAGTGGTACTAGGGGCGTCCGTGAGCTAATTAGTGGTTGAGATCCGTGCGTTAGTTGAAGCGTTTCTTTTTTCGGTATCACAACCAGCGGCTAGTAAGATTGCCGACCGGCCAGCAATAATTGAGTTGAGGCGCAGAATACTGTAGGTAAAGCCAGTAATTTTCTTCGGTTTGCTATGCATTCGATGTATCGATTTGTTTGCGGTACGAGCACAGCATAAATAAGTACAGAATTCCGACTCCACGTTGGCACTTTGAAATAAACTGTGACGTATGACGCCGCCATTTTGGGTTACAAGTCAGGTCCTGACTAAAAATAATTATAGTTTTCGGTTTCTAACCACAGTACTGTATTTTCATTTTTGTAAAAATATTTAAGTACATAATAATATCGCTGTCAATTTCAGAAATATTTGTGGTGTGTCATAGTGATTGAAAACAGCCTTGTGTGGTGGTATCAGTTAAATGTTGACATGATTGGGTGATTTTTAATAATAATAATAATAAACACAACAATAATAAAGACTTTATTAGTAAAAAAAACATTTTTATAAAAGTTTAAGCAGTGCTTCCTAACTTAACCTAAACGTAACTTATATTTTAGCTTAAACCTATCCGAAAATAGTTTTATAGCGCTGGCCAAATTAAGTAAGTAGCTTATGTTTACAAATTAATTTGTTCTATTACGTGGCAGACAGCGCTCTTAAACGAAAACCCCTGTAAACTTTTTATATTCTCCGGTAGAGCGTTGTAATATTTTAAAACCGTGTAGGCAAATGACCGCTCAAAGATTGATGTTTAGTCTAGCGGTAGCGTAATGACAGTTTTATGAGGAATATTCACATCATAAACCGTTCCCCGGAACTTCAATCTTTCATATAAGTATTCCGCCTATTTCCATCTGATGATTTTTATTAATCAAAATTAGTGAATGAAAATCTGACGTTGTTTCATTCTTAACAAGCCGATTTCCTTAATCTTATTGCTAGCCTCTTTCACCCCTACGAATTCCACATACAAGCCGTGTGCCTGAATTCTGCATCAACTGAATCCTGTTCTCAGCAATTTTAGTCAAACAAGGGCCATATATATATTGTCAATTATATAACCCCTCGCTGATTGCGTTATCATGCTATCTCGCCACGAGACAGCTTGTGTTTATGTTTTACTTTCATTTAGTTTAAAAACATATTAGATACTGCCATTTCGTAATATAAATTTTACGGTTATACAAATAGTTGTTATAAACATAAAATTATTATTTTTACTTATTACCCACCTAACAGGATCTGTGGGGAAGCGAAAAAAATGTTTAGAGCAAGTGTACCGCTTATTGGGACAACATTTTGCAGCACACACATGTCCTCCCTGATTGTTCATTGTATTAATCATAAGATACGTTAATATAAATAAAATCCTTTTAATTCTCACGAACACTATACCAAAAACACAAAACACAGAATTAGATTTAAACACCATATTTATTTATCTCGTACACGCCGACAATGAACTATATATTGAACACAGGAGTGAACAGTATCTATCTACGTCAATGCGATTATTGTGACGTTTTAACCCATAATGGCGGCATGCGCGACGATATGCGTAGAACGGCTCGCAAGCGGAAAGTCAGAATACTGTATTATTTATTATACTGTGGTACGAGTGTGCTGTTGTGGTTGCGTTTTTATTTGTGGTCGTTTCTGCGAAATTAAATTATATCCATATATCTTATTCTATATCATATTTTTGCAGCGTTCATTTAGAAAAGATTTATTTGACGATGCCATCCTCAGGATAGAGCGAATCGGTATTAAAACACCAGTCGAACTAGAGCAGTTTAAAGCTTTAGCTGGTAAAGCGAGTCAAGTATTGATTAAAAAACAGAAATCTGAAGAGTGGCTAGAAGATGCACCCGATGAGTTCAAAGATCCATTGATGGATACACTCATGACTGACCCTGTATTGTTGCCCAGTGGACAAATTATGGACAGAGCTGTGATAATGCGTCATTTGTTAAATAGTAGTACAGATCCATTTAATAGACAACCGCTTACAGAAGATATGCTACTGCCAGGTATGTTGATCGTCTTCATTAATTTAATCGAAATAGTTTATTGTACAACGAACATGAAATGATTATATTTCCTACGAGTATGATCGTTTGCAGCATGAGCGCAGACGAGTGCTGCAAATCATACAAGTAGGAAATGGTCATTTCGTGTGAGCTTCACACTATCTATACTTTTTCTACGACTGCTTTAATATACAGGATGCTTCAATAGTGTGCTTTTCAATAAATCAAACAGCAAAATTTCCAGGAAAATATTTATTTTTCGAAACTTACCTATACTCGCCCTGTTGGCGTAAGCTTAAATACGATGACTTAGAAGTATTAAATTGACTCTGTTTTTCATTATATAAATAGCTTTGAAGCATTCGAAATTAGCGAAATAATTTGGTTTGTTGGTATTGTCAGCGTTGCTATGGTGATTTTTCATGACCGGCGCTACTTTTGTCATTACCAGGAAATTTACCTGTGCATTTTTGAATGAAACAGCATTACAATGTCCTACATTTTCAAATTATAATTGACATATAATAAAGGCATTCAAAAACAGTCGTAGAAAAAAATATGTATCCATTCTTCATTATTTGTTTTTTCAGTTGACGACCTAAAAGAAAAAATTCGCATTTGGAGAACAGAAAGATCACGTTCTTCGAACTAAAATTAGGGTAATTTGTGTTACAATTCGTTGCATCTGAAGTCTCAAAATTTTAAGTTTCTTATTTATCAATTTATTATGATTCCACTGATATTTTTCATGTACAAAAAAAAAAATTAATATGGATTATTACGTACGTATTAGATAGTGAGATAATATATTATGCGTTTATTCTATTTCTGTCATATGCAGAAAACAAATTTATGATATTTGTTAATATAAGGATAGGCATTCTGTTGTAAATACTTATTGTTAGATAGATGCACTTAGTATTTAATGTTTTTTTTGTACCGACAATATTTTGATAAAGCGATTAAAAGGTCATTGAACGAGTTTTATTTTCTTCATTTTTTACAGCGTTTATTTCAGACTAGCTAACGTTTGCTGACACCAAATAAGAACAAATCTGCTCTTTTGTTAAAGCAGTGTATTTTAGAAGTTGTCATGGTTAATTTGACTACGCAACTATTTTCAGATCAGAGTTGATACATTCTATACTCTGATAAACAGTCCGTGGATTAAACGAAAAGTATATTTGCGTGTCATCCGCATAAAGATGTGCTGAACAATGTTCAAGCACCCTGGTAAGGTGCGAGGTATATATACTGAATAAGATAGGACCCAGTATAGAACCCTGCGGGACTCCACTACGCAGCGACCGGCGAGCAGACACACTATTCCCCAAACGAACAATCTGAGATCTGTCACTCAGATACACAGACAATAGAGACACGGCCGACTCCCCAAAACCCAGATACCGTAGTATTTCGATCATCAGCCCGTGGTCTAGTCAGTCAAATGCTTTGGAATAATCCAACATGATCAGAGCTGTCAATTTTCCATCATCTGCTTCATGGCGCACATCATCCAACACCTTCAACAATGCAGTTGAGCAACTGTGCCCCCTTCGGAACCCCGACTGCGTATCAGGCAAGAGCCTGTGCTGAAGGAGGTAGTCCTTGATCTGTTCATCCAGAATACGTTCCAAAACTTTAGAAACCGCAAGCAGCACACTAACAGGCCGCAGGTCGCTCAACGACGCTAGCGAATGGCTCTTAGGAACGGGTATTACGTTGGCTAATTTCCAAAAAGCAGGATAGTTGTGAGTTTCAATAGAATAATTTACTATGTGCAACAGAACAGGAGAGATATCGAGGGCAGCCACGAGTCAACATATCATATTGCATAAACATTTGACTGTCAAAAAAATTTGTTCGCGTTGGATCCCACACAATTTGTCAATCGCTCAAAAAAGGCTCGTGTCGATTGGTCGAAAGAAATGCTCAAAAAATACGATCCCGGTGCTTCGAAACACGTCTATGACATCGTGACAGGTGATCGTGGATTTACGCGTATGAGCCCGAAAGTAAACAGCAGTCGACTGTATGAGTGTTTCAAGATGAGCCAAATCCAACAAAAGTTGTTCGCGCACGAAGCACTTCCAAGCAAATGGTCACCTGTTTTTCGGAAAAACTGGACTTGTCGCAACCGTACCACTAGAACAACGCAGAACAGTCAATTCTGAGTGGTACACAACCATTTGTTTGCCAGTTGTCTTCCAAGAAATCAGGAAAACCAACCGCCGAAGACGGATCACTCTTCACCACGACAATGCGAGCTCTCACACATCGGCTCAAACAACTGCATTTTTGAGCACCCAAAACATCGCCGTATAGTCCTGACTTTGCACCGAATGACTTCTTTTATTCCCGTACGTAAAAAACAAACTGAGAGGTTGCTGCATTCAGAATGCATGTTTTGGAGATACCTTGCAACGAGTGCGTTTAACTTTGGCTTATACTATAAAACCTGAATGATTGCACGACTGTGGGCTTGCCCTGTATGCATCGATATATTTAAAGTTCTACGGGCTACATAAAAGAAATTATTGAAATTGAAAAATACATTCTTCTCTAGTTGAAGATGAACATACTCAGTAATCATTTAATTTAGAAAATAATTGAAAGGGCATCGCATGTTTCCAAAAAGTTAGATAGCCAAATCAAGAATCAATTACAATGTAAAAACATAAATCGCCTCCACCAATTTATTAAAAAACTTGTTTCTTTTTACAAGTACAGGGACATGTTTCGGAGTCTGTACTCCATCATCAGCCTTATCAAAAATAAAAATATCTTATTGTTGTGAAGGCAGAGATCAAAACAAGAATCTTACTTCTTTATTTTAAATCTCACAGATGTATTTAGAGTCGCATTTATTTCAATTCAGCGCTCAACTGTAACTAACAATTGAAGCGCTTGGCGGAAAAAGGTAACAAGCCACACTTCTCATAAAAATGAGAAAACTATCTTTAACTGTTGTTCTTAATGAAAGAAAGTGATCTGTGTTTAATCATTCGTAATTAGATAATAGGTGTTTTGTAGTAGTTTGTAAATTTCCTTTTACGATTAAAATATTATATTGAATATTTTGCACAAAAGGCAATAAGCAGCATCAGTATTTAAAATTGCGACATGTGGCTTGTTACCTTTTGCCGCCAAGCTCTTCAATTATAAACACAATTAAATAATTTATCTATAAAGTATTATTCAAATTTAATATAAAACTCACTACAAAAAATACACATTAGTAGCTTACAACACTAAATAATAAATATCAGCAACATACTTTACAACAAAATATAATATACATATTAATAATAATCATGTCATTATAAATAATAAAATAATACATGATATAAAAAGTATACATTAATAAGTTTGTTAAACACTTTTTATAAATTAATAATCAACCTCATACATTAAGTAAGTTTAATATTGTATTTTCTAGTTAAGTTTTTAGACGATAGTTTGAAGAGTGAAATATGCAACAGGACCTATGTGCCAATTTTTCAATAATAGGGTTTATTATGGTTTTGGGTTCTATGTATGTGCCATGAGAGATAGTAGATAGTTCCAAAAATTGCACTTGTTGAATTTAACCTCAGTTTCCCTGACACGTGTGTATTGTAAGTATACATTTTCAGGAACAGTTAGCAAGTACTTCCATACCGCGACGTTGCCAGTTCCGTGGTATGAACGGCAATTAAGCAAAGTATGTGCTCGTAGTAATTCGCTTAGCTGATGCGTATACCGCGTGTGGCCCAGCGGGTAGGGTGCGGCCTTTGTAATCGGAAGGTTGTAGGTTCGATCCCTGCTCTTGCAATTTATAATTTTTGAACAAAGTAGTTATTTGTGTTGCTAAAAGGTATTTAGGCCTTTTTGCATATTTTACTCGACAAAATTTTATCCTATTCGGGTAATTAATCTTTGAACTATCACCAACTCAATAGGGAAGAAAAGTAAAGAAATAGAGCAAGACGGACACCGCGCCGTTATATAAGAGATTACTTTGTGCCAGGGCGTATTTCAAAATGATATTTCCGACACAGAGTGTCGATCATCCTATATTTTTAAGGCCTGTTTTTTTTTTGTTAATTTGACCATATTTATATTTTTTTAAATTTGAGCCTTAAACTCAGAATCTTCCCATAAGCGCTTATGTAGACACATTGTATAGAGCCTCAATATTATTTAATACATTAATGAGGTAGAAAGAAATGCGTTACATATCAACACTATTTTTTTTTAATGTTTCTATATTAATCCATAATGTTCATTTTGTGTTCAAACATACTTACATTTCTATTCTTCAACTAGTAGTACAAATTTCATGAAAAAAATCTATACATTACTTAAACATCATTTATGCTGCCTTCAGGTTTATAATGAACCCTTCTTGGGAGTCAATTCTTAAAAAACATGGAGTAGAACGACCGAGAGAAGTGAGGCAACACTGTGCCAATTCAGTAGGCCGTGGCTCAATAACGTCTAGAGTCTAGTAGAGGTGTTATGGCGTGGCTTGATCGATCGTTCTACTCCCAGGCTTTCCAGAATAAGGTTCAATTTCGTACAAACACAAACTTCTTAGATTAAAATTGACTAGAGGTGGATAAATTTTAAATTATTGTGGTAGCACTGATTTTCAATCAAACTGAGAGTTATAAAAATGCTTGTTTTCATCGTAGCATATGTATAGAAAGAAATTCTTTGGTTCATGACCAGATTTACGAATACTTGTTCTAAGAATTTGCTACCCGAGCATCAATCCAGATTTCGCAAGGGTCATAGTAATACCACTTCGTTGATGAATCTCACTGACAATATTGTTCGTGCCTACGATCGGGGTTTGTCCACAATTTTGATGCTGTTGGACTTCAGCAAGGCCTTTGATACCTTAAATCATAAGGTTGTAGCGAAGTGCAAGTACCTAGGTTTTGATATCACCTGCCTAGACCTTCTAAAAACTTATTTAAATGATCGCCATTAAAGAGTTGTATTAGAGCGTAAATCTTCGTTACCAGTGAGGGTTTGCTCTGGGGTTCCACAGGGTTCTGTTCTGGCCCCGCTTCTGTTTCTCATATATACAACTGATCTGCCTCGTGTAGTGACCGGGTGTCGTCTGCAATTTTTCGCGGATGATACTCAGGTCATGCACCACTTCAGATCCGAGGAGTGTGAATCAGCGTCAATAACAATTAATCGACAGCTCGATTTACAGTTACGCTCAGGGTCACAATCTAAAGCTAAATCCTTCGAAATCAAAGGCAATTTGCTCTAAAACTAAAAGACCTTTCATCAAGGCAAATATGTCCCTTAACATTGAGGGAGTGAGTATTGAGTTTGTTGGGACTGTTCGTAATTTGGGTTTGCTTATGGATGAGAGCCTGAGATTTGTTAATCATGTTTCCCGCGTGACTGGCAAATGTTACAATGTTTTATTTATTTATTAATTTCTTACCTAACACCCAATAACAAAGCAAACTTTTAAAAATTATTGTACATATTTAGGTAATTACTTTACATTATCTAAGATCTCACAGTAAGCTAATCTTCGGAACGATATAGGAGGCGAGACAAGTGGGCCCTAAACCCAAGCAGTGTTTGGTCAAAGTAATCGACCTCACTGCTGATCCCTCGTGCATTGCACTCTTGTAATGCTCTAAACAGAGGTGCCCTATACTCATAGTTGGTACGAAGTGTATGGATATGGAATAACCTAGCGTTTCTGGAAAAAAACCGTGGAATGTTGAAACCAATCCGCTCCAGCAGCTGAGGACAGTCAATCATACCTTTAATTATTTTAAAGAGGAACACCTGTCCAGCATATCATCTACGTGTAGCCAAAGAGTTCATGTTAAATCTGTCAAGGAGGAAAATGTCCATCAATTTTGAACGCTAAGTACTTGAGGAATCTACGCTGAACACTCTCAACCTGTCTTATATGTACTTGATATATGGGAGACCATATATTGGAAGCATACTCAAGCTTAAATCTGATTAACGAATTGAACAAATTAGTCAGACACTCAACGTTGTTAAATTCTTTAGTTATTCGAAACAAAAAACCAAGCATACGAAAAGAGTCACATAGTAGGTGCTGTGCATGTGTTGTAAATTGTAAGTTGGTGTCCACATAGACTCCCAAAGCCTTGACGACCTCATACGAGTCAAGAATGGTATTACATAACCGGTAGGGAAACATAAGTGTGCTCTGCGACCTGGAGAATACAGCCAGTTTGCATTTTCCTACATTCAAAGGCAGTTTGTTAGTATGGCACCACAGCTCGAGCCTCGACAGATCAGCCTGCAACAATTCGCAATCAGCAAGAGATCGAACAGCTCTGTAAATCTTGAAGCCATCTGCAAAAATCAAGTAACTGCTAAAAAAGCCTTCCGATATGTCATTAATGAAAATGGAGAAAATAACGGGAGCAAGACAACTGCCCTAGAGTTATTTTAAATCGTTCCCCTCCGTACCTTTTCAATAAATTGATATTTCGCCAAAATGTCCACGCCCTGAACATCCGAAATCAACTGAAATTGACAAAGCCACTTTATAGGACGGCCATGTTTAAGCGAGGCTTCATCTACAATGCCGTAACTCTTTTTAATGGCCTCACCAGTGAAATGAAACTTAAATTGCAACATTGCAGTGTTGCCTTTCTAACTTCACGGCTTGTAGTAGAGTAGGCTGTGGCGTAGCGCGTTCGTGGCGCCTTCCCGTCCACATCAAACGTGCTGCAACATTCGCGAATGCACAATTTGGTGTGGACGCGCCTTAATATTTACCACTATTCGTTTATAAATTTCAGGTCAGCCATTATATATGTATGTAGTATAATAATTTGTCCGACTGCGCACTGCGCATCACATGACATTATACTTTTTTCTCTTTTGAAGTCGAGCCTAACCGTCGATAGATAGATTCACGAACATTCACTATATGTGTGTTAATTTGTCATAAGAAATATGATAAATACGTACTAGGACAGCAATAATAACATCGTGTAACAAAAGTAACCCTCTGTCTCTCTCTCACTCTCCATTACAGACATTATAACGGCTGTACAGGACAGTTCTGTCATAATTTGACATCAACTCGCACCAAAACAATTTAGATTTTAGACACATCACGACAGGCGTCCATGTTGCAGTTATTTTTGCAAAAATCATGGGTATAAGTTAGCGATCCATTTTGATCTAAGCAGTCCGTGTGTACTATTTACTTTACTAACACTAAACTAATATCTAAATTTGTAATATAAACGGTAATATCGGTGTTAAGGTACAAGCCAGCACATATAACACCCCAAAATATAAGTTTAATTTTGCTGTTTTCTTTGGTATGCTATGCACGTCATTCGAACGAAATTGTTTCTCGATTTTGAAAGCTTCTGGTAGCGTTACTAAAGGCAACATAAACCATTTCGAATATTTGAGAGATGTAATGATGAAGATGACGTAAGGTGTAAATAGAAGAAATGCGTACAGCACATGTGATGCAGTATGTCCGATTATTATTGCCAGCGTAACAATGCCCACTTTTTTATCGGATTCCAAATCTCGAGTATTGTTACTGTGTAAAATTGCTTCGGTATTTAGTGCTAACGGTATCGCATAATACATAGTTGCCCATTCGACTCGACCGGTTTGAGACATAAATGCGAATAACACTGATATTGGTCCGAAAATTATTAGAATTAATACATCACCTAAGGCGATATATTTAAAACCAATACCGCCTGTATATAAAAAGCTGGAAGATAATCCACCAAAGTACACCAGCGCCAAGTGTTCCATTTTAGCTGGTGATAGAGCTGCCATAAAAATGAATCCCATACAGCCGCATATATAGAGTAAAGCTCCCAGCGAAACAACTTCGTCCTTTGTCAGAATGTGGTCAACTAGGATCCTGTCGTCTGATTTTCTATTATCAATACCTGCCAAAATAAAATAAAAAAATAAATTTGGACCCTTTCTATAGATTGATGTTCTGTTTCACTATTTAGGTAATATGTTTACGAATTATTTAATGATATATTGAATCTGTTACTAAAGTAGTAACATGCGATGAATGTTTCAAATAGTGATTAACTCACAAAGACAGTGACTGTTACATCTTATTATTAATAAACTAATATTAAGTAATGCTTACCTTTTACATAATCAAAATACGTATTAACTACATTTCCAGCTCCATGTACAGACACAACCGTAAAAAGTGTTAAAACTAATGTTAGATAATTAAATTCACTAGATCCTGGATATTTGTAAGCCAATGTAGAACCTAACAACGTAGGCATTAAACTAGCACTTAAAGACCATGGTCTTAATGCTAGCACATAACTAGATAGTTTAATTAAACTAGATTTTTGTTTAGTAGGTAACTTTGAAAGTGTGTCCCCGTTAGATACTTTTTCCGATGCCTTTTCCGACACTGCATGTCTTCTATTCATATTCTCTTATGAAAATTTTGATTTGTTTATTATTTAAAACCCTAAATAACCATATAAATTGATAAATTTAGTTAAAGCCTTAAATAAAATCAAAAACAAACTTTGTATTTCAGGTTGGGTTATGTTGAAACTAGGGATACCTACGATATATATGAAAAATATCGATATATTTCTTTCGATATATATGGATATTACATTAAAAAATAAATGTATCTGCTACAGCTGCTTTCTTTCGCTAGTTTTCTTGATCCGGATTTATTAATCAGGATTTGTTGGATTTCTGTAGGCTCGATAAGAAGGAAGAACATGTGAATCCAAACGCGTTGGGATCCTGAAATCAGTAGCGAAAGAAATCAGCTTACATACACAGGTTTAAAAGTAAAAGGTCCTTGTTGTGTTGCCGTAGCAGTCGACGCACACAACAAAAAATCGAAATCGTCTAACTGGAAATAGATTATCAAAATTATTATTTCTAAGTTCTATTCCAGAAAATTTTGAATTAATTGACCTAACCTAATGTAATTATTTCTAACAAATATTCTTACGTTTGTTTGGAATGCATATGTATTTTCAGGCAAATAAATTTTAATAAATACTATTTTATTTCATTATTTGAATCTTTAAAATTTGAAGTTTATTTACAACTACAATACACTCTAAATTAAAAATATATCGATATATAGTTTCAATATATCGATATATTTATTTATTTGCATCCCTAGTTGAAACTAGGGATATCGCGATATATTGAAAATATCGTTATTTTTCATTGATGCATCGAATTGGCCACCGTGGTGGGCAATTCTTAAAACCGGGGTCTAGAATTACAACGTAAGATCGAAGCGAGGTACAACATACTATATTAGCACAGAGTTGCCTCCGTTCTCTTGGTTGGTCTATCGCGTTATCAAGAATAGATCCCTAGGGACAATAACATCTAAAGTGCTCTAGACGTTATTGCTCAGTTTTTGAGAGAAATGTTTGAATCTTTGACTAGGAAAGGTTTGAATAATATAAAAAATACTTAAGATAAATAGGCAGATCTTGATGAGTTGAATTTTTCAACCACGAATTCTTTTGAGACATATTGTTCCTTTTTAGTATTTTAAAGCACGTCTCACACGGTGGAGGCCATTGACGTACGGGAAATATTTTTCACAAATTAAAAATTTAATTATTTTTTTGACAAGAATATTAAGATGAAAAGTAGATGAAGGAGTTGTATGTAATAAAATAGGGCCGGGGCGGGTGGTCTAGTGGTTAAGCACGCTAGACTTGAGCAGACTGTCCCGGTATGTAGTTGGTTCGAACCCCGGACCAGCTACATGTAGTTGCTCATTGCAAAGCAAATTGAAAAATTATTTAGATAAAAGAAGACTGAACGAAAATTGAAAAATCAATTAGAATATGGCTGAATTGCCTAATAGATGCAAAGGCCAAAAAAAAAAAAAAAATAATAAAATAGGGTTATTCTTTCGTACTGTACTAAGTGAACAATCTGAAAATTGTCAGTTCATTCACGATTGTGCGTATTCTTTCGACATCGGTCACTTCTACCAAACTGATTAAAATTCCTACCCCCCTTGCCGCTTACTGATCAACCTCTGGGTACCGGTTAGTTCGTTCAGTTAACCTCTAAAAGTATTGAATATTGAGAGATAATTGGAATATGATTTCGAATCAAACCAATAAATTGTAAAAGTTTAAAACATGGACAATAATATCATGAAGGAAATAATTTTCCAGTTTTCAGAGTAGATTTGGTTGTTTTCACAAGTTTTCGAGGTTAAGTGAAAGACATTCACAAAAAAGATGATCTTTCGGTTTCGCCAAATATTCAGTTCAGTATAATCCACAAAACATACCCCCTTAGAAGATTAACTTAAATGGCAAAGACTGGAACACTGTTTTTAACTATGCGGCCAGTCACGAGAGGCGCTGCAAACGAAAAGTGAAGAAAACTGTCTATTCTACTACGCTTAGTTTGACTTCCTATCGCTAGGTGCCGCCAAAAAAAAATTTTTTTTAAACATCCCCTATTTTATACCCACAAAACATATGTTATAGTCGTATTTTCCACAAAAGGGTGTGGCATAATTTCAAGTCTTAATATGATTTTTTGCGTTAAGAGTTTGAAAAAAGAGTGCGAGTCTTGTTTAAAAGTTTGTTTAGTTGTAAATTGTGCATAAAATTGCGTTCAGTGTGTGCTATTTTAATTATTATGGCTCTTTTTGTTCGAGAAGTTCGGCCCGCAAAAAAAAATGTTGTGTTCCCAACTGTGAGACTAAGAATGGTAGTTTTTTCCGATTTCCGAACCCTAATAAAGAACCAGAAATGCTAATAAAGTGGTTGGCAAATCTAAACAACCCCCGTTTATTTAACATTCCCTTTGATAAACTACTTAAAAGTTATCTAGTGTGTGCGAAACATTTTGTTCCGGATGATTTACAGTTTGGGTGTCGAAGAGACCTTAAATGGAATGCAACACCAATATTACATCTTAATACAGGTAAGAAAACCACGCACCTCTATTAAAAGTGGTACATGTTTTTATGAAATAATTGAATTTATAGAGGAGGCACCTGGTCCATAACGAAGAAAATTGGAACCCTCTACTTGTGACATAGACATAAGTACTGGACCTACCACATCAAAGGAATCCGTCGGTGACCCTAGTATAAGTTACCCCATGGTCATCGATGACATGCCTAGCCCTAGCACATCGAAAGAATATTCCAAGGACGTAACTAGTCCAAGCTGCCTGTTATTTTATTTATGTTTTTAAATTATAAACTTTGTGTACCTACTTTTTGACTAAATTAAAATGTAAACTAATATTGCTAATTGTGCGTTTCTATTTTAATAATAAATGTTTTATAATAATAATTGTTTTTTTTTCGATCCCATTAATATTTTGTCGTGTAACATATAATGGTGCAACATTTTTTGTAGTTTTTCAAAAATATTTTGAACAATATCTCGTTTGAATAATTTTTTGAAAAACTACAATTAATAGTTACACCATAATATGTTACTATTAAAATTTATTTGAAATATTCCTAATATTATTTTAAATTTCCCGCCAAAACTAATTTATGAGTATGCGACACATCAATAGATGGCGCTTCTTTTACTTCCAATTGTTAACATTGCAGTTCGTATTCTAAAAGGGTATGTTTTGTGGTATAATCACATTCACTTATTCAGATCAATCACTACGAAAGAATAACCCTATTGTACCTGACCTCGCTGATTTGTGACTCGCTAGAATTATTCAATTGTGCTGGAAGGAATTCGTTCAACGGTCAGTGTTAATTTAGCAAATGTAACTATGCTACCCTGTTTTAAACTTCAATATTTCTATAGACAAGTATTTATTTAGGTGTATTCTAACGTACATAAATAATATATGCTTAAATTCTAAACACTAAGCTGCCCATTTTAGGCAACGTGTATCCATATGGGTCTCCATACATCTGATGCAGCAAAACCTTGTACCACACGCTAAACAATTATATCGTCCCAAAAATCCACACACAGCACAAAAATGTCTTGGAGGCAAAGAAGATTCCTCGCACTGAATATCCATGTAAGACACTCGCTTGTTAACTTCTGCTTCGGCTCTATCTTCATCCACTAACTGTTGAAAATTTTTTCTATATTTAAATTGGTAATAATCCACTGAACGTTCTTTCCTCTTAGCTCGACTTGATCTATGTTCAAGGCTATCATCGAATTTAGGTATTTTCTTGCTCATTACCAGATCAGCATGCGGATCATCATGATAGTTATCTGACTCCAATAACTCCATAACCTTCCTATGCCTCCTTTTACGAGAAGTTTCGTCTACTATACGACGCTTATCATTGTCCTTCAAGCGGTTTGAACCGCGTAATGTTGATTTAGAGATTGTCATTGTGTATGTTGTTGCTTTTAATGGTTAACAAAAAACCGTTAAACAAATAAGTAGTAGGTAGTATGTAATAAGTTCTACGTTTAGTTTCCTTTTTCAGTAACGGGAAAACTGATTTGATCCATTAAATCGTCTATCTTAGCTTGTAGAGTATCCAAAATATCCGCTGATATAAATAAATGGCTTTCGTCTAAATCTTGAATAATAAATCTTCTACCCAATTTCAGTGTTTCATCCAGATGTAGTAAGAACTGTTTCATAGCGGGATCACTGCAAAAGAAAAATAATAATTGCCAATTAAAGTAAAACAAAAACATTTAACATTTAATAACAACAATAATAGACCATACACATACACAATCGCTCATAACCTTACATATGGGAACATTTGACAATGCTCCAATAAAGAATAAAACTGAAATACAATTTTAATTGGTTTGGATCTAAACCAAATTGGTGTAACTCGGTGAAAAATTATTTGGTATACCTAGCTGTTTTTTATCGGATATCGCATTATATCTTTCGAACTAAATTCGATACGATACTTATATATTTTAGTGCGTTATTTTATTTATTGGCAAAACGAAAATTACTTATTTTTTGTTTATAAATATACGTATGCTAAAAATAATAAAATAACACTCAATCTTCTTTTTGATAGAGACCCCTTTATCTAACTTGTCTCAATAGAAAGCAAATAATAATATAAGTGCATTATTTATTTTTATATTAAAAAGTACAATTTTATATTATTTAAACTCAAATAAATAAATAAAACTTGTAAACTACGATCGAAATTTATTTAATTCCGCATCTCTAGTGTTAACCGTTAAAAAGCGTTTAAAATATAAACGTCAAATAATTGAGGTTAGAAATACGAATGATTTGATTAAAAAAGCAAATAAAAGCTTCATTAATTATTATTAGAAAAATAATAATTAACCATATTCGAAATGGCTAAAAGGGGTGTAAGTGCAGAAGAGAAAAAAACACGTTTATTATCGCTGTTTCATGAAAAAGGCGAATGTTTCCAACTCAAGGTAAAAGATTATGGAGTTACATTTTGAACTAAGCTAAGATACACATAATTATTATCGTTCCTATTTAAACTAAACTGAAAATTTTCAAATAACAATTCAGTCAGAAATAAGAAACAATCGATGCAGTGTTGCCAAAAAGTCTTTTCATTTAGTCGAAAGCTTAAACTTAAAATCCGGGATGTAAGTGCGACATGAATATACCTACTATACAGTTCGATTGATTAGTTTTAACACAATAATACGAGGGCGGGTGAAAATTTTCTGGCTTGATAAAGAAAAATAATTCTGAACTTCTTGATTTTAATACAAGGGATGTAGCTCTCATAGTTAATAATTCAGGAAAGACCTATAAAGGAAATACAAAATCTGACACAACAATTTTTTTTACATTACGGTACTGTGTTGGGACTAGTTTCGGTTCATGACCATCCATAACTTAGCGGTTTACATTTAGACTCGAGTCCTGGCCCGGACAAAATTCCTCCAATGTTTCTTCAAAGATGCAGTGAATAATTATTACGACCATTGGCCACGTCAATGCAAAAATGCATCAACATGGGCACTCTACCAGAGGAATGGTTGTCTGCTGTCGTGATACCTATATTTAAAAAGGGTGACAAGTTCGCTGCAGAAAATTATCGACCTATTAGTTTGACCTGCGCACTTTGTAAATGCATGGAGAAAGTCATTACCAGAAATATGACTTCATTTCTAGTTGAATCAAATATTATCCCCAATGAACAACATGGGTTTATGCCCAAGACGTCGGTGGAGTCGAATCTTCTGGAATGCCTCAATGTGTGGACCAGCCATAATGATGTTGGTCAGCCTACGGATGTGTTGTATCTGGATTTTGAGAAAGCATTCGACAGAGTGCCATTTGCTCGTTTGTTGCTGAAATTGGAGTATTACAGCGTGGGGGGGCACTCCTGAGGTGGATTGAGATGTTTCTTACAAAAAGAATTTCCCAAGTTAGAGCGAATGGTGCATTATCCGCTAAATTGCTGGTCTTGAGTGGTGTCCCGCAGGGGTCTGTACTGGGGCCATTGCTTTTTCTGGCATATATATCAGACTTAACAAGTACCATCACGTCAAACATGAGCTTCTTTGCTGATGATACCAAATTGTTTTGTAACCCACTGCGAGACGATAATGAATTCCAGATCGACATTGATGGGGTAGTGTCCTGGTCGGCGGTTTGGTTGATGAACTTGAATTTGGAGAAGTGTCAGGTACTACACATCGGAGCTAATAATCCCAGGACTCCATATTTCATCAATGGAAATGCGGTTAAATCTGTAAATCAGCAGAAGGATCTTGGTGTCATAGTAACAGCGGTTTTGAAGTGGGAGGCCCATATTTCCGCCACAGTGAAGAAAGCTAATAGACTGTGGTATCTGATACAGAGAGCTTTCAAATCGAGATCAAACTCTCTAATATTGCAATTGTATAAATCGTATGTCAGACCACTATTGGAATATGCCAACAGCGTTTGGTCCCTCTACTTCAATAAGGACATAGAGGCATTGGAAAGGGTTCAGAGGAGATTCACTAAGCTACCTCATGCACTTAGCCATATACCATATGAGGAGCGATTGAGGCTTTTAAATTTGACATGTCTTTATGATCGACGACAACGAGGCGATCTAATTCAAACATACAAGATACTTAGTGGCTACTACTCGGTGAATCTCGATGTATTTCATAATGCTAGAAATCCTAATATGCGTGGCAATAGTAAGAAACTTGACAAGGAGAGATGTGCTAGACTTCCTCGGAAGAATTTTATAACGAACAGAGTTGTATATGCATGGAATTCATTACCTGAAGAGGTGATAATGGCGCAAACGGTTGCCAGCTTTAAGAACAGGCTGGACAATTTCATGGAGGACCATGGCGATCAGTTGGTCCACTACTCGCTATAGAAGATTAGTGAGGATGACATCAATATTTCAAAAACCTCAAATTAGGAACTGAGCAACAGTTTCATCGGTTTTACCGTTTACTGTTTTACGACTAATAATAATAAAATAATATTAGAAGTTAATATTCTTCAATTACGTGTCAAAAGTTCTACTGTAGTAAAATTAATGTTCATGTAATTGGAGCAGTGTACGCCGGAGGTGTTGGGCATGGATCGACGGAAAGGATCCTTCCCAGATAATAATTTCTGAAATACCTTTAAGTAATCTGAAACAAAATTGGTAAAGGTGTAGTCCCAACACAGTATTGTAATATAAAAACGTAAAATTATGTTGTTACACTTAGTGTTAGGAAACAAATAATAATAATAATAGTCGCTAGAGGCGAAATCGGGTCAATACGGATGACGACGTATGGCGGGTAACCTGTCACGTTGATTTAAGATTTTTAGGGGTCCATGACTCTGAAATGTACAGAGATCTGCCCGCTGTGATGGCACCGGTCCAAGTGGCACTAGTGTCGATATTAGAGCCGTAATTCACCTCAAACAGGCGAGTTACACTGCACATGACATCGTGTTGAATACTAAAATCAGGGTGGTCTGATTCTGACGCATCAAGCACGTGAAAGTATTTCCGCAACTCCCACTGCCACCCAGGGTTCCCTACTAAACGGAACCTTTGCTACTGCGAGGCCGACACCAATGGAGAGGCTGCTAGTAGCACTACTTAGCCGGGCTCGCTCTTTCCCGCATTCCTGTTTGGATAGGTCTTCCCAAATAGACATAATACCAACCTAGAAGTCATGGTTCGCAGGATCAAGTCAGATGCTTGGGACTAATCGATCGAATACTAGTGTCACATCTGTGGTCCGACATCTTGTGAAAACAATGTTGCCATGCCATAACTGATAACTTTGTTTTTGTCTTTTATGGGATTTGTCCACTCGGACCTTGGCAAGTTGCTTGTTGGCCTTCTGCTCCGAGAGGAAGTTACATAGTAGCTCTAAGTGCCTCTTATTTTGACTTGTAGGAACTAGAGAAGTTGGCTGTTACTGAAAAAGGCATACGAGCTAACTGTGTCAAAGAAATTGTACAACAATTCGTGGATGAAGGATTAGTAGATACCGATAAAATTGGAACAGGTGTTTATTATTGGTCTTTTCCCAGGTGATTTTTTTGTTTTATCAAATTTAGTGTTGTTTACATTATATCAGCAAGTTTAGTTCCTAGGACACTCTGACTCACGTCAGTGTTTAAATTGGGCCAAATTATATACTTAATTCACAACACCCTGTATGATACGAACAAACATTGTTAACTGCATCTGTTTGTTTCGTAAATTACCTAAGCAACTGGCATCATCATCATCACTCAGCTATAGTAGTCCACTGCTGAACATAAGCCTCTCGTTTATTTTGCCACTCTGCTCTATCTTGAGCCATTTGTATCCAATTACCACAGATTCTTTTGATGTCATCGGTCCATCGTGTGGGGGGGCGCCCTCTACTACTATAAGCTTCGTGCCTCGGGCGACACTCCATTAGACCATCTTCCGTCAGTTCTTCTAGCTACGTGGCCGGCCCAGTTCCACTTTAAAGTTGTTATTTTTTCGATTACATCTATAACACCTGTTCTATGGCGAATAATCTCGTTTGGTATTCGGTCTCTGAGGGAAATACCCAGAATAGCCCTCTCCATCGCCCGTTGGGTGACACGCAGTTTCTTTGCTGACTTTTTTGTAAGTGTCAATGTTTCGGCTCCGTATGTCATCACTGGTAATACGCACTGATTGTATACTTTTCGTTTTAGACTGATGGGAATATCCGACTTGAAAACATACTTTAATCTTCCAAAAGATGTCCACCCCAAGCCTACTCTCCGGAGAAGTTCGCACGTCTGGTTGTCCCGTCCTATTCGGATCTCATGACTCAAATATTTGTAGGCGGTGACCTGTTCAATAGATTTGCTTCCAACAGTTATGTTTTCACTGGGGACTAGGTTTGTCATGACTTGCGTCTTTGCAAAGTTAATTCTTAGGCCAACTTCCCTTGAAGCATGGACGCTTGATCTATACGGTCGGTGATAGGGACGATATCGTCTGCAAATCTTAAGTTATTTAATCTTTCACCGTCTATATTTAGGCCCATTTCCCCCCATTCGATTTTCTTACAGGCATATTCGAGCAGTGTGGTGAACAGCTTTGGAGAGAGGGTATCTCCTTGACGTACACCTTGTTCTATTCTATTGTAATCTTACACACGCCGTTGCTTTCTCATATATACCCTTAATCAGTGCAATGTACTTGTAATCAATTCTGCAGTCTGTTAATGATTTGAGCATATGTTGTTGGCTGAGTCAAAAGCTTTTTCATAGTCTACGAAAACAAGGATGAGAGGTTTATTATATTCTGTTGATTTTTCTATAAGGGTCTTGATTGATCCTGCCTGTTCTTTCAGCTGGTAAAAATCTAATTTTGGAGTTAGGCGTTTAGCAATGATCTTCATAAATAGTTTATACAAGTGGGATAGGAGACTAATGGGTCTGTAATTTGCTAGATTACCAATGTTCCCCTTCTTGTACATTATTACTATAGTGACGTTGTTCCACTTTGAGGGTGTCACTCCTTGATGTAGACATTCATTAAATAATTTACATAGGGCTTTAATAACTATGTGTCCACCTTCCTTTACTGCCTCTATAACAACTTCGTCTTCTCCTGGTGACTTATTATTCTTCATCTCAGACACCGCCTTTCTTACTTCACAGTAGGTTATGTCTGGTACATCTTCAGAGCCCTGGTTCAGTATTCTTGGGAGAGGTACCTCTTCTTCATCTGGTTTTCTATAAAGTTCTTCATAGAAGTCTTCGACAATTTTTACAATTTCATCCTTGTTGGTAGTCACTTGCCCTGCCTTATTTTCTAGTTTGCAGATGTGTTTTCCCACTTTTAAATTTCTACGTAAAACTTTAAGACTCTTGTTGTTTTCAATCACTGTATTTATTTTCTCTATATTAAATTTTCTGGTATCTTTTCTTATAGCCTTTTGATATTTTTTTATTCAGTTGTCTTAGTTCCTCGTTGTTTGTGGTGTATTTGTTCTTTAGTTCTCTTCTTTTCATTAGTAGCTGTTTTGTGCCTCTAGACAATTTTTCTTCTATTTCCAACTGGCATAATATATCATTAATAAGGTTCTGTACAATGAGGTTTACTGAGAAACTAAAGGTCAACGGTATAATGTAAACCACACTATACGTAAGTTGTAGTCGCCTTTTTTGCACATAAATATACCTTTTCTTTTGTAGCAAAGCTATCCAGATTAGAAAGAGAAAATTGGATGAGCTACAAAACCAACAAGAGCGTGCACAAAAGAAATTAAAACTAGTTGAAGAATGTCTTGCAAATTCAAGCGTAAGTACTGATATATGAAAAGTGTGTCGTGTATCCATTTTATTTTGAAAAGGTTTTTAGCGTAGCATTTCGAGATACATTTTTAGTACTTATTTTTCGTAAAATACAGAGTGTTCTACAATCTCTATGACAACCTTTTGCTGGGGAAATGTTATGTTTTTCCTCTGTAAAGCCGGCCTTTTTGCACGAATATTTTTATCCAACTGGTCCAAAAGGTGCCAATAATATTCAGATTAATTGTATGGTAATCAACCAACAAAATCCCAAAAACCTGATGCCTTAACCTTCTAAGATTCTGCCCTTTCTCTAAGAAATGAAAGACTATCCTATCTCATTAAACACGTCAAAATAATGTTAGTTGATGTTATATTAAACACTCTTTAACGTATCCCAACCAAAATTTGTCTAGCATGCATGTATACATTTGAGTTCAAAATTATTATATTATAACATATCTCTACTGTAGACCACTGAGGAAGAAGAAAAGCGATGGAAGAAAATAATGGACGAAATAACCGATTTAGATGTCGAATTGTGCAATTCTAAAATTGCATTGAAACACTATGAAGATAACGATCCAGAAAAATATGACCAAATATCTAAGAAGATACAGGTGATTACGATTTCCCATATAATAAAGTACAAATTCCATACATACTACCTCAAACAGGTTTCTATCAGCCACAATAATATTCCTTTACGGTATTTTTAGATGTAAAGTATTATGTGTGAGTCTAGATTTTGTCAAGATTTCCAAAAATTTGTAATATGACACCCTAACCTTCCCAATTCCAGTGTCACTTTTTCTGCAAATATGTGTATTACTTTTGTTAGTCAATTATAATTGTTATTTTATGTTAGGTTCTAAAAGATGCTATAAACCGATGGACAGATAACATTTTCGCAATCAAATCCTGGTGTAAGAAGAAATTTTTCATGGAAGACAGTACATTAAATAAACAGTTTGGCATACCTGAGGATTTAGATTATATTTAAGAATTCACGCTTTAGTTTTGTAGTTTATATGCTTACAATAAACCATAGTCCCAAATGTTGGTTAAGTACTTAATAGTGCATAACGTTATCATTTTATTAATGTTAAAAAGCATATGAGCGATTTAATATCAACTGCGAACAGTGTGTTATTGTTTAACCTTATTAGAGCTTTGCTTAAAAACTATTATTTAAACACTGCTTTGAGAACCCTGAGTTTTATAATATAATGTAATTACACTTACCATTTGACCAAAATACCTTTGACTACATTTACCATTGTAACATACTCATAATAAAATAAACGTTAAATTACTTAAAACAAAACAAATTTCCTTTTAAAATAACAACAAATACCTATGTGTGTTCTAGTATTATGTAGGACTAGTATTGAAGTTTGAGTATTGTTAATTTGTCAATCTGTCAATAAAAATATAAACAGCCAAAGTCTATCGATAGTCTTGAATTACTATCGATAGTAGATAAATTGTCAAAACATAAAATTTAAGTTAAGAAAATTCCCTGTGGTCTGCCTAAAAGTTAATATTAATCCTTAATATACTCTATAAACATGTATATTAGGCGTGAAATTTAACTTTTAGACCTAGTACAGGTGATTTTCTTAACCCAAATTTTATATTTAAACAAAAGATCTTTATTAAAACTATTTATTAATCCAAAACCACATACTAAATGAGGCTTATAGGCAGATATACAACAAAATTAATTAAAGCTGGAAAAAAAGAAGTATTCATTTTCTGTAAAGCTGCCTTTTGTGCGAGGGAGATTTGGAGATTCGGGTAGGTATTTGGGTATTGAGAGATTTGATGGTGGGGGAATAGCAATGTCATGAGTCCCTTTTACTGCGTTGGGTATTGGGAGATTCGGTGATTCGGTCCTAATAAGTCTTAAAACTTCGAAAAGCAAACACTAATAAACACGACAGACTAAACACTTTATTATTTAAGGTTAGTAAAGGTTTATTAGGTTATTTTTGTTATTTATTTTATTGTTTTCAACGAAGCCGATCATAACGCATGCGCAAAGTGCAAATATCCGAGAAAACATAAACTTAAACGAACTTTTGGGTTTTTGGAGAAACGGAGATTTACCTCTACGCGCTGGCGTCACGTGATTGTCATCCACCAATACGGTGAATACCCAAATATCTCTCTCACAAAGGCAGCTTAACAACATTTACATCAAAATATATAAGTAAATAACATTTCATAATATATTAAAAGCTTATTGTCAATTAGAAACAATGTGTTCGAATATTTCTACGACTCAACTATCACGTTACTTAAAAATAATCTATTAGTAAAATTTTAAATACTAAATTTCGAGAAGTAAGGTTAGTTGTATTAATTTTCTGTAACAAGTCAAAATAAATAATACCTTAAAAGCTTATTGTCAATCCGAAATAACGTGTTCCAATATTTCAACGATTCAACTATCTTGTTACTTAAAAATAATCTATTAGTAAAATTTTAAATACTTATTCGAAATTTCGAAAAGTAAGGTTAGGAGAAGGATTATCTTTATATTTTTATATACACGTTGTTTTTAATTAATATTTAATAAAAAAAAGTATATATTAAATCTTATTCTTTCATTTTTATTGTTTCTATCTCTTGTATTAATATTATTGAGAGAGAGAGATGTTTCACACTGCCTGCCGATCACCACTGATGAATCGTGGATTGACGAAACGGCCGTCTGGTGAAAGCATGGTAGTGTGAAACAAATTTCCAACATAACTTAACGTCTTGTTGCTTTATGTAACAAGCAATTCTTATTAATATTATTGTTGAACTTTTCCACAATATGTAAGCATTCGCATAGACAGTAGGAAAAGCACATATAATTTTTTGACAACATAATGGAAAAGAAACAACCGTTCCAGTGTGACGTCAGTTCTTGTTTATGTACGAATAGTTTCATTTTCGAAGAGTTGTCACCATTATAATTTTATATGAATCTATAGAATATAATTTAAAATATTAAAATTTAGACCATAACGTAAAAAAATGCAAAATTCATAACTGTAAAGAATGTCAAAGATATGAAGGTCTATTATTGAAAACTGGAGGGTGGAACAACGGAGGCAACGCTGTGCTAATTTAGATTGTTGTGCCTCGTTCGATCGATCGCTCTACTCCCCGTTTATCAAGAATTGCCCACATGGCTGCAAATGTCCACAATTTCCTATGCAATTTTCATATCGAACCAGTCCTTGCGAATATTTCTCTGTCGCTCTGTTGTGTTCTGAGATCTAAACTAAACGTCAAAAAAGTCAGTTTTCAATTCAAATAAAACTTCTGAAAACCGTTGACAGATGATTCTCTCTTCTCTTGTTTACTACAATCACATTTGGTGCTTCGAGTTAAGAAAATTGGATTTATAGTTTTTATCGGTTTGATAATAATAACTGCATGTGTATTATTAGTTAAGGTAAGCAATCTTAAATTTATTGGAAATTATTTCAGCTAATTACACTGACATTTTAGATGGCAAAAACAAAAAGAAATCTGAATGCTAAGAAGGAATCTCAAAAATCTACATGTCCCAATGTACGGGAAACTGTAAAACAATATGGTAAGTTATCTTGTTATCAATTATTACGGGAAATTTACATCTTTAATTTAATTTATAACTTGTTCTTAGTTGACGAACAAATGAATCTGCTTGAAGCTGCGTTGGAAAAGGAATTACAAAACTGTGAACAAATAGTTGAAACAGAATTGGAGAAAATTCCAAAGAGCTTGTTAGTACTCACTATTGAGGATTTGGTATGTTTTTATTGATTGTTAAAATCGGTTTTCAAAATACAATACAATTGCAATGTTCCTTGTGTTTAAAGACAGGGATAGTCACTCTTTTGACCGCTTTGTACCCTTCATCTTTCAAATAGTACCTAGATCTTCGAAATCTTCTTCGGACATCTTGGATAAAAGCATTTTTTTACAAATGATTTTACTACATGGTGATATATACTTTGATGCATTTAAGGATGCAAATAAGTTTATTAATTCTAGTTACAATTAATTTTTTTTAGGAAAATATGATTATTACGCAAAATGCTGCTATGTTGGAAACTCAGCCCTCTAAGGAAGCCTCTTTAATAAACCACACAACTAGGAGAACAAGAAGTTCCTTAAAAAGAACCGCATCATTTGATGAAGGTAAGGTTAACATCATACATTGTAGTGCACATTATTCTTTGGTATATTTAAACAACATGCTTTTTGTTCTATATTTTAATACTAATGTGGAATTAGGTTTGCCAGAGCTCCAATGTGTTCTGAAAAAAATATTTCGTGTTTTTTTTTTTTCACCTGTGAATTTAACATTTTTAATGATGAGTTTTGATAAGGGACGCAGCACCACAGTAGCTTAATTATAAAATGGAATATATTATTGCATTACTTTACAGAATATTTTGGTTTAGTTTCATACTTCTATTAGCACTAACACTACTAATTTCATTCCATTAAAACTAACACAATCTTTGGGTTTTGGGTACAATTTTTTAAGGTTATACCACAGCTGAATCAACCTCAAATTCAGGTGACCAACGTAGGTCCAGAGCCCGTGTAAAAATGCCAAAGAAAGCCGTCAATACGTCAAGATCATTATCACGAAATACCAGCAGAAACACAACAAAATCAACATTTTTCACACCTATCAACAAGCAACCACCTACAATTGCAGGGATGATTACACCAAAGGTAATTGTATGGGGAAAACTAGATAAAGTTTTTGACATTGACATTATGTAGGTAAAAATAATTTTACATATACAGGGTGCTTCAAACAAGAGCGGCATAACAAAGCTACGTTTTTGTTTTTTAAATTGATGCCATATATTTTCTCAAATTTTTCAATTGACTATGAGAAGTAAGGTAAGACTTCCATAAGGGTTTCCTATGATGAAATACAGAGCGTTTTAATTTATTTTCATTTCTCTTACATTGCAAGGTTTTGCAAAAATACTATAATATCTTGCTTATCTCAAATGGAACAGGCTGTGCAATTTAGATCTATCAGTCTTGTTCTTCTCCACTCAGATGGAAATAACTTGCATACGTGGATGGTGTAATTAGTGAGCCTTGAATCCATCTGGCAACATTGCATTCTATTACTGTTTACATGGGTTTTGGGTTTTTGTGAAATAGAAAAAGTGATTTGCTTTCTCTTTTTGAAATGAATGTCGGAAATAAAAAAAGGATGAGGATGCTGTGTATGCAACTCACTCTTAAGCGGAGGTTAAGAGTTCAAAAATAACCGAACATTCGTGTTTGATAAGGCCTGTCCATGAAGCACAACCACAGAGGAAACCATCAACACAGTCGATGACATGTTGCTGAAAGACCGCGGACAGAAGTTGAGGGAGGTAGCTGGAACGTATCGTGCAGGAACATTAGGATATGGTGTGCCCATTCCCGAGAAGTGTTTGATCCTGTTGAAGCACAGTTCGATTGTCTTCTTCATACGCTGGACTTTCGTCCACCACTTCACACCAATAACAATTGACGACTGTTACCTGCGATAGTCCTGAAGAAGAAAAAAACGGTTCCATTCCAAGGTTTGATCCACACTATTAGGTGAACGGAAGAATGACCACGGAGCAATATTATAGTGATTTATTAATCAGATTCGACGAAGAATTGGAGGAAAACCCCTTTTGGTCCGCAAAATAGTGCTCTTGTAGCAAAACCATGCTCCATTTCATTCATCCCGAATCGTCATGGTCAAATTGAGATAGATAGATAGATATATTTCTTCACCATCTTATGTTACATAACATTTATAGTACGTCATAAAAGAACAAAAATTAAACAATCCACGTTACAGCAACAAAGAAAGGCTTACAAACAAATTAAAATAGCAACAACATAAAACAAACTAAAATCTAAAAAAATCTTACAATATCGCTTCTGAAATAGAGATTGAGATATCAAAAATGATTTAATACATTTGGTAAATTGGACTTCACCAAGGTTCTTTATGTGAGACGGCAGCTTATTATAAAATTTAACACAATAATAGTCAGAACCTTTCCTAGTCCTCAATAGGCGGTGAAATTCAAGCAATATGTCATTGCGATTTCGCGTACCATAATTATGCATATCAGAGTGAAGAGTGAAATGCGAGGCATTGGTTCGAATGTAGCCAAGACAGTTTAAGATGTACAAGGAAGGCAAAGTAAGTAGTCCGTGTTCAACAAAATACTTTTTACAGCAGTCACGCCAACCGAGCCCCAACATTGTACGTAAACATCTCCTCTGTAGCTTGAAGATTTTCATTGCATGGGAACTATGTCCCCAGTTCAAAATACCATACGACATACGGGAAACAAAATAACCATGATATACCGTCAACAGACTGGCGATTGAAACACTCTGCGCAAGCCTTCTGATCAGATATATGACCCTGGACAGAGAGCACCCAAGTTCTCGAACATGACTCTCCCAGGTTAATTTAGGATCAAGAGGAACCCCAAGGAACTTCACGCGAACATCGCTCTGAAGATCGATAGGCGCAGAACGCAATGTAAAGTTCATGCTCTGAGTTTTAGCCTGATTCAAGCTCAGTTCATTTGCCAGAAACCAATTGCCTATGTCAGTCTCAACAGCATTAACCAACTCCTCTAAAGGGTCGTTTGGTCGATATCTAATCAGACTAGTTGTGTCGTCAGCAAAGAGGATTATATTTGACTCTTCTTGAAATTTGTATAAATCATTTACGTATATTAAAAACAATAAAGGTCCCAAAACCGACCCCTGAGGCACACCCCGTCCAACCCTTCGTCTCTCCGAGTATTATCCCCCTTACAAAACGATCGCTGAGATAAGAGTCAACCAAGGCAACACTGTCAACATCAAAGTTATAGTAAGAGAGTGTCTGAAGAAGTATCTCGTGTGAGACACAGTCAAAAGCCTTAGTGAGGTCATAAAAGGAAGCAAAGGTGTCACAGCCCCGCTCCATGCCATCGGAAACATATTGCAAAAGGTTATTAATTGCAAGAGTAGTAGATCTCTTATTACGAAAGCCATATTGATCTTGCATAAAGAGATTATTTGCTTCAAAATATTCAGTTATTTGATTTTTAATAATAGACTCAAAGATTTTCGAAAAAATTGGCAAGATCGATATTGGTCGATAGTTACTGGGATCATCAACCGATCCTTTATTTTTGTAGATTGTCTTCTTCATACGCTGGACGAAACATGGGTCCACCACTTCACACCAATAACAATTGACAAATAAATGGACTTTTCCCTGCGAAAAAGCCCCGAAGAAGGCAAAAACGGTTCCATTCCAAGGTTTGATCCACACTATTAGGTGAACGGGCTATATTATAGTGATTTATTGCCCCATTTGTCTCGAAAAATAGCAAAATAAGGCTCCATCTTATTCCACCATCCACTTTCTTCAGTCATAGCATATTTATGGCAAAACATCAAGCTATAAGTTCCAATCCATTTGGACCAGAAATATGGTTGATGACTTTTTCATAGACAGGCCTTATGGACGTGATCCAGGACAGATATATCAGCGCTATTCAGATCACCATCCAGCCATCCTGCTCAAAAGGCATCCGTAATAAATGCATTAAGTTCATCGTACATTTTTTCTGTCACAACGTGAACCTCTAATCAGAGCTATTAGATCATACGTCTGTTCTTCTCTCTAATAACTACTATAAATAATTAATAGGCATGCAAAGATCTATAGGAAAATATAAATCCTTTAGTTCCAACTTCGATAACAGTAGTGAGTCTCAATCCCCAGTTGCTTCGATCGTTCTTTCATATGTACAAGGACCGCATCTCAAAAGTCTTGAAAAACTAATATTAAATCTAGATTCGCAACTTGTTCAAAATCATCTGGGGGTCTATTCTCGAATTGAGAGAAAGATCATTTCATGAGAACGGGTCACGTATTTCGAGAGAACAACGCAATTTGCTTATACTTGAAATGTTTACTTCTATCAACTATTAGGAGAACGCTTTCTCTTGGTCCAGAGTTAGTGAAGCGACATCATCTCGGGAGAAACATGCGCAAATAATATTACCACTGGGACATAAACCAACCAACTGTGTTCAAATAATAATAATAAATTTGACAATTTTGACATATCAACGAACTATTATGCCTAAAATCATAATGCATAAAAAGTAGGTTAAATGTCACTCTGAAATGTGGCAACAGTGCCTAGAATCTTACACAATCAACTTCGTTTCGAGAATACAACAGGAAGTTCTCAAGATACAATCATAGGATGTGAACCATCGTTGCTGTTAAAGTGAGCACTCTTTCTATTGAACTCGAGAATAAACCCCCTGGTGTATATAAATTACCATGTGGTTAAGATTATATTGGAGAAACAGGTAGAAAAGTCTCAACCCGTTTAAAGCAACGGTCAGGCTTCGGAATACAACCTCATAGCACTGGCTGAACATTATAAAGACCGAACAAGATTTTATTCAAAAAGTCCAAGTTGATTGTTTAATTATTCACCTTTAAAGCAACCAATAAACCCAAATCGCGATACGAGTCTATATCTTTTACCTATATACGTTCCAACTACCTAACTGCTTTCAACGCAATTTTCTCGAGAATTATGGGGAAAATGAGTGACCTATCGATGTAAAACAGATAAAAAATGCTTTAAAATGATGTTTCACTCGACCCCTACTGATATATGAAAATTTAACGGTTCATATCCCGGTATTACGAACCAAAGAAGGCGGGAAAATTAGTTTGACTCGTCCATATATTTATATGTTGTACTTACGTTAACTTTTTTACTAACAGGTGAAAGAGAACACACCCCAAGTCCTCCTGAGAAGACCCAAACAGGGTGAGGTCGTAGTATCATACCAAGGCAGTCCGGTGATGACGGGTGCGTTGATGTGTGATGAAAAACCAAACGTTAATATACCTTTGGCGAATGGAAACTTCTTGATGTTGCAACCTAATATAGGACTGCGAAAGTCTCAAATACCTGAATTAGACGAGGAGACCAGAACGCATTTGCAGATTCTTCGTGACAATTTATTAAAAATTTGTTCTAATTAGTTTATTTCTATATGTATGTTTTAGTATTATTTAATAATTTTAATTTGTGCAAATAAAAACTGCTGAACTGTATAAAAATGCTGACACAACTTGGAACTACTACATAATGTTTTGATATGATGAATTCAAAACAAACCAATTCAAAACTATATTTTCACAGATTTTTTTGTGTCGAGATAGTTTTTTACAATTACTACATCCGTTTAGTATTAAATTTTTGTAAAAAAAAAATTAAATAAAGATTGTTTTTACTACCAATTTATTTTCCTTTCCGTTCTATTTTTGTAATTCTTGGACCTACAGTTTAACGTGGAATCCGAACCACGGTCATCGACCGCCAGATGCCAGCACGCACGACTATATAGTCAATAACTACTTGGCATACGCAAGTCTACCGACTCGGCCGGGAGCACCGTCCACCTATCCACGAACCAGGTACTTGCACATGTGGGCATTTCCGGTCCCCAATTTATTTATTTATTTATACTTAAATGTCAGATTTCGCTTAACCAGCAGAGCTTTATGTGTGGCTGTCCACTGTCATCAATCTGTCAGTTATTACCATTGACCTCATGCATGGTGTGCGCTCTTTAAATCGTAGAATTGTGTTGATAAAAAGCTTGTTTCCAAGCCGCTAGAGGCGCGTTGGTCGAGTTTATTTGACAGTAGTTGTCATGTCACTAACAATCAATAAATTGCATTCACATTGATGTAGAAAAAAGACATAAGATAATTACAACATATTAAAATTCATGTAATTATCCTCAACCAATTAATTTGACAATAATTGTATAACCAATCATGCAAGTCTTTTTTTCTACATTAATGTGAATGTTTTGTTATTTTATTTGTGGTAAGTTTTACTATTGTATCTTTGTTCTTTGAAATGTTGTTATTCACCACATGACTTGTAATTTTTAGATTGAAAAAGACTAGAAATTTCAGTCGAAACGTCTCAAAATAAAATTTTATACAAAAAATGGAATGATATTTCATGTTTTACTATCCAGACTTGAAATCAAGAATATAAATATTGGAAGTCTAAGAGAATTTAATTACGAAGTATACAGGGTGGTCCAACGAAAAGTTTGCACCTAGCTTTTCTCTTTTTTTTGTAGTCGAATGCGAAAATGCTCGGACACGTCGATTTTGCTTTTGAGGGGGACACATTTTAAACATATTTTTCGATCTGCGCCTTTAACCCCCTAGCGGGGGTGAGTAACAACCCTAAAATTTTAAATGGAAAGAGGGGTCTAATGACATATCATTTGAAAGGACACAAAATTGTCTTTCTAATGATACCCTATTTGTCGAATTTTACTAAAACAGTTAATACGAAAACGACTTTAAAGACATTAAGCCGATAATTTTGGTATTAATGAGAAATACAAATAAGTTTTAATTATTACGACTGAAAACAACTACAATCATTTCTAAATTATTTACTTTGAAGAAAAACGGGATTTCAAAAACACTATCTTATTTATCAGAACTAAATTCCTCACTAATCGTTTGCGTTTTTTGTTGAAATAAAAACTGCAGATACGTGTAGGAAAAGAATTTACACCGTTTATTTTAGTCTTTTCATTGATTCAGTTTGGTTGCTTCTCAAGTTATTTTACTTTTACCGTACAAAATGATTTATTCCATTCTAGAACGAGTTGAAATTGTTAAACTTTATTTTCAAAATAATAGTAGTGCTAGACTTACGGCTCGCTTATTTAATGAGAGACATCCCGATAAAAATGTGAATGATGTGTACGTTGGCAAGTTAGTTAAAAAGTTTGTAGATACCGGATCTGTCTGTAATGTAAAACACCAGCCGCAGAAACCGATCAGAATCAGAAATGAAGCTGTGGAAGTCGCTGTTTTAGGGCATGTTGAAATGGATCATAGTCAAAGTACCCGTCAACTAGCTGAAGCCTCAGGTGTCTCCCGTTCGTCCATAATGCGAATTTTAAAAGCGTACAAATTTCATCCGTACAAAATCAAATTAGTACAGGAACTAAATGAGGATGATCCTGATAGAAGGCTGCAATTTTGTGAAGCAATGAGCCAGCGTTTAATTGAAGATCCGCAATTATTATTTAACATTTGTTTTTCCGACGAATGCACATTTTATTTGAATGGAGCTGTAAATAGGCACAATTGCCGTTACTGGGATGACAGTAACCCACATTTATTCCGTGAGGTTCATACCCAGTATCCTCAAAAAATAAACGTCTGGTGTGGCATATTAGGAAATCATATTATAGGACCACTTTTTATTCCTGGAAATTTAACTGGTGAAGTGTACCTAAACATGCTTGAAGACACAATTGATCCTTTAATAACACAAATAATAGAAGATGACCAAAATCATACTGCTGATCGGCTTTATTTCCAGCAAGATGGAGCACCTCCGCACTATGTGGCTCCTGTAAGACAGTTCTTAGATGACCGGTTCCCTGGACGGTGGATTGGAAGGAGGGGCCCAATTGAATGGCCTGCCAGGTCACCGGATTTATCGCCTTTAGACTTTTTTCTTTGGGGGCACTTAAAAAATAAATGTTTTGCCACGAAGCCCGAGTCCATAGAAGATCTTCGCCAACGCATTACAGAAGAGTGCAGAAACATAACACCTGATATGCTACAAAATGTTAGAAATAGATTTGAACAAAATCTGTATTATTGTATGGAATCAAATGGGTCACATTTTCAACATTTGTTAATGTAACGTTTTAATAAATCAAATTAACAGCTTGTTTACTTTTTTTACAAAGCAATGTTAAAACTAACAAACATTGGAATGTACTAACGATTGCAGGTGTTTTCACTCGCAATAATTAAAACTTATTTGTATTTCTCATTAATACCAAAATTATCGGCTTAATGTCTTTAAAGTCGTTTTCGTATTAACTGTTTTAGTAAAATTCGACAAATAGGGTATCATTAGAAAGACAATTTTGTGTCCTTTCAAATGATATGTCATTAGACCCCTCTTTCCATTTAAAATTTTAGGGTTGTTACTCACCCCCGCTAGGGGGTTAAAGGCGCAGATCGAAAAATATGTTTAAAATGTGTCCCCCTCAAAAGCAAAATCGACGTGTCCGAGCATTTTCGCATTCGACTACAAAAAAAAGAGAAAAGCTAGGTGCAAACTTTTCGTTGGACCACCCTGTATATAAGTATATAGATATATAAACTTTTGAACTAAGGTCATTTTTAGGCTCCAGGGGTCATAAAATGAAGGACTGCATACAAATTTTTCAAAATTTCGGTTTTGTCGATCTCCTGAATAGTTAGATTTTTTTTAAAAATCTACTAATATACCTCACCTGAATCCATAAGATGAACTACCAATGAATATCTCCAAAAAGAAATCCTAAAATGCTGAGAATTACATAGGGATGTGTTTGAACAATTTTTAAAGTATCCAGTCTATATTTTTGTTGTCAAAAAGTGATATATATATAGGGTGATTCACGCAGGTCATGCATTAAACGTTTCACAACTTGCAGATGGAGTAGAAACTAAAAAATTTCTTATGCTGTCATAATCGAATATTTCCGTTCCACCGCACAATTTTTAATACTCTACCTATACAGGGTGTAGCAAAAGTTGGTGTCAACTTTCTTATTTTAAATTGAAACCTACATGGCTTTGTGACTGTTAACAAACTAAGTTCTGTTAACTGATCTATTACAATTTTTGACATATGACGATATTCCTGATAATAATTACTGCAAACCACTCAAAAGGAGGAAACCAAATTTGTTAAGCAGTTAGTCGGAAGCCCAGACTAACCCTTTGTCGCATTGATGCTCCATTTTTTTATCATATTGGCGTAGGCGATTTTTAAATGTCTTATTCAACAAAAAGTCGAAAACTATTTTTTGGCATCATTTTGCTATCGAATTATTCATAGAAAAATCAAGAAATGCCCTTATCTTGCCGATATTCTTTACTATTTCAATGCCATGAAAACAAAAGCCCACTGTATATAGACCTCTCTCTCTCTTCCGGGTCGTCTTCTTCTTTCCTCGTCTTCCTTCTTTGTCACGATACCACTGGAAAAGTTGTTAGCAACATTGCAATGGACGCTGTTGTCATCTGTGAGATGCCCCAACCCAACGTGCACAGATTTTACCAACTATTTAATACCCAATGGAATCTGAAATGTATTTCTAATGAAAGGAGCTATTCCTCTGTGCATCTCTGTCTTTATAATATACACATGTCGCCTTCCACATCACACGGGAATGTTCTGCACCTTTCCAGTCTCTTCCATTCTATTCTATAGCGGTCTACGACACAACCAGCTCGAGTTTAACTAGACGCGTAGCAGTGTTGCCAACAAGTGTACATTTTCATAGTCGTCCAATACATAATTTGTATTTTTAAATCTAATTCATAAATCTGTATAGCTAAATTAAATTTATTGCTCATTTATTCAGGAATTACTTCCTTCCCATTTGGGACACCCACACATAAATTGCACATGGCTAAAATATCCCAGTGATAACTATTGTAGGTAGTGAGATTTTTTAAGAAAGGTCTAAAAAAACACACCATGTTCCCAAGTAAATAAATTTAATGTTGAAGTGACAGGCATATTTATAAAACATGTTTTATTGATATTTTTTGTAACTCATGATTTACAATGGTTTCTGATATTTTGCTTGCATCCACACTCTATACATTTTTATAAGTTTCCCTCTATTTACTTGTAATCTTCGATCGACTTTCTTTTCCATCTCAATAAAACCAGCTCTTTCAAATAGTTGTTTCACCTCATCTAAAAAATTAACAAATTTGATATGCAAATGATAAATAATTACGAGTGGCTTATATTGGACGCGAATAGGTCATCCTCGTAAACGTGCGACAAGCAATTCTCAAATTATGTATTAAGAATCAGTGGCGGCACTAATGAAACGGGCGCCGCCAAACTAATTAGACCGCCCTATATGGTAATAAATTCGTTAAAGATCGCGTTACGTGAAATAAAACACACGGGATCTACGAAATTTGTGTTGTATTATATAAATAGTTGACACTGTAGAAAATTTTAAGTTATCTAACACTACGAATAAAACTAATACGAAATAATATGATAAATATAACAAATCAAGAACAAATTAACAGAACAAAAATAATTAAGTATTTTTCTCAGTAGACACTAAAAACGGCATCGACTCGTTGCAATCCCAGCCACATTCTGGCCCGCTACTATGTTATACTATATCTATATATACTATACGATACCATACTACTATTATAAGTGCGGCGAAGTGCTTTGTCGACAGAGAGGTAAAACGTTCCGACACGAAGTGAAGCAACTGTATATTAAACTGTGCAACAACGACGCTTTTGTTTTTCGAGGGCGCAACTAGATTTAGCTCCTTTTTTGCGTTGGCATGCCCGCGGCTGACTGGGTTTATACAACTGGGCATACTATTCGACAGGTTGTGCTGCATTTTTAACACTATATAAAAATAGTTACAATTCCTCAAATTAGTTTTACGTGTTTTCATAGCAGAGTGAGTGAATATACAGTGTGTCCAAGATAAGAATGGGATAGCATTCGAATCTTGAGAACGGTAGGAGTTACAATGTCGGTTAAAGTAGAGAAAAATTGTACAATTTAAACACCTTTTAAATGGTGTTTTCAAAAGTAAACTAACTTTAGCTGTTTTCGAGAATTTTTGAAAAAACGATTTTTTACGATTTTAGTTTTTTTTATTTCTGACAGTATTTTTACAGATATAAAAAAATGAAAAGCACAGTAATTGTGATTTTTTGCGGAGAAAAAGATAGAGTTTACAAATTTTCACTACGACGTTTCGTTTTTGAAAAACCATCATCAATTTGGTTTTTTTTAATATGACCCTGGATTTTTTATTTATTATTTATTAATTTAAAGCCATTTTCAATTCAAGAATAGGTGGTATATCACATGTAATTGTTTAAACAAGTTTTCAGTGTTTTTAGCTGTTATTTAAAATTATTCAAGAAAAATCGCCATAGTTTGGCACTTATTTTGCGTAAAACATTTATCTGAAAAAGAAATTATTTTAATAACTTTAAAAATTTCAACTAAATTTAAAAAACTGCATACAGAATAAAATGTTGTACAGAGACAAATAAATTGTCAAATAACAATAAATAATTGTGAGTAACGACGAAAGAATGTTTTTGCAAAACCTACTACTCTGCATTCAGTCAGTGATGTGGCAAACTATGGCGGTTTTTCTTGAATAATTTTAAATAACAGTCCCCGGCAGTTTTTACGAACGCGAACTGCGTGTAAAACTTCGAATAGTTTTCATTCACACAAAGTTCGGTAACGACCAAACAGTTTACGAACAATTCAGAAACAAAACTGTTCGGATTTTCTGTTCGGTCCGCTTAGTATAAACCGGGATGAAGTATCATAGCTTGTTCGTTGTCCGATAAGAGCCCAAAACAGGTAAAAATCAAACAGTAACTTAGCAAAGTACCTAAATACCTTCTGTAAAAAAATAAACCCTCGTGCCATCTCCTCTTGCATAAAAATTCTCCGATAAACAATGTCCAGTTTTGAATCTTAATTGTGCTAAATCAAATCGTCCATAATCTCTAAATAAAATTAATCCACCAGGTTTCAAGTATTTGAAAATGTTTTTTATTACTGAGTCGAATCTAAAACAAAAAATAAAAGCCTAATATGATCTCGAATAATTTCCCTTCTCATTGATAATTAAGTTTTAATATCATCAGAAGAGAAACCACGACGACGCCGACTAAGTCTGTCAGCGTGGATTGTTGGCAAACAATTAATAAGCACGCAGCAAACTGCATCACAAAATATAGCTAATGACCAGTGGCGGCTCGTAGATTGAAATCCAAAATTACTCTTATTTTAAAGTGTATGGACGGTTTTCCTACGTTATACGGCTGATGAGAGCACCATGAGCTCGAAAACTATGGATGGCTGCGTGTGCACGAATCGTGCGCAATCGCACGATACAATCGTGCAACCCGCTCCTCCTGTTTCGACCTCGATTGGTCTCGTCAGCAGCGGAAAACCGCTGGACAGGGTATCTTTTGTATTAAAAATATTATTTTTGATATATCCTGTATAGTAATCGTAAATTTGGTATTTGAATCTGTAGTTTTGACACAAGCAGACGTTTTTATAAAGAATGACTTTTTCTTCTAAATCTACAAATAAAAAAGTGTTTCTTCTTCCAAACTCTATCCAATGTAAAAAAAATTAATTAAAAATGAAATTAAAAAAAAAATGACAAAAAAAAAAACAAAACAAAAAATTAATTAAAAATAAAATTAAAAAAAAAAACAGAAAAAAATTTTAAAAAAATTATAGAAAAAAATTAAATAAAATAAAAAAAATTAAAAATAAAATGACAAAAAAAATAAAAAAAAAAAAATAAACAAATAAAATGACAAAAAAATAAAATTCAAATAAAAATTTTTTTAAAAATTAAAAAAAAATTCAAAAAATTAAATTAAAAAAAAAACTAATCAAAAAAAATCACAATTTTTTTTTTATAACCCTCGATCACTTTTTTCATAGATAAAACTACCACACAACGACTGGGAAATCCCGCAGGGATTTCTTGTTTTATTATTTTAATAGTAGCTATGCAATTAAGCACTTTGAGAAAAAAGTTTATTAGTGTTTTTTGCACAATTGGTGTAATAAATCACGGTTTTGAAAATATTTTCATTAAATTAAAAAAAAACAAAAAAATCAAAATCATTAAAAATGTTATTTTTGGTATACCCTGTATAGTAATCGTAGATTTCGTATTTGAAATTGTAGTGTCGATACTTCTAAATCGCAAATAAAAAAGTTTTTCCTCTTGCGACAGAAGTCAACAATTTTTGCTGCAAAATGTTGAGAAATATTTAATTGTATATTGTTTTTACTTTTAAGTTTAATTTCTAATTATTGTGACGAATATTAAAATATCGCCTACGGTTAGAGATAAATAAATACATCTGGCAACACCGCGTCTAGTCATACTCACGCTGCTATTGTCGTCGAACACCACAGAATAGAACAGAAGAGAATAGAAAGCTCAGAACGTTCTTGTGTGCTGTGGAAGGCGACATGATATATAAAGATAGAGAGACAGACACAGAAGACAGTCAGAAATGAAGTAAATAGTCAATTGTTAAGAACAGTGTTGTGAAGTAGAAATAAATATAGTGAACATAAATATAGTTCTTTTAAGTTATTAATTTAAGTGTAAATAAATTAGTTTAATTCAAATCTCGTTATTATTTCATACAAGAACCCAGCATATTTGCTCTTCTTTACTTATAACAATTAAAATAATAAGTATTATTACTTACTTCTCTGGATTTACTGCTGATAATACAAATATAAGAACACATATATCAATGCTATTTTCACTAAATGGAACAGTCCATTGCTCCTCAGCAGCATCTAAACAAAACACGTGACACCTTTTGTCATCAAAGTCTTTAGAACCCTGCAATATGTCAATTGCTTTTTGCGAAAAATCACAACCATACACTTTCAAATTAGGATTTTTACTGTATTGCAAAATTGGGAAAATAGTATTTCCTACACCACAACCAATTTCAAAAAAATGTCGTTCAGTATCGGTTGTTTCTGCTAATTCAGGAAATTCTGTGAAGAGCCAATGTCTGTCCTTGAAAAACCTGTTAGTGTGAATTTCGTAGAATGCATCCCAATATTTGTTTGCATCTTTTTCAAATTTTGTTATTTCAGCTGATGAATATTTTATTTCGCTATTAGCTTCGACTTTGCTCCTCGCTTCTAGCTGTTGCGCTTCATCCCATTCCACGTCATCCCTACACAAAATATTTCATTATACGGGGTGGCAACAAAGTATTCCCTTAACAACATTGCGATTTAGCTAAACTTGACTAGTTGAAATGTTATTATTAACTTAACTAAATATAAATTTGGTATTATAATATCAATTTAAAGTTTTTTAATCGTAATAACTTCAGGCAGTGCCCATGTATCTTATAATATATTATAATTAAAAAAACGTACCAAGCATTAAATGAATAAACTGTAGATTGGTCAATTAGAAACCTGGTACCATATTTCGGTTTTTTTCTATTTCTTGTATGACAATAATATCGAAAGTTTTTTGCGTAAAAAATCAGAAATCTTTTCATACCATGCATTATGATTGAATACTTGTTCTTCGTCAGTTAAATAGCGGTTTCCAAACTGAGGCCTCTTTATTTGATTTATTTCCATGTTTATTTACAATGTTCCCAGCTCTTTTTCATAACCTGAAAAATTGTAACAGCTGACATATTTTCGTGGTTAATTTCTTCTTTTAATAGAGAAGCTACTTAACTCACCTAAATTTCTCATGCGTCGATTTTTTCTCAGTAACTCCAGCGTAAATTATATTTACGCTGGTAATTCATTAGTGTTGAAACTAGAAGACATCGTCATATTTTGGACACCTTATATGCATTTATTCTATGTTTATATAGTTTGATAGATGTCAGTTTGAATTAAAAATATTCGTCCATCTACGTGTCAGACTTTTCATTTATAAAAGTTCTTAAGGTCTATTTAAAACCTCAACATGGTAGCAGAGCGTGGTTGCTGGTTTAGAATTTAATGCTATAGAACTATAAATAAAGAAAAGTAAAAACAGTGTTCAAAAAGTTGGTCAAGTCTGTCAAAGTTACAAAAGCATTCCTTTGAAGAAAAAATGGATGTGAGTAAAGCTCAAATAGGTTTACTTGAAGGTAAAACAAATTGGACTACATGGAAATACAAACTATGCATTTTATTGAGAGGAATTAAAGGTGGTCTGGATGTAATTGAAGGTAAACTGGTTGCACCTAAGCCTGTAGAAGAAAATGCAATAGCAGAAGTAAAATCCAAGTATGTAAAAGATTTGTTAGACTTCAATCAAGCTGACAGTAGCGTCCTTTTAATTTTGACTGTTAATATGACACAAGAAACTTTAGAAAAAGTTATGCGATTCTCAACTGCTAGAGATGTTTGGTTGGAACTGCACAGATTATATGATGGCAATGTCCAGGACAAGACGTATGACGTTTGTATGCAATTTTTTAGTTATATAAGACAAGCTGATGATGATATTGCGACTCATACCTCGAAGTTGAAGAATCTGTGGAATGATCTACAAAAAGAAATCTCTAAAGACAAAATAACTGCAATAAATCCATGCAAGTGCGATTTACCTGATGTTCTACTAATTTGTAAAATTTTAGAGACCTTGCCTGCTGAGTATTTCTCATTCAAGTCAAGCTGGATGTTAATGTCAAGTAAAGATAGAACTATAGACAACTTAACAAATCAACTGTGTGCATATGAGAAAGCGTTACGTGGTAAAACTGAAACCAAGCAGGATGTGTTACATATTTCAAGTAAAAGAACCCATTTTACCTGTAACTATTGCAAATTAAAAGGGCATAAAGTACGCGATTGTCCCAAATGGAAAGCAGATGGTAAGCCGCCTAAGCATAAGAAACAAAAGGATAATATAAATAAAACAAATTCCTTACTTGCTGTTACAAGTGACATTCTTTTCTGTGAAAGTGATGAAAATAGTTGGTATGTCGATAACGGAGCGACGAATCATATCACCAACCAAAGTGAGTGGTTTGAAAGCTATGTACCATTTGATGATCAACACCAAGTTATCACAGCAAATGGAAATTCAGTAGCAGCCCTGGGCCATGGTACAATAAGAGTGGAAACACGTGTCAAGAAAAAGAAGCATGAGTTTTTACTTCGAAATGTATGGTTAGTACCTAGTATAAGGAAGAATTTGTTTTCAACTCTATTCACACAAGATAGAAATCCTGAAAGTGAGTTTGTTTCTACGACAAAGCATTGCCGTTTCAAGTTAAATGGGGAAATCGTTTTAGTGGGATCTAGAAATGTGTCAGGAGGCTTATATAAATTGGATATGATAAGCATAAGGCCCTCTTTACCAAAAGAAGTCAATTTAGTCAGCAACAAGAATGTGTTACAACTATATCACGAGCGATTTGGGCATCAAAATAAGAGACATGTAAGAACTATTTTGAAGCGTGAACTAGACATAGAGGTTAACCTAGACAGTGAACTTTGTGAAGGCTGTTTATATGGGAAAGCTCATGTTTTGAAATTTGGCACCCGAGAAAGAGCTACAGTACCAGGTGAGCTTATACACACTGATGTGTGTGGTCCTTTTGAAGAGTCATTTTCTGGCTATCGCTATTATGTATTGTTCAAAGATGACTTCAGCAGGTACCGTTTTATTTATTTTATTAAGAACAAATCAGAAGTGGCAGATAAGTTAACACTAGTTTTGGCTGAAATTGAAGCAGCAAAATATGGCACAAAGGAGCTTTTGTCGGACAATGGTGGTGAATTTGACAACAAAATAGTAAGAAAGATTCTTGGCCATCGTGGCATAAGACAGAGATTAATCATGCCATATACACCACAACAGAATGGCTGTTCAGAAAGGGAAAATAGAACAGTTGTGGAGACTGCTAGAGCCTTAATGCATGCTAGAGATGGACTATTTGATCAAAAATTTTGGGCAGAAATGATCAATACATCTGTGTATATCCTAAACAGAACGAGTCAATCAGGGGTAGATGAAAAATCTCCTTATGAAGTTTGGCACGAGAAAAAGCCTAACCTGAAACACCTAAGAGTAATAGGTAGTACTTGCTACGCACATGTACCTAAAAGTAGACGTAAGAAAATGGATAAGAAAGCTGTCAAAGGTATTCTCATGGGTTACGAAAATGATGATGGTTACAGGATTTGGTCAATAAAGCAGAAAAAACTTGTTAGATCAAGGGACGTCATTTTTGATGAATTTAAACCTTTAGAAATTCCAAAACAAGCAGACAATATTTGTCTTCCTTTGTTACCAATAGAATTTGAACAAGAAGTGCCACAAAATTTATCAAATAATGAAGATGTTGAGGATCAGATGGAACAAGAACAACAGTTGTCTGAAGAAGACCAAATTGATCAAGATTTCGAGGCAATAGACCCAACAGATGTGACAGATCCAATAGAAACAGAACATGAGAATAGTATAGTACCACAAGACTTAGAAGACCAAATTAAAACAAGAAGACAACTGAGGGACAGAACAAAAATAAGAAAACCGGTTCGTTTTGACGAATATGCTATGATAGTTGCTGCAGAAATAAGTGAACCCAAGGAGCCACTAAGCTACAAAGACGCTGTTACTTGTAAGGAGAAAGAACACTGGATTTCGGCAATGAACAAGGAAATACAGTCACTACAGGAAAATTGTACATGGGAGGTTAAGATGTTACCACCAGGAAAGAAGGCGATACCTTGTAAGTGGGTGTACAAATTGAAGACGAATCCAGATGGGACCATTGACAAGTACAAAGCTCGACTAGTGATAAAAGGGTATTCACAAAGAAAAGGTGAAGACTACGACCAGACTTACAGCCCCGTAGCTAAAGGAGGAACAATAAGGTCGTTGCTCAGTATTGCTGCTAGCAAAAACATGACACTCACTCAGTTTGACATATGTACTGCATTTCTATATGGTAAACTTATTGAAGAAGTTTATATGAAGCAACCAGAGGGATACGAAGATGGAAGTAATATGGTCTATAAACTTCAACGCAGTCTGTATGGATTGAAACAGGCACCTAGATGTTGGAATCAGAGATTTAATGATTACATAGAAGGCATTGGTTTTAAAAAATCAGATGCTGACCCTTGTTTCTTCATAAAGAAAGTTGAAGAAGACGTGCTTCTATTAGCATTATATGTTGATGATGGACTCATTGCTTCAACAAACGATAAGTTAAGAGATTCATTTCTAGAAAGTTTACAAGAAGAATTTAAAATCACTGTTAAGCCAGCTTCTTATTTTTTGGGTTTAGAAATCGGAAGAACAGAAACTGGTGCAGTATATGTAAGTCAGGCTGCTTACACAAGAAAAATTCTTGAACGTTTTGAAATGCAAAACTGTAAACCCGTATCAACGCCAATGGTGAAAGAAAGTGTACAATTAGGGAGGAATAATGAAGAGGAATTGAACACTACTTTTCCATATAGAGAGGCTGTTGGTGCCTTAATGTATTTGATGACAAGTACTCGACCAGATATTGCCTACGCAGTAAGTGTTGTTTCACGAAAACTTGAAAACCCATCAAATACTGATATTGGAAGGGTAAAAAGAATTTTCCGATACCTAAAGGGTACAATTGAGGTTGGCTTGATTTACAAACCAGGAGTCTCAGAGGAAATCCAAGCCTTCAGTGATGCAGACCATGGTGGTGATGACATGACAGGACGCTCAACTTCGGGAGTTTTGAGCATGTTTGCTAATGGGGCAATTTCCTGGCTAAGCCAACGGCAAACATCAGTTGCCATATCAACTACTGAAGCTGAGATTGTGGCCGCTAGTGAAGCTGCTAAGGAAATAATATGGATAAAACGTTTGTTTGATGAAATCCTAAATTTAAAGTCAGTTCCAGTGCTGAAAGTTGACAACGAAGCTGCTATCAAATTGACCCAGAATCCCGAATTTCACCGACGAACAAAGCACATCCACATTAGACACTTCTTTGTCCGTGAACTGGCATTAGATGGTCTAATTAAGGTTGAAAAAGTTTCATCGGAAAATCAACTTGCGGATTTGATGACAAAACCGTTGTTCAAACCAAGATTAGAGTTTTTAAGAAGTTCAATGGGGTTGACCAAAATATGCCAATGAGGGAGGATGTTGAAACTAGAAGACATCGTCATATTTTGGACACCTTATATGCATTTATTCTATGTTTATATAGTTTGATAGATGTCAGTTTGAATTAAAAATATTCGTCCATCTACGTGTCAGACTTTTCATTTATAAAAGTTCTTAAGGTCTATTTAAAACCTCAACAATTAGAACCAAGATATACGTGTAGACGATCATGTCAACTAAACTGAGTTGAAAAGCAAATTCCCAATTAACTAAAAATTGCAACAAATCTGGAAATAATATCACATCCATACGTAATGTATTAATTATTAAATAAATTATAATGATTAGTCGAAAAATATATTATGCAATTTTGGTTTTATATTGTGGTATTTTATTCACCACTACAAATCCATAGAATAATGTTTCGCAACTTCCTTTGACAATATTTTTCAGTATTGATTGACAGTCAAGTGAGATATTTAACCATAATTGGCCTTACCCCTCCTTTCGTCATTTTACTTACAACAAAAATACAAGTGAGGTGAGTGGCAGATTATCATTACAACCCAGCTGATTGTGATGTAGAGGGGTAACGCCTTTAGATTGAATCTGTATTTGACATTCCAGTCTGTAGATAGCACTTTAGGTAATATTTAACCAGTGTTGCCAATTTGCCAGCAAATAATTGTTTTTGGTGCCTGTATTTTGCTAGCAATAAAAATTATAATTTTTCTATCATAATAAACCACCATAGTCGTTGCCCATGATACATTTTCATTGTATCATGGTCGTTGCTCATCTACAATATCGGCCTGCATTTAAGCACCGTGAGATATACAAGCCGCTAGACACGAAATTATTTTTCATTTTATTATATTTAAGTACGGACACAAATTCATTTGTCATTTCCACTATTATTATCAAAATAAATAACTACATAGGTACTTTTGCGAAGTTCATTCATCGATATCCTCGCTTAGAATAGTTGAATTTAAAGTATTTTATATTTAGGACGAGTAGTTTACACTGAAAATTTTGTCATTAAATTTGGTCAGCATTTTTTGTATAGTTTGCCGTCTCGGTTATTTTAGTTTTAACCGTTGGCAACACTGTATTTGACGTTGACATTTTCCATATTTTTTATTTGTGAGGAAAATGCTGTATGCATTTTTCAGAAATTCAAGTGTTGTGAGCGGTTGAACTTCTGTACCGCAAATAATTTTAAAGTGAATTAACATTTTCAATTCTAATGCATTTTTATAACAATATACAATTGTAGAAATCAGTACAAATCTAAATAAAAGACTGACCTACGGTAATTTGTGCGATATTAGTGGGTTTTTTGGGCGTTTTGACGTCTGTCATCTTGGGAGGGCGTATTCATTACGGTGTTTCCGTGATTTTTTACGTTTCGGACCATAATTAAATAATAAATAATTCTTGTTCATTAAAAAGTGCCTTCGTAATCTACAATACAAAAGTATTTAAACGGCGAAACCCTGCGTCATTTTAAGGTAAGTGATACTTACCTAATGGTTATCCTTTAATGACATGGGTAGTTAGTTTTCTACTATCAAAATAATTTGTATCAAAAACATAAATTACTATTACCTAATATGTTTCATTAAAATTATATGTTTATTATCAAAATACGTACTTAATTAATTAAATTACGTAGTAATTCATTCATTAAAGAATGTTTCTCATTGCTTACATTGTTTTTGTTTTTTAATGTAACTATTTTTATCGATTATTCCTAAAGTCAAATTCAGACTTTTTAATATTTTATTGGTGAAAACTAAGTAATTATCGTTTGAAATTTGTCAAAAAAAAATCATTAGTTGATTATGGAAATAATGTAACTTAATGGTTTTATCGGAATAAGTGATTTAACATTCCTCTGTCTATTCGATAACAATATCCGGTAGTCACCAGAAACTAATTGTTTGTCTACGTCATCAGAATACCAGAGGATAAATAAAACTACCCGCTGCCTTATAGATAAGCAGACACTACTAATTGACACGTCAATAAATATTTAAACTTTATTTTAGGTATTTACGTACCTACATTAAGTATTTCAAGAATTTCATTTTGTTGAATACTAATTACCTCAAGTTGTCGATAATAATATATTATTATGTATTTTAGACCATTTTTAGAATTACACACTATTTAGTCGTACCATAATAATAGTATTTCTCAATTTAAAATAACCGACTAAGGTGCTTCTGAGATAACTGCCTTTAATTGCCTTTAGAACTCGTTATGTCTTCCCGAAATTAACTTGACAGTGCCTCTAAGGATCTATTATATAAGTCCAATAATATCTAACTGCTCTAGACGTTGCAGTTTTTTTTTTTTGTAAAATTTGTAGGCCTGAAGAGTACATCCAATACATTTTTATATTCAAAAAGACATGTTATGTACAAATCAAATTTTCATTCAGAGTTCAAATTAAAGTCTCACTTTTTTGCTTGACATTGACATTACGGGATCACGCCATCTATTATTGCAGTCCGTTAATGTCAAAATGATCAATGAGGATTTTTTTTAATTAAACATATATACGTCGTTGCAGGTGTCTGTATATTTTTTATTACTCAGAATTTTCGATGGGAGAATGTAAAAAACTGATTTAAATAAACATTTGTTGTTAAATCCGTATTGATTTGAAATGGAAAACTGTATTTTTGATTCGGAATACACGATAGTAGGCGTTTTCCTATATACTTCAACTCATCTGAACATGATTATCTGCCATTTAGGTCACTTGTATGTCTGTTGTAGAGGGACCGATGAGCTCTTAGATTTGTTTGAGCTGTTCAATCCATTTTGAGGTTATTTTTCTTACTGGAACTCTCAATTGATTTTGTATTTGAGAGTGCTGATATTTGGTGTTGGCCTTTTATGTAGATACTATGGGTAAATTCTTCAAATCGAAGCCTAGAATTACCTCAGGAAAAACAATGAGATGCCGAACTTTCCAGGGTAACATTAATTGTTTTTCTTCGTTTCTCAAATAATTGTCTCGGATTATACAAAGAATGTGATAAATTTGTGTATTTTGTTGAATTTAGAAGTTTTGTAAAGATACCTAAATGATTTATGATGAAGTTATCGACGATAAATAGATAGATTCGTAGCGTTTGCATTTTATCTGTTTGTTGCGGTTACTTTTGTAACATAACCTCAAATTTTCTTGTCAGTTGTCTGAACACTGAGCTTAATTACCTATTAATTTACTGTTAGATGTTCTGTTGTAGTTGTTTTCTTTGGAGTTATACTAAAAAAAGCAAAATAAACACATTCAAACATTAAAAAATATTTGACCTCTCTTGACTTTGAAACTCACCGTTAGACGATAGAGCATTTATTATTTTTTGATTAGGTATCTCTTTGAAAATAAAGCAAAGTACCTACATAAAATTACATTCTAAACACTTTTTTCTTATATAAAAATGTGTCATAACACACTTTTGAAATTTGCCACCATATTGGATATCGATATCATAACACAAAACTAATTTTTAGGTTATGAAACAAACTAAGCGGGGGCTAAAATAATAAAAATAATTAAATTTTTGTATGAAGGCTATTAGATGCACCAATTTACTTAATGTTTATTCAACGGCTAAATTAAAAACGTAGGAAAACAGTAGTGCCAGATTTTAATGATATCTATTTGTTCAAAATTAATTGTCTAATGTTTAAAGTGTCATTCAACGGTATCTCTCTCTCTGTTTGTGTGTGAGATAAAATATATTAAATGGTGTGTATATTCTGTCTGCCGCTTTATGCGGCGGTGCAGCAACGAAGAGTATTCTACAAAATCAATATTCAGCTGCATCAAATGCAACAAGAAAAATTAGAGGGCAGTGCTCTGACGCGGATGTCTAGCCGCCTTTTTCAGTTGAAAAATTTATCACAAATGCAACATTATCCCCTTAAAATGGGATGGTTACCTACCAACAAAAATATTATTTGGAGAAGAGCTAACTATTAATTATTTCGTTAGAGACTGTAATAAATAATAATGTTAATGTATAATGGAAATTGACGCCTTTTAGTATTATACGTGCAGTGGTCATAGTAGCTTTGTTGGCCGGTCATTTCCGAACCAATTCAGAAATGTCCAATGCGCATGTTCAGTTCACGATTTTTTTACACTATCTAGATTCATGTTACCGCGAAAACAGAACTGTTACTAAAGTCCTGAACTTTGTGATACGTTATAGTCGCAATTGCTGTCTAAGATGTTTTTTAACTTCTTTCAAAAGTCTGTCTATTCTCGAATTATGCATGAAAATCTCGCATGCGACATATTATGATGAATTTGAAATGTTGAATACTTATTGGCAAATCATAAAGTTATATATTGACGATAGATTCTGACATTTGAATGTCATGGACCACTAGAATTGACATTTGTGTCGACATTTGATGTCGCATGCGACATATCATGAATTTGAAATGTTGAATACTTATTGGCAAATCATAAAGTTATATATTGACGTTAGATTCTGACATTTGAATGTCATGGACCACTAGAATTGACATTTTGATGTCATACGCGACATTCTATAGTCGTGATTCGGGAATGGATCCCCTGGAGGTATCAAATATTGACACAAATATGAAAATGTCAATTCTTGAGCTCGCATACCAGATTTTCCTGTCGATACAATGTCGAGTGGTCTAAATGAGGCGACATATCAATGTCGCACAAAAAAACTGTCAGAATCTAACGTTAATATAACTTTATCATTTGCAAATAGGTATTTTAAAATGGGAGAATACGTAGAAATTGATATCCTTGTGGCAATAGAAAACTTGGAAATGCTTTTTTTGTTGCGATTTTTGTACAAGGTGTCCCACGGTGGATGGCGTATTAGATGAGGTTTATGGAAAACTAAACAACGGATCATTTTGAAAATTTGGTTACTTAAGTAGTAGGACAGTAGGTAATTTGGCGTTTGTGCCACTTCCGGTTATACCGGCAGTTGATTCCAACCTTCTTATTTCTAAATGGAACACCCTGTATGTAATTATATTTTTGGATTCCTCATCTGTTTTTGAGTATTTTGTCTTAACACTTCCCTATATCTATCTTCAACTGTTTTTTTAATAAATAATTTATTTTGAATTTTTTAGTCCAAAACAGGTATCCGGAAAATATTTGCCATTGCTGAATAGTCAGAATCTTGAATCTTGAAAGGCAGTTCTATAACATCTTAAGAATATCAACTATCTTGAGAGATTGACGCACTTGGTTACAGGGTGGTCGCAAATTACTGTAGTCTGCTCTACTAGTAAGACTAGGCATAAGTCAATTTTCTCAAATGGAACACCCTGTATATTATAATATATTTTGAAATCCACTCAATTCCCTTTCAAATGATATGCCATGTTTCCGAAATAAAAGCAAGTTTTTAGAAAAATTGGATTATTTCTTTATATTTTAATTAGGTAGCGACGAAACGTCATTAAACGTCGCGAAACATTACAATAGCCTGACATTTAGTTCACAAACTTCTAAAACGTTTGTTATTTATTAAGGAAAGTTCTTGAAAATAATTAAAATGGAGGAAAACTACTACTCGAATGAAGTTTTAATGAATTCATTTACTATTCGTTGGAAAGTGACAAAATTATAGAAAAAACATGCAGGAAGTTTATTGAAATATTAGAAAGTTCTTCAGCTAGTTTCTCTAGCTGAAGAACATTCTGGAGTTGTCTGACAGTATTATTTTTGCAGATGTTTGTTATTCTCTGTGCTAGTTCTTTTTCTTTGTTAAACAATTGTTTTTATTGTATTTATAGCGTGCTCCTCTGTCTGAAGAAGACCTATGTAAAGGTCGAAACCGCTCGCAAGAAACTAAAAGACTTGAGATTTGGATTTTATTTTATTATTATACAGGGTGTCCTACGGTGGCAATCCATTAGATTATTTCAGAAACTACTTCGAATTGAATTTTGAAAATTTCAGTGTCTATATTGTCAAATATGCTCTACTCAAATAATATAATAGCAACGGCTTAGCACTTCCGGTTATACCGGAAGTTGATGGCAACTTTGTTATTTTAAATGGAACGCCCTATATATTATTACATTTTTGGATTCTAAATAAGATTTCAGACATATTTCATGTATCATATCCTATACCTAACGTCAGTCGTTTTTGACTTATATCAAGATTTATGTCAAAATTGACAGTTTAGGGCACCATTAGAATTCCGTTTTTTCCTTGTACATTAGTATTTAATAATTATTTTGCAGGTATTTTCTTATCAGGTGGGATCTTCTTTTTCGAACTGACAAGACATTTTCTGATTAGTTTATACAGGGTGGTCAAAAAATTATATTGAAAACGGTTTAAGAAAAACAGTTGAAAGTCAATTTTTTCAAACGGAATGGGTATATTATTATTATTATTTTATCTTCCTTAGCATTAAAAAATAATGCAATTTTGTAATAGGTTATCATTTTCTAAAATGCATAGTTTTCGAAATATCGTCATTTTAAATTTTTCTGCAGCGCCTACCGTTGTCTCTCTGGAAGCTGCTTTTTTAAAAAAGTTGGTGGTGTGGTGTTCCCGATTCTAGTGAATCTTCGAAATCTTAAAGACCATCACCGTCTTCGTCTCCAAGATTATTTCCGGTCTGCATTGGTTCTTCATCCACAATTTCATCTGAATCATCAACTGCCTCGTACGTTGTTTCTTTCGAGTTTTTTTCATTATTTGCATTTTCTCAGAACATTTACCATATTAGTGTATTTTTTTTATACCATCAGAAAGTAGAGATTTCAACGAACAAAAAACACATCAACTTCTTTAAAAAAGCAGATATTTTGACGTGAGAATTTTCGATTGAAAAATAGGGTGCTCTTTCGATATTAAGTCAAAATAAGGTGAAAAAATGAATATTTTAAATCAAAAAAATTACTGTATCTTTGGGGCATACAAAGGTAAGTTTTCACCAAATTTCGTGAAAAAATATTTTTTTTTGCAAAAGATCAAAAGAAAAAACCAAAAACTCGGTTATTCCACTTTTTCACATAAATTTTGAGGTTATGTGAAAAAAGTGTCGATACAAAAGTTGTAGATCTTTTTATTACCTACAACTTTGCCATTTAACTTTTTTTCATAGGACTTGCAGTTTTTCCGGAAATCGAGATTAAGGCTTCGTGAGTTTCACAAAAAAAGTAGCAACGTGTCGCGAACACCGCATCCCGCTAACTTTCCCAATAACAGAGCTACAACGAAATCTGGACACCCTGTACATAAATCTATCTAGAATTTTTCAACTATTCTAACGGGTCATCACACGGTTTATACATTATTATTATTATTCGTATAATATAAACTCGAAAAAGGTTGTTTACCCTGTGTCCTCGGCATGAGCCAAAAATAAAACTCATATAAGGATACCGTTCATATAATATAAGTGTGTAGGTACGTTTTCGTAAAATTGGGTTCCCTTTGAAAGTATAATTTTTCCTCGACCATCAACAGCATAGTTATTCGGGTAGTAAACAGCTGCCAATTTGTACTTGAGGGGTAGCATATAGTAGGAGTTGAGTGAATGCACATCTGTTTGTTTTACTAAATTTGTTTCCTGGATAAGTGTGGATATTATACGAGTTTTAAGTTAATTTTGTCACGTGGCGTTGTGGTTCAAATGAAAAATTGCGTAGGTATAAGTAAGTAAGGGGTGACATTTGTCGTATACTTAATTTATCTGTCAGCATTTGTTTTAAGTACTCTTCATCATGAGGGTGAAAGGCATGTGATATTTGTTAATGTATAAGGACAGTATGGAAAGAATTGATAGCATCATATCTAGAAGGGTGGTAGAGAACGTAAAAATAAAAATGTACCATGACTTCGCACGGTGCCAATGGTGTTCCCATTCAATTCAAGTCTAAGTTCAAGATTCTGGGCCTACTTATGGATGCAGATTTCAGATTTAGTGATCACGTAGTTCGATCGATAGGGATAGGCTTTGCGAATCTGAAACTCATTTTCCAGCATAGACAGGTCCTGACAAGAAGTCTCAAGGCTAAACTATGTGATACTATGGTTCTGTCTCATTTGAACTACTGTGCCGTTGTGTATTCTCCTTGTCTCGTATACAGAAGTTGCAGTACTCGCGTCTGCGTCTGATTTTTGGTATCCGAAGACCACAGAGAATAAGTCATACTCTTTCAGCTCTGGGTTGGTTGAGTATGAAGAACAGAAGATATTTTCACACAGCCTGTCGTTTATACAGCATATTGCATGAGAAATGCCCGCCATACCTGTATAGGAAGATCCGTTTTCGAACTGACGTCCACAATATAAATTGTACGCTATGAGCACACACTCACTGCCCCCGCATACTCACATACATGAACGAATTACCAGCTCAACTCAATTCATTAAGTATGCCTTAATTTAAACAATAACAAAATAAATAAATACATTTCTAACTTAAATAACAAGATATACATAAGTACTGATAAATTTTATAATAAATGTTCAAAATGCTTGGACTCTAGACACATTTGAATCCTTTTCTTAAATCCTTCAACAACTTTAACCTGGCGTAACGTTTCTAAACGCTTCGTTTATTTGCTCCTTCATCTCCTCTATTAAAAGTTTTCATTTTCGATGATTTTGTTCCTGCCCATGTACAAAATTCAACACGATTCAAAATCAATATTGAGAAGTTCTTGATGCAGTTGCACTGTGGGTGGTATCTTTCAGTAGTAATACCCCTAGGGTCTTGATAATACCGAGATAATTTTGTCATAGAGAATACCGAAAGCGTGTTGCTTGAAGGATTCTCTATGACAAAATTATCTCGGTATTATCAAGACCCTAGGGGTATTACGAGAGAAGAAAAAGGAACAAAACCCGATACTTAAAAAAAAATAACTGATGTCTAAAACAAAAATATATATAAATTTTAGATAAATGATAAAAAGGTCATAAAATTATTACTTTTACACTTAAATATGGATTCGTGCCTCGAGGGCTACGGGTTATTTAATTTTATTCTTCATTATGCCTACGGTCCATTTTTTCTCGTGAGCTTTAAGTTTACACAACAAGGACATAAGTAGATGTTTTTGTTTTTCCAAAATTGACTGAAATCAATAAAACTGTATTTTATTATTATTCCTAATAAAATTCCTGCTAGCTCTTGCATTATATTTCAATGTTTTTGCTACTACAACATATTGAAAGCATACCTAATACCTACCTAACTTAATCATTGTATGGCATGCTGCGAGCTGCGACTTTCTCCCAAACAACAGCATCATGGGGTAGTTCTGCGATCTCGGAACGTGCGGTCTGGGTCGATGACCTAGGTATGCAACAATTATTATTGTTGGGGGACCCGCCAGCAGTCGGCGGACTGCTGTTGTAGACATATATGGATTATTATTTATATCCCAAAGTAGGCCCCTGACCTAGCGTATTTCAAATTAAACAAATAGTTTCGTGTTAAATTAATATTATTTTTATAAGTACTTCTGATATTAGAATACGAGGGTAATCTGAAAGGTTTTGCTTGACTTGACCACAAAGTAGATGCTTTCAGCTTCGGTGATAATTTGGCAAAATACGCAATGACATTTTTTTCGGATCTTTCTCGAGATTTCTTCGGCAGCAGATTTAACGTAACCATATTTGCAGCTTCTGCATTTTCTGGTGGCGTGCTGCAAATGGGTATATCGTCATCACTTTCCATTTTAATCGTTTTCGATGCACACAATTTACGAGAAATAACTTTGGCAACATATTTTATACAGGGAATAAAAATAAGTTGCATATGTACCGGGTGTATAGATAAGAAAACTAATCATGTTACTGTTTTACGAATATTTTTTAATCCTTATAAAATCTGATAGTGCTGTCTTTGTCGTCGAAAATCTGCATAAAAAGGACCGCTATCTATGTGACTTAACTTGAAGCTGCACCGAAGGTGCAGCCGGCGGTCTGTCTACATGGAAAATTTGTTTTTTGCTGCATCCCAACGGGTCCTTTTCAAGGGGATCTAATGCGGCCACATTATTTTATTAATTAATTGATTTATTTACATCTACAAAAGTTCATTTTGTGTGCGACGCAGAGGGAGATCTCAACTATTTCCCATCCATCTGACTTAAGTTATTGACAAACATATGATCACATCCATCCATCTGACGGCTCTCATGACACTGTCACATTAGGTAATATTACTTCAAATGCACAATGACAACTTCTAAATATACTACAACTATATGGAATAACCATTTTATAACACTACAATACACAACATGAAAATAATGCCGAAAACTTTTAGACTCTTAATGTAAACAAAGAAAATAATAATAAACTATTTGACACAAGCAATGTGTCTGTCGTGTTATTAAAAACATATTACCAAAACCAAATTATGACGTGAAACTGGAGGTGTCAACTACATTGGAATTTGTCAATTTTTTTTTTGACACCCATTTTCATGATTATATTCTTAGCAAAACATATGGACAAGCAATTTCGTATATTTTTAGTCACAATCGTATAAAAGAATAACGTACCCATTCGTAAATTCTATTGAAAAAGTATTAATCTTTAAAAATATGACTCACTTCACACATACTACGTTCGTTTTATAAATATCACTATTCCAAATGTCATATAAACTGTAAAAGGTAACTGTCAAGCAAATTATTAGTAAAATAAGTGACACCAACGTTAGAAAAAAATTTCCAAATTATGACAAACCAACGAATTTCAAAATAGAGAGATATGCTAGAATCAAAACTGCAACCAACGAATCTCAAAACAGAGAGATATGGTAGTTCTAAAATATAACGTCTACCAATATTAACGTTAGCGTTATTTTAACATCTGGTTAAACCAACGAATTTCAAAATAGAGAGATACGGTAGTTAATTTTTAGCATAAACTTTAAATTTATATACGGGGTGAGTCAAAAAATCTATTTCTTTATTTTGTTAAGAAGAAAAAAGTAATATTTTCAATAATTTTTTGGTTTCTTTGGATTTCAATTCAAGATTTCTTTGAAAGTTAAACTATAAGCTCCTAGAGGTGATCTACGGGGTAACTCAAAAATGTTTCTATTTATCTTCAATATATTTAGGTACGGTAGAACGTCATAGATAGAAAAATTTTGAGATTTTTTTTTTTAATTTGTTTTTGAATTTTTTTTTGAAAAAATTTTTTTTTATTTTTTTTTACAACCCTCATACAACCCTCAATGACTTTTGTCATAGATAAGACTACCCTAAAGGGATTTCTTGTTATTTTAATAAAAGCGGACAAGGGAAATTGCTGGAAAATAGTTTTAGTTTTTTAAAATGTTCGCTAGAGGGCGTAAATCTAACTCTAACTAACCTAAAAAATGTTACATAAATGAACTGGTTCACACAAGCGTTATAGTGTAAAAAGGGTCAAAAACGAAAAAAAAAAATGTTTTGTCAAATATAACAGAAACATTATTTACATAGACGTTCATAAATAGCAGAAAAGGGGGCAAAATAAATTTTATAATAAAACTAAAAGAAATCAACTATTTTGCGTACAAAAACTTGGCCTAGAATATCTGAAATATAAAATATGTACGTATAAATAGTGCCTCCAAACAGAAGAACAAGGAACAAAACCCGATACTTAAAAAAAAATAGCTGATGTCTAAAACAAAAAAAATTATATATATACAAATTTTAGATAAAAGACAAAAAGGTCATAAAATTATTAGGTTTACATTTAAATATGGAGAGCTATTCGTGCCTTGAGGGCAACAGTTTATTTCATACCTACTTAATTCTAAAATGTGATAAAATATAGCCCGTTCTTTTTGAAACACCCTGTATATTTTAAATTATAATGAAACATGTAGCCTCAAAGGACTTCCACAGTGTCCCTGCTACAAAAATCAAAAAATACATACAGTTTTCTCATAAAACTCCCTTGGTGTCCGTGGTGATTCACCCTGTATATTACTAACATGATCAAAATTGAAGATATCGCAGCGATGCTCTTTTCAGGGGGTCTTCTCGCCCACCCTGGCGGCGCCCATGTCATTATTCCTAGAATCTAGTGTTTTCATTAATTTGTTAGTTGACTTTCCGGGCACCCCGTATATAAATGCAATATAAAATTACCATTTTAATTTAAGTTGAATTAAAGGGAGTTTAAATTATACGTATAATATATTGTAATGTGGGTTATTTCTCTATCTGAAAGATACACTTTGTAATGACCTCTGAAAGGGTGCGGATGTAGAGATTTACTATGTAGCCATGCGCTTGCAGACACAAGAGGGTAGCGCCCTTTTGGTCTAGACAACATGCATCCAGAGTCGGATTCCGGATGTAGTAATGGACCAAATATTTTATATACTTAAGCGTCATGAATTTCATAGCCTCTATAGATAGTATCTTGCAATTTTGAAGGTACTTTAAGAACATGTTAGGAAAGTTATTTCTCTTGACAAGTTGAACCATAAGGTTACTGGTTGGTCGCAAATTATTGTAGTATTATATTCTATTTAACATAGGCATAAGTCAGTTTGCTCAAATGGAACACCCTGTATATTATCAAATATTCGGAAAGACTATCAAATTGCCTTTCAAATGATAGGCCATATTCCTATACCTAAATGGTAAGGTTTTCGAAATAAAAGCAAGTTCCTAGAAAAATTGGATTTTTTCGGTATACATATTTTAATTAGGTCGCCATGAAACGTCACGAAACATTAAAAAAACCTGACATTTAGTTCATAGCTAATAAAACGCTTGTTGGTACTATAGTTAAATTTATGTCAACCATGCAGTAGGCCATGACAGTGACAGAAAAATTTGACGTTTACAATAATTCCTTGTCAGTATATGTATCTATTTACAAATAGCTTTAAGTATAAGTTTTTGATAGATGGTAAAATTTCCATTTAAGATAAGGAAGTTCATATCCACTTGCGCTATAACCGTGAAAATATTTTTAAAAAGAAGCTTTTTCCTTCTTAGTAGAAAGTTTGAACTCAACATATTATTAATTTTTTCTCCTGAAACTTCTAATGAAACACTTGGAAACAATTTCGAACATTTAATTGATATGATTTTATGGTTTAGTAGTTAGTAATAGTATTTTACGAATAAGTCCTTTATAGGTACCCACCTAAACCTAATAAGCAGGTCGTTTACGAAATGCTTATTGCAATAATAACATTGTATGAGAAAAACATGTTAATCTCTTATTTTACCCTAATAAAGTGTCCACCCTGTACATACATTCACTCAATAACTATTGCAGCCTCTGTAAACTCTCCTCGTATTTTGCATATTGAATTGCACATTTTGAATTATGTGTGGCAACGCTGTTGCATCGATGATGATCGGCGCACAAGAATGGAATATTATAAAGTTGGCGAATTGCGAGGCGCTCTGACGGCGAAAAGCCGAACGAAGATAACAGATACACACTGCACTCGCATTACACACACCATGCCGAAATCAAAATGGTGCCCGTCTAGATCGGTTTGTAAGGGGAGTGGCGTATATGAAATCTATAGTTAAGGTGAATTGCCAACGCCGGTAGACCGGTAAACAACATCATAAAGGGGCTTTGACACTAGTGGCCCTAAAAAACCGATACAAGTGCCGTGTAATGACCTCGAATTAGTGTGCCATGACTCTAAAGACTTAAATAATACCAATAATAGTAATAATAAATAAAAAGACACACCCTATAATAACCAACTAGATAGGATTATAACATATTTAACACGATCTGTGATAATTTAATAAATTATGGCCGTACGAATGGATAACGCTACACCTAGGAATAAAATTAGCTACAACAAAATTACGGTAGGTTGTCAATTAGATTATTATGTTTTACATGAGTTCTATTTTGTATACAATACTATTGTACCTAGTGTTTAAACACTTGCCGGTTTATCGAATAATAAATACCTACATAGCAAACATATGATTGCATAATACTTATGTAAAACCTACTCAAAACTTCTTAAGATATTTATATCTAATTAAGTACGTACTTAGGTAGTTCGTTTATTATTCATTCATTATAAATCTCATAATAGGGGTATTAGCTTTTGGATAATAAAATATTTTCCTTCTATTAATCTTGGATGTTACGTACCTATATAAGTATATTATGTAGTTATCATTTTTATGATGGTATCATAATATATGTAATAAGTGTATACGTGCGGATATACAAGGAATCATTAACGCTCAACCAAGGTCACGATTTGTACTTGGTTGTGACTTTAGTAGGGGTGTTCTACTATCGATTATTTAGGCTAGCGATAAGTTGTTAATCAAACATTTGCGTACAATATTACTCAAGTGAGAGTTTAAAAATGCAAATTTTTTTTTTGGTTTTATCAATCATTTAACTTCAGCACTTAACCCGAAGGGTGACTGTCAGGTCTTAAATTTCAAATGGAAAAGAGGGATATTGAGTGATATTTTTCAAGACAACAGTCTAAAGCCGTGACGTCACCATCAGTAATCAGTACACATTCAAACGGAGCTCATTTAAATTTTTTTTAATGCTCTATTTTGTGTAAATGTAATGAACAACTTGTAGCTGTATTAGGGTTAAATTTTTCCTCTTACACCGATTTATCGAACTATCGAATCAATTATTTTCGAAATGGTACATTTTTAAAAGAAAATCCGAGACACGTCAGTTTTTATTTATGTTTAGCAATTTTGAAGCCTACGTATTCGATTAGAAATTGTATTTTCTCAAACATTTCTTATGATACGGGAAATGTGGCACATCATTGTACTCAGGATGACAGCTGCAACTCAAAAGTCCCCTAAAAATAGGGCTGAAACTGGAAAGAAACATGCCATGCGGCAGATTTCGAATCAAATAAGTAGGCAGTAGGCTACAAAATTGCTAAACATAAAACAAAACTGACGTATCTCTGCTTTTCTGTGTACCATTTTGAAAATAATCGCCCGTTCCGTTACTTTACGGACACCCTATACAGGGTGTCCCACTTAAGATGGATACAAGCCAGTAACCCTGTTTCCAAATTGTTAACTATAATTGAAAATTTTTAATGACACACTGTATGAATTTTTTTCAGAATTAGAACTTAAGTATTACTGCTGTGGACGTCCAATAAATCCACCAAATTATTTTATTTAATAGGTCATAAAACCATTCTGTCAAAAACAACGTATAACTCCTTCCTTGTAGTTATATGATATGTACTTGTGCAACTGATGATGACCCTTGCTAGGGCCGAAACATGTTTTGACAGAATGGTTTGATGACCTATTAAATAAAATAATTTGGTGGATGTGACAGTGTTTAATTCCATGTTTGAAATAAATGTTGTCCTAAAGCTAGTTAGTTCTCTTGAACTAAAAAAAATAAATTCAATTAAAACGTACGCCAATGTGGTATCGCACTTTTTACCTCGATGAAAATGTGTACCTCGTAATAAGTAGTACATTTTCCTGCCAAAAATCATAAAAAACCATTTTAAGTGGGACTCCCTGTATTTTTTGGTATGGATGTGAATTTGTTGATGCATAATATAAACGGTAAGTTAGATCACAATCGCATATACAATTTATTATTAACACCACCACCTTCTGTCTTGCTACATCATTTTAAAGCATTTTTTATCTGCTTCCCAGCGATAGGTTACTTTTGACATTTGCCCCCATAATTCTCGAGAAAATTGCGTTTAAAATTTCGCCAGTTAGGTATAGTTGGAACCTATATATTATTATAATTAAAATACAATATTTCTAACCAGGTTTCTGTGGCGTCATTGGTATGGCGTTAGCTTCGCATGCGGAAGGTTATGGGTTCGAATTCCAGCTCTGGCAATACTTTTTTTTTTCTGATTTTGGAATAATATAGTTAGATTGTTACGTTAGTTTATTGGTAATAATGAAAATAATACAATTATAATAATAATTATTAAAATTCTGTCTCGTTACGCAGGTCATATTATATTTTTAACTATTAAATCCCTAAAAAAATTGTTACGGTACGCCAATGGCGATGAAACACCAAAGAGAACTTGTGAAACTTCATTTTAAGAAAAAAAAAATCAAAAAGTCAATTTAGTTGACCCCTTTAAGGGACTGTAGCTCTTAAAGGGGGCAGTTGCGGACACATGGTAAGTATATAAGGTTTTTCTGGTTAACATGACGTTTTCTACAACCGAACTCAAGGCGAACACCCTGCATGTCGGGTCTGAGAAGTGCGGTAAGAGATTCGGGTCGGATGAACAGGTCATTGTTGAAACAAAAAATGTTTGCTCTTATTATTTAGAAGGAAGAAAAAAATTAGAAACACGTTGGGACTAAATGTATTGAGTTAATATGAAATTATGTAGAAAAATAAAATTATTTTTCCAAAAAAAAAAAAGTCGTGGACTTATCAAACTACCCTCGTAATAACTAAAAATGAAAATGATTGATTCAAGCAGAAAAAGTTCCCCCACAATAGTGGTGGTAGTAAAGTGACACGTTGATCCGTCGGTACAAAACTTATTCATAAACCATCACAATCTAAATCTAGAGTTATGTAACAGTGTTGCCAATTGTTCTGAAAGATACTAACTACGAGTTACATTCACTGTAACCATTGTTGCCCCTACCTATACTACTATTTGAGACACGACCTTTTCAAACATCTGTGTCACTTACTGTAATTACATTCTCCAGATATTTTCATAGCAACGTACATACGTAGGCTACTAACATAGTTGCCTGCCAACTTTTAAATGTCTATTTACACTGTGTCCGTTTAGTATGTCACATGCCTATATATATTTTATTTTTGATAATTACATTTTTTTGTATTAATCGCTGCTAGTATCTTTAACGAATACATTGAATCATTTAATATAAAACAAATAGTTTCGGAACCGACCAGAGTAACGGCATCCTCTAGTACTTTGTTGGACATAATATTAATTCCTTCAGATTTGAAATACGATATGTGCGGTACGAGAGAGATGAGTGACATTTCTGATCATTCGTTAGTTTTTTGCAAACTCGGGGGTTGTAGAGAAGTAACTTCTAGAAACTTAAAAAATATTGACCGGGATTTGTTGGAAGAATTTTTGCAGATTTTCACAGTTCGATACTATAATTTACACTCAGGATATTAATGTTAAAATTAGGTATTTTAATCAAATCTTTTATAATATTTTTAATGTTTTGGCTCCGCTGCAAACTAAGAATTTCAGGGCCCAGGGCTGACGGATAATGTACGTTTGTTGATCAAACTTAAAGAAAAAGCTTTCTTAAAATACAAAAGAACCAAAAAACGTTGTGCATTGTCTGACTACAAAAGAATTCGTAATCAAACTAATATTTCAATTAGAGCAGAAAAGAAAGCTTATCTTGAATTTTTTGTCATTAATAATCATAACGGGGGCGGCAATGTTAAGGAGCTTTGGAAAAAACTGAGAGAGCTAGATATACACAATAAACAAGCATCGCTAACTATCCCGGAAATTTTGAATAATCCACATGACATTAACAAACACTTCCTGCGTCATTCTTTAAACAGAGGACCTACTGATCCGATTGTTGTTGGTTTTTATCGGAACAATTTTTTGTGTGATTTCGAGGATTTTTTTAGTTTCTTTACTATTACAAATGAAGATATAAAAAAGTATATTCTGGATATAAAATCATTAGCTACTGGGGCCGATAAGATTAATTTAGAGATGGTCGTTTTATGTCTTCCGCACATTCTACCCTACATAACAAATATAATAAATTCTTGCATTTTAGAAGGCCAATTTCCAGATGAATGGAAGGTTTCAAAGATAATTCCTCTCTCCAAGACAAATAAAATAACTTCTATAAATGATCTTAGACCGATTAGTGTAGTTTCAAAGGTTTTAGAAAAAATTATGCAAAAAAATGAAAAAAATTTAAAAATTTTGAATTTTGACACTTTTTTCAATTTGATATTTTACCCTTTTCTTCAAATACCCTGTATTAATATTTACTAAAAAGGCGGCTAAAGTAGGTCTATATCTTCTAGGATATTCTAACAAATTAAATTATTAAAGCTTCCATATAATAAAAAATTGTTATTCTCTATTCTGAAAACGTAATTTTTGACATAAAATTTCCAATATTTCGAAGTATAACATATTATGCATGAAATATGTTTAGAATTGCAAAGAGAATCAAAAAAAATATAATTTACATAGGGTCGCATTTGAAATAAGGAAGTTGACACCCATTTCCGGTATAACCGGAAGTGCTAGATTCTTGAAAACATTTTAGCCGAATTGGTTCCATCGACCTAAGTACTACACCAGATTTTCGGATTCTTCCACAGTGTAGTTTCTCCATAATCGATCGAATCCCTTCCCGGTGGGACACCCGGTATGTAATATGCATTTATGTACATACTATGTACTTACATACATAGTACAGTGATCTGTGTAAAAAATACACACTAACAAAAACTCAGGACTTTATTTAAGTACTTACTTTATATCCATTATGTATACCTATATTAAAATAGACATTTCAGACTTCAAATATAAAAAATAAAACCTATTCATTAAACAAAAACAAAAAACATATAGGTACATCCATTAAAAACATGCATTGCATTTACAATTTGGAAGGAATCACAATTTGGAAAGGAATCAGTGGTGACACTGTCAAAGTGCTTGGAGTCTATTTAGATGACAATCTTAACTGGTACTCTCACATCGAAGTAAGTCGCAAGTTGTCCAGTGCTCTATTTTTGCTTAGACAGCTTGCGAGTTACTTAAATTTTCATGTCCTTAGAACGGCTTACTTTGGGGTTTTCCATTCACACTTGACTTACGCCATCGTGCTTTGGGGTGGTTCTTCGCACGCCTTGAGAATTTTCAGATTGCAAAAGAGGGCGGTCAGAATACTGGTTGGCGTTGGGCCACTTGACCATTGCAAGCCGCATTTTGTAAACCACGGTATAATGTCATTGCCGTGTGTTTTTATCTATCATACCTTATTGGAGATCCATTCAATTCGGGATTCACTGCGGCTTCACTCTGGTAATCATACCTACAGTACTCGGTCGGCTGATTTGTTGATCCTTCCAAAATATAGACTAACAAAATTTAAAAATAACTCTCTTAATTACAAATTTTATAATAAGGTACCGAAGCAGATTCGGTCGTTTAACTACAAATTATTTAAAACTAAAATAAAGACATATTTAAGAATTGCTTGTTACATAAAGCAACAAGACTTTAAGTTATGTTGGAAATTTGTTTCACACTACTATGCTTTCACCAGACGGCCGTTTTGTCGATCCACGACTCATCAGTGGTGATCGGCAGGCAGTGTGACCCAAACCTCCAACATTTACAAAGAGCTTATACTAGCACGAGAATTGATTGAGAGAGAGATGTATTTGGCGACACCTAGCGTGAACAGGCAATATGCCGGGTCCTTTAAATAAAGCCTCCCTGCTATGGGATTCGGGCGCATCTAGTGTTGGCAATAGGATGTAATGGAGTTGTTGCTTCTTGTCCGGCCATCGTTGTGAACTGTGTTTCACCCGGCATATTGCCTGTTCACGCTAGGTGTCGCCAAATACATCTCTCTCTCAAAGACATATGTGGTAAATCACTGTTTTTACTCTGTCGATGAATTTCTTTAGAGTTATTGGTTGTAGAGTTCTTGATTCTTGTTGGCAATATTGCGTTGTTTTGTTGTGCAGTATTGTCCTAATTGTTGTATATTGTCGTATATATTTTTATGTGATTTGTATTTGTGTTGTATTTGCAAGTATTGTATTTATATTGACAAACTGTATTTTCGAATATTGTAATAAACTATCTATCTAATGTTGTTTGCTTAGTTTTCTTTTTCAATATGGCTTTTTGAAAATGAATTTCGAGTTTCGACAAAATTTCGAAGTCGTTTTCATCTCCTTGATTTTCGGAAAAGAGCTAGAGATTTCACTGAAGACATAGCCTCGATATATGGTTTAATGTTGTTATCAACCTTTGTTATGTGTAGCTCGTCGTCAGATTCATCTGAGATTTCTTGATCTTGATTGATTGATTGATTGATTAACTTCCACACTTTGAAGAGTTTCATCTGAAACAGGTTCTTCTACACGCATATATTATTGTCAATATTGAAGAACTTTTGAAGATCCCGGGGATGGATTCCAAGTGGCTCTTTTTATAAATTTCGGCCAGTAAAGAAAGAGGAATTCTATCTTCTGGATCAGTTTGTTCCCGGGAATCACACAGCCGCGCCGGTTGGTAATTCCCCGATTGCGAACGATCGATGCTTGTCTATTAAAGGTGGCTTCCAACGACCCGTGATTTCGCAGGCGACGCTGATTATCTCGGACTAGTATGTTCGTGCCTAATAACGATTTTGTGTCCGTTCAAGAGAGACTTTTGTCATAAAATATGTGGATAGCATTGTCCGTGTCCGCTCAGAAGAGTGTCCGCTCACGATAATGGGGTTTCTTATGGATAGCCGCCGAGACTATATTAAAGTGTCCGTAAAGGGGAGGTGTTCGCTGATGGGAGGTGTCCGTTAAGAGAGACTTCACTGTATTAAGAAAAGTGGCCCAATTACACGAGAAATTCGAAAATTAAACAATTTTTTTTTCAATTTTCGAGATCCTCATTTAATTATGTTCTATTTGAAATAGCGATATTTCCACGGGTTTAGAGTTAAAACGGCAACACCGCATAGTTGAAAATATTTTTTTATCTGTAGATCATTCATTAGTTCTCTATAAACAAACGTCTAAGTCGCCATCCAACGTGGTACACCCGGTATCTGCCTGTATTACTGACAAAATTGAAAAAACAACAATAATAATAAAATTATTATATACCTACCGAACGCCTAAACCTATCGATTGTTGTTACATCGTCCTTCAGATCCTTGAACTATTAAATAGTTAAGGAATTTCCAATGACTCATTTTCATGATGCAAGGTAAAGTAGGTAATATTGTTTTTCGCTTACAAGAAGAAATACGGATAGTAATTTATGTGTAGTTGTGTTGTAGCCTGTATAATAATAAAACAAGCAACATTACTTGGAATTTAGTACGGTGTGTCCGAATTATCGTCCACAAATGAATTCAATTTAAAAAAACCTGAAGGGTTATTTTTCAAACTGGCATACAAAACAAAACCCAAGCATACCATCAAAACCACACGAAGTGATCAATTTTAAAAGTCGTAGAATGACACATAGCTGGCGTTACAATTGGGTGTCATCCGCATAGTAATGCTGTTGATCTAAAGACTGACGGAAAGTTAAACGTGTATACAGTAAATAAAAGAGGTCTCAGTATAGATCCCTGTGGTACTCCTGTAGAAATAGGCGAGTATGTCGATTTTATGCTTTCATAAGTGACTGCCTGCAGTCTGCAATTGAGATAAGAAGACATCAGTTGTACCGATGAGTCTGCTAGTCCAACATGTCTTAAAATTGACACCATTAGACGGTGATCCAGAGTATCAAACGCCTTGGAGAAATCCAAAAGCACAAGTACAGTGAGTTTTGACCTATCAATAGCAGTCAGTATGTCAACTGTTCTTTTGAGTAAAGCAGAAACACACTTATGCCCAGACCTGAATCCAGACTGCATTGCTGGAATGACATTCTTGCTATGCAAGTACTGGCGCAGTTGCCTCTCCATTATTTTCTCCAGAACCTTTGGAAAAGTTGGAGGTCTTAGGTCTTTGAAAAATGTTGTATTCATTTTTTGTCATAAATGTGAGAAAATAAAGTTTTCTACATAAAAAAGGCATAATTATTTTTTCTTGAAAAACTTAAAGGTTTTCGAGAAATTCGAGTTTGAAAATTTTAGGACAAAACTGGTCCTTAGTACAGGGTGAGCAAAACTCGATGTCCCAGCTCTGTTATGAGAAAATGAAAAACGTTAGAAAAATTCGGAAAAGAGGATTAAGTAAGCTCCATTTTAACCTATATTCGGACCGTTAATTTGTTAATTTTGAGATAATATCGCCATCTAATGTCTAAAGGTGTAATCTAACTATACAAAATAAACTAAACGCCAAATTATGCATTTACTTATTGTCATTACGCATTATACGACCAAGTCCATGTTGTAAGAAGAGATTCAATGATGTCAATACGAGAGTTTAGCAAAACATGACCAACCGCCAATATAGCCGTTATTTTGTCGCTTGGTCAAGTTATGTTTAATCATTATTAAATTAGCATAATTTGACTAAACGCCAAAAATGGCGTGTAGTTAAAATATGTAAAACTAAAAATGCAGCCCGAATTTAGCATAACAAGACTAAGCGCCAAAAATGGCATATAGTCACAGTATGCAAAACTCAAACATGCAGGAATGCATAAAACCAATAAGCGACCAAACGGCTTTTTTGTTCACAAAACCTATATTTTTTATATTATCATGATAAAACTGCGAAACTAATTTCTTTTTAGTACTATTGATCTCCATATAAAATTTGAACTCAATCTGATGGACAGTTTTTTTTTAGAAAGCTTAATAACTAGAAGTCATTTATCTATATTCGTTAAAATGGCGCTTGGTCATGTTATGCATAACGCGGTCCATTTCATTTTGTTTCCAAGTTTGGAAACTGAAGTTAATGACGTCATCAACTTTTTTTTCCAGAAACATACCTATATTTTTGCATAGTTCAAAAGTGCTAATTTTTCTAAACAACTTTAGTAAAGAAAAAAATGTGCTATCTTCATTCCTTAAAAAATTATAAGCAAATTTGTAGAAACAACTAATATGATAAATTCGCAACCGTCACAAATTTTACGCAAGTAGGCTTTGGAAACAAACTGCAATTATATCTGTCAATACTTAAACTAATGGTTGACGAATAGTATTCGTGTGATAACTTGTAATATAAGTCAAACATTTGATATTCAGTCAAGAGAGAAGATACGTATTATCCATCGGCTGTTAATAATAATTAAACACTACAAAAACTAACAATTACCACAGAATTAAACATGTAATACTATAGGTTACTACTAATTAATTATAGGAAATCAATCACTACAACAAATTTTCAATGTGACCACCTCCTAGTTGTAAACGCTTATCTAATATCCTCCTTACTTCTTTTCTTGAGGCCTTACATAACATTTCTCTTGAGAGTTCATTGCATGCATTTCTATTTTTTTCCTTTAAATGTTCTAAGTTATGTGTTAACAATTCTTGCTTGGAGCGCAGCCCCCGTCATGCTGGAAAAACATATTTGCTCGTAACTGCAATGGCACATTTTCGAGAAGCACAGAAAGTTGCTCTTGAAGAAATTGCAAATATTCTTCACTGCATAAAACACCTTCGTAAAAGTATGGAGCAATTAAATGCCCGTTAATAATTCCACACCAAAGTTAATGCCAAAATGTCCTTCGTTTTCAATCGGATTGACAAATAACATGTCAACTTTTTCGTTATGCGTTTACATTTAACATAAAATGCACACATTAAATGACGATAAAACTATTTGTCAACCATTAGTTTTATTATTGACAGATATAATTGCAGTTTGTTTCCAAAGTCTACTTGTTTAAAAGTTGTGAAAGTTGCGAATTTTTGATAATAGTTTTTCCTACAAATTTGCTTATGATTTGTTAACGAATGAAGATAGCACATTTTTTACTTTACAAAACTGTGTTAAAATGGAACTTACTTAATCCCATTTAAGAGTCTCTTTTCAGAATTTTTCTTCCGTTTTTGATTTTCTCATAACAGAGCTGGGACATCGAGTTTTGCTCACCCTGTATATACACATATTTTAAGTTGAAATACAGTAATAGACTTTTCGATTTCAAATAGATTTTTTTAACTTTTCTTTTCAGATTTTTTGTGGAAAGTAGTAAACTCTTATTACATTGATTGTAGTATAATAAGAAATTAGAAATTTGGTTCTAAAGATATAAATTTTAGGGGTTGAAAATCTGTATACGTTTGTTATGTTTTGAATGCAAATAAATGTATTATTATTTATTGTATTATCATTTAAATATATTTAAATTAAAATAAATAAGAATCCGGTCCTGTGTAAAGTGAAAATACCATTACCAGCGTCAAGACACAATCATCGATCTCGCGTCACTCGTCGTTTCATTTTAAATAGGTGGTATAGGGCCGTAGGCATAATTTCTACTTCTTTTCGCATTGAATGCGTGCCTGGATCCGGGTCGGTGTCCGGTATTGAGAAAATGTACGTAATACATCCGTATACCGTACACAGGATATTTCATTTCATTCAGATAATACACGAGTGAAGAAATGTTAAGATTTTAAACTATGCACAACAAGCATCTCATCTGCTTGCTGTATTGTACAGGGGTGGAGTAGGTATACTTTATATCAGGTTGACGTTATTTATACGGATTTTACCAAAGCCTTTGACAGGCTTGACCACGGAATTCTGCTGCAAAAGCTTTCGGAATTTGGTTTATCTGTGGATCTTTTAAAATATCTGTCTAATTATCTCCATGAACGTAAATTGTATGTGGAGTACCGTGGTTTCAAGTCCGGTATTATCCGTGCAACATCTGGAGTGCCGCAGGGTTCTGTGTTGGGTCCCCTCTTATTTATGTGTTTTATTAATGACATTGTTAATGGCGTGAAATGTCGCTCCCTACTCTTTGCTGATGATTTTAAGGTTTAATCACTGATTACCTCAGCTTCTGACTGTCTTCAATTGCAGAATGATCTGAATGTCCTGCTTGACTGGTGCATTCAAAACAGGCTTGCCCATAATTTGGATAAGTGTTGTTCTGTAACTTTTACTCGTAAGGTAAATCCAGTAAAATTTGTGTATAACATTGACTCTGTTCCGCTTAAAATATGCGATGAGGTTAGGGATCTGGGGGTGCTCTTTGCGCTAAACTTAGTTTTGTGGGGCATGTGATTGATGTGGTTTCGTCTTCCTATCCTGGTTATGCGTTGCACTCGAATAGCTTAGAGAGGATTCAGCGAAGATTTGTGAAATATTTGTGGTTTAAGTGTGACGGAGTGTATCCAACCCATGATGAACTTCTGGGTCGTTTTAATTTTGTACCTCTTGATAAGCGTAGAGAATATGCCTCACTCCTGTTCCTATTCAAGATTGTGAATGGCATCATTGACTCTCCGGACCTACTTTCAATGGTACCTTTTCATGCTCCACATACGAGAAGGCGTAATTATGGTTCTAGCTTTTACTTGCCTACCGCACGTACCAACTTGTTGCTCTTTTCGCCATTGTTTGAGATGTGTTCTGTTTGTGACTCGGTGAGTACCGATATTGATGTGTTTTTTAATACCATATCTTATATTAAAAAAGTGTTTTTTAGATAAATATTTGTTGTTAAACCATTCTTATTTTGACTATTTTTTGCGATTGTAATATTTGTATTATTTATAATTTTGAAACGTGTATTTATGTTAATTTTATCGTTTTGTAATGTACCTGCCCTGTAATTGGATGTGTTTCTGTCTGGGTAGATGTAATCTAAATAAATAAATAAATAAATATTATAAAATCGAGATTTGTCTAATTTTTGCTCTACGTTTGTCCAATAGTGTATATTTATATAAAATTATGACTTTTACACTTAAATATGAAGAGCTATTCGTGCCTCGAGGGCAACAGTTTTTTTTTTTTAAAGCCTCAAACCCAAAAAAAAATAAAAAAAAAAAAACAAGGTTCAAGAACAAGAATAAACATGAGGATTAATATTGATATATTTGTCACGGCCTTCCGGTGTATTTATTAATATTTCATTATTTAGAAATCACTTATTTTCCACACATTATTTGAAATACCTACCTTATGTGTATCGTGTGAATTTCGTACGTGTTCTAATGTCATGCGAACCCATCTTAAAAATAAAGCACATTTCTCCATTTGAATTCTCAAGGCAGTCTCGGTTTTTGCATTCTTTCACTTCTTAATCTATAATAGGTAGCGTATGTAATGGTAGAGTGTGCTGTGGCCAATAATAATACACGAAACAAGTGAAACAACCTTGGCAACAGCGAAATCATGTGATCATTGTATGTGTGGTGTGTCATTCTCATTTGTTTACGTATCACGGTATGTGTTTGCTGCTTTGGCAATGCCTACTTAATTCTCATAGTTCTTATTTTATTATTTGTTTTGAACTGTATTTTAAATAATTGTTAATCAGAACAGCATATAGTTGTTATTAATTATTGTTGTTAAATGTAAGTTTCGTGTTAATAACATTTTGTATGATAAATTATGAGGTGATTAAGTTAGTATCTACGTATGTACGACTATAGTGACATTATATTGTGATGTGTTAATTAATTAATTTTTGATTATACTGGAAGCTGTTGACCGTTGTTTATTAATTAGGTACAAATTATCTTTAAATTGATTTAATTAAATAGTAGTGTATTTATTGTTATTTATTTTAGTGTTGCCTATTTATTTTGGTAAGTCCTCTTTATTTTTTTTAGCAAACGTCATACATAAGGTAATAACGGGTATATTACCGTCTCACATTAGATGTCGCCACAAACATCTTATTGACATTAATATATCTTAAGGTGTATATTATACATAAGTAGGTATAGTTCTTTACTGAGAGTTGAAACGGCAAAAAACATCTATGATCGTCACATAATTTTTATTATATTTGTCTCATATTCATTATTTTCGTTACCTTCGAATGGTCTCCAGAACGTCATATTAAAAATAAATAAGCTGTTGCTCTCGAGGCACGAATAGCTTTCCCTATTTAAGTGTAAAAGTAATATTTTTGTGATTTTTTTTGGCATTTAACTTTTTGGTAAGACTCATGGTAACAAGCTAGGTATATTTCCAAATATTTTTATATTTGTTGTAGACATCAGTTATTTTTTATTTAAATTATTCCATATTTCGAATAAGATTAGGAATTTCTTTTATTTACGAACGCCGTTTTAAGCAAGTTTTTTATGATACATTTCATAGGTTATATTCTGCTAGAAATCACTAGTCAATATTTCTGCTATGTTTTATACCGGGTGTCCCACCGGGAAGGGATTCGATCGATTATGGAGAAACTACACGGTAGAACAATCTGAAAATCTGGTGTAGTACTTAGGTTGACAGGACCAATTTGGCTAAAATGTTTTCAAGAATCTAGCACTTCCGGTTATACCGGAAATGGGTGTCAACTTCCTTATTTCAAATACGACCCTATATAAATTATTTTTTTTTGTATTCTCCTTGTAATTCTAAACATATCTCATGCATACTATGTTGTACCTATCGCTAGCCGTTTTTGAAATATTTGAAATTTTATGTCAAAAATTACGTTTTCAGAATAAAGAATAATAACAATTTTTTATTATATGGAAGCTTTTATTAATTTGTTAGAATATCCTGGGAGATATAGACCTACTTTAGGCACCTACGTATATTTTTTTAGTAAATAATTATACAGGGTATTTGAAAAAAAAAGGATAAAAAATCAAATTGAAAAAAGTGTCAAAATTCAAAATTTTTAAATGGCATATATTTTTGATTTTTTTGCATCAAAAATACAACGCATGAACACAACATCTTTAAAGGTTTTGTGTCCTGCGCTATGCGTACCATATCTGAACACATCAAGGTCACGATTAAGTGAGGTGTAGTTTACGTCTGCAGGCAGCTTGTTCCGCTTCAGTTCATCATTGAGTTATCAAGTTTATAAATAAAACAAAATACCTTTTTGATCTGGTCCTGTTTAGCTATATAATAGAATAAGTTTTTATTTGGCAGTTCAGTGTTCTTAGCAATATTTTTTAGTATTATGTTTCTTTGCGGTATACTTATGTATCTAGATTAAGGACATGTTTGACCTTTTTTCCAGTGTTTTAGCTGACCTATGTACTTTTAAACAAGCATTATTATACGTTTTTTCTATTACCTATTGTTTTTTGCTTTAATTTAAAAAAAAAATTAAAAAAATCGGGGGCCATTGATAAATAATATAGTCCCACGCCAGACCGAACGATACATGCATTTAAATCCACTTTACGTTTGGCCGCGGCAGGTACACACGGCTGGGAGACTGAAATTGCATGTGCTCCCGTAAGGTACACATGGCGCACAATTAAAATGAGATGTGTCCAGAAATGGTACGCATGGCAGTTAACGTATTAAATTTAACGATAAAAAATCCCGGGCCGTATTTAAAATAACATGTTGATGACGGTTTTTCAACAACGAAACGTCGTAGTGAAAATTTGTAAACGCTATCTTTCTCTCCTCAATAAGTCACAATGAAAAAGTGCTTTCCATTTATTTATATCTGCAAAAATAATGTCAGAAATAAATAAAAACCTAAAATAGCAAAAAATTGTTTTTTCAAAAATTCCCGAAAACGGCTAAAGTTAATTCAGTTGTGAAATTTATTTAAAAGGTGTTTGAATTGTACAACTTTTCTCGAATTTAACCGACATTGTAACTCCTACCGTTTCCAAGAATCCCATGCTATCCCATTCTTATCTTGGACACAGTGTATAGATACAGTGAGGACAAAAAGTCACGCATAAATTTCCATTCTTATCTTGGACACTGTGTATAGGTACAGTGAGGACAAAAAGTCCCGCATAAATTCATTAAAATTTGAAGGATTCTTTAAAGAATCGCGTGCACTTTTAGTCGTTAAGTTGCCTGTTTTTGGAGGCTACAGAAAAGTATATAGGATCTATCGTGTAATAGATAAACGCATATGATGGTGCGCATCCGCAATTTAGTATAGGAGTGCGTCAATATTTAAAGGAAATATTAAACTATTCTGACGGGTTTATTTAAAATACAGAGTACCTACTGTAATCGAATTTATTTTATTGGAATTTATTTGTATCTCAATCTTTTTTCCCACCTCTGACAGTAGTTAAATTGGCCACCATGCCTGTACGTATTTCGAAATAAATCAGATAATGATAAAAATAGCAACGATATATTTATTACTCAGATATGTTTTGCGATGATATCATATTTTTCTTATTTATAATTATATCTTACAATTTTCAGTTGTTTTTGTTTTTTTTTCTCTCGCAATTTAATTGGAATAAGTAGATGTGTTTACGTTGTTGTTGCGACTTGGGAAAGGTCATGCCATGATTATTAAAAGTTATTTTTATCCTAATCTCTATAAAAACATGATGCTGAATCCGGTGCTTCCAATATTACCTGCGTGTTGAATGTTGCTCTATAATTATTTAAACTAATAGTTTAGTTGTATGACTTATTATGTGTTGGACGGGAATTATGATATTATAATAGGAAATAAAAGTCTGACTCCACAAAATCAATTTAATACGTTACACTCAATGTGTTACATCCAAACATGTTTCGAAGCTCACTAGCTTCATCATCAGTGGTAAATTTCGAGAGAAAATTGTATTTGCAAATATTACATATGACTAGGTTGAGAGTAATGTGCTGAAGTCACCTTGAGGAAAAAATTTTTTTTGTTAATATTATTAAAATAAAATTATGTTAATACATATTATATCTGGTTTTTCTTTTTTGTGATCATTTTCAGAATAGAATTTTAACAAAGTTATGGTCTGTCTTTCTACGCAGTACCTGATAGGTGGGGTCTATCAGGTACTGTGTAGAAAGACAGACCATGACTTTGTTAAAATTCTATTCTGAAAATGATCACAAAAAAGAAAATTTTTTCCTCAAGGTGACTTCAGCACATTACTCTCAACCTAGTCATATGTAATATTTGCAAATACAATTTTCTCTCGAAATTTACCACTGATGATGAAGCTAGTGAGCTTCGAAACATGTTTGGATGTAACACATTGAGTGTAACGTATTAAATTGATTTTGTGGAGTCAGACTTTTATTTCCTATTACAATACATTCACTCCACTTCAGAATGGACTACTTCTTTAAAAAAATTATGATATTATAATGGGGGGTCTGCTCCTTTTATGTCTGATCACATTTAGTCAACACGAACAGAAGTGTAAATCGGTCGATGTACGATTATTATTTTTCAACCATTAGTGCATAAAGTTTAAAATTAAGTTGATTTTACTTTTTTTATTAAAAATGCATTAAATAAAACACAAAAAAGTTTTAAAAAATGCAAATTTATTTTTTTTAGTTTTTTTAAACAAAATATTACACGTCCGTTTAAACGGATAGTTAAAAAAATGAACATTAATTAAAATATTCGTTGCATTGGTTTACTTAGTTTGGTATTGTTCAAAACAGTATTTTGGATGCAGACTAATGTTACATTTTTTGATCACAAAATGAGCTTTTGTGCCACAAACTTTACATCTTCTTTCCGTGTTATTATAAGCTAACTAAATGGTTTCTTTCATCAAACCTAACATTATCGCTCGGGGGTTGCTCAGTTTTTCCTCTAGATGAAGATGTCCCATAAGAAGAGAGAAAGTCATTAGCAATGGATCAGCAGAAATTCAAAAGAGGCATGTTGACGCCTGGAAGTGTTTTGCCCATTAGTTTACAGGCATTCGATACCGAGACATCTAAAAAATATGAGAATAAAGGCCACCACCATTTTCTTTGGCGCATTCTAGTTCGATAAGCAGCGACAGCCTGATCCATAAGATCAACCCTTCCCATGCCTCTATTCACAGATATTCTTGCTTTACAATCTCCGGAATATCTTGTACAACTTCCTTCAGCCACTTCATTATAGTTGGTTATACAAGTAACCACTATGTTATCTTTCCACGTCGTTAGACATATCTTATCTTCAATTTTAATATGGTTATTTTTTCATCTTTGAAACATCGAATGCGATGGCTGCACTCTCTCTGGATATCGGTTTCGTAAAGATTCTTCGCAGCTTCTCTGTTTTCATTACACTCGATAAAGCATTTTAAAATGTCATATTTTTTATAATTTTGATACATTTTTAAATTGTTACAGCTTATTTTATTTTAAGTGAATACCGATCTCGTAAAATATTTTTTTTTTATTTACTTATCCCAAAACAAAAAATCAATGCATAAATTATAATCAATAACAAGAAATCCCTTATGGGATTTCCCAGTCGTCTTGTTGTAGTCTTATCTATGACAAAAGTCATTGAGGGTTGTAAAAAAAATTAAAAAAAAAAAACAAATTTCAAAAATAAAAAAATCAGAAAATGTTTCTATCTATTACGTTCTATCGTACCTAAAAATATTGAAAATAAATAGAAACATTTTTGAGTTACCCTGTAGATCACCTCTAGGAGCTTATAGTTTTTAACTTTCAAAGAAATCTTGAATTGAAATCTAAAGAAATCAAAAAATTATTGAAAATATTACTTTTTTCTCATTAACAAAATAAATAAATACATTTTTGACTCACCGCGTATATAAATTTAAAGTTTATGCTAAAAATTGACTACTGTATCTTTCTATTTTGAAATTTGTTGGTTTAACCAGATGGTAAAATAACGTTAATAGTGGTGGACGTTATTTTTTAGAACTACCATATCTCTTTATTTTGAGGTTCGTTGGTTGCAGTTATTATTCTACCATATCTCTCTAATTTGAAATCCGTTGGTTGCAGTTATGATTCTACCATATCTCTCTATTTTGAAATTCGTTGGTTTGTCATAATTTGGAAATATTTTTTTCTAACGTTGGTGTCACTTATTTTACTAATAAGTTGCTTGACAGTTACCTTGTGTGTGCGGTAGCTGTCACAGTTTATATGACATTTGGAATAGTGATATTTATAAAAGGAACGTAGTATGTGTGGAGTGAGTCATATTTTTAAAGATTAATACTTTTTCAATAGAATTTACGAATGGGTACGTTATTCTTGCATACGATTGTGACTAAAAATATACGAAATTGCTTGTCCCATACATTTTGCTAAGAATATAATCATGAAAAAAAAATCGACAAATTCCAATATAGTTGCACCTCTAGGTTCACGTCATAATTTGGTTTTGGTAATTTGTTTTTACTAACACGACAGACAAATTGCTTGTGTCAAATAGTTTATTATTATCTTTGTTTACATTAATAGTCTAAAAGTTTTCATGTTTAAGATCAATTTCTATCAACATGTTGTATATTGTAGTGTTATAAAATGGTTATTCCATATAGTTGTAGTAAATTTAGAAGTTGTCATTGTGCATTTGAAGTAATATTATGGAAAAATTGTTAATTGCCTAAAGTGACAGTGTCATGAGAGCCGTCAGATGGATGGATGTGATCATATGTTTGTCAAGATGGATGGGAAATAGTTGATATCTCCCTCTGCGTCGCACACAAAATGAACTGCTGTAGATGTAATTAAATTAATTAATAAAATAGTGTGGCCGCATTAAATCCCCTTGAAAAGTACCCGTTGGGATGCAGCAAAAAACAAATTTTCCATATCGACAGACCTGCAGCTGCACCTTCGGTGCAGATTTAAGTGAAGTCACGTAGATAGTGGTCATTTTTTTGCAAATTTTCGACGACAAAGACAGCACTATCTGATTTTATAAGGATTAACAAATGCACAATTGACTATGCAAGTCTATGTGTGCATATTAACTATTTAACTAATTATAAATTAACAACAAAAACGTTAAATTCAATGAAGAAGACGTTACATAATTATTACACATTACAAGATTACAAGAAAACAAAAAAATAAACAAAACAGACCCACTTTACAATTGTAATTTGCAAATTAAAACAGTTGAAACCAGTTTTTTGCCAAAATAAATTTGACGTACCAAACTTTTCAACAGATTTGACTGCGGCATACTTGGATTAAGTTCAAATTTATTGCTGCGTTTCTTTTAAAACAATATTCATGCCGCGCCGTTGTGGCATAATGGCCATGGCCATACTTGATTTGTATATGGATTATTTTCTTAAAGTGGAATATATTGTTCGGTTTAAAAAAATATATGTAACATGTTATATATTTTTGAAAAGGGAATATTAGGGGCTGTTAGAAAATCTAAAATTATACACGGTGTCCCATAAGCAAAAAAATAATATTCGTTGCAATAACTTTACGAATGGCCCTGTAATAAAACAGATTACTATATCTTATTCGACGTTGAAAAGTTTTGGCAGAAATAAATTATCTCAAATAAGAAAAAAGTTATAAGCCGTAAAAGAAATCGACCAAAATGGAGCAACGCCAAATTTCGTTAGCGGAGTGAGCTTTTCATAAAAGTTGACCAGCCAAATTTCGTTCGACAGAAACATGAGTTCCCATTAGAGAACGTCTAATTTGGGCCACCCTGTAGTTAAACTAAATTTAACGATATTATTTAAACTGTGACAGGCAGCACACCTGCAAAACGTGCGTCCAGCTTTTATTAAATGCACAATGCATTACAAGCAAACAGTGACATTTTGAATACAGATATCAGTGTGATGACGTCATCTACCGCATTCCGTTCATTACTACTATCGTATTTTTACGATGCTCAATAATTATACGAAACGCAAGCATATACAGGGTGTCCTAAACAGCATGTGCCACAAAATGGTGAGAGGTACGAACTCGGTTAAATTAGAGGAAAGTGTATTCGAGCCCATTCCTGATCTGTTAATCGTGTTGCCAAATTGCTGTTAGTTTCTAAAATGTGTACAGGGTGGCTGGAATTCGAGCCTCATCCTTGGGATATCGAAAACCGAAAGTTGTAAGATTCCGATTAGTTCGGAAAAACCCGAAATTTTAGTAAATCGTATTATTTTTCCTCTTACAAACAAACTTAGAGAAAAGTTTCTGTATTCGATGCCCATTCAAGATCTATTTACCGTGTTGCTAAATATCTGTTGCTTCGACGATACCGCGTAATTTGTGAAAAAATATTAACCGGGATGCCCAGAGTGCATAATGTGGCACGTTTGAAATACTCATTGTGATTAAGCAACTACTTGATCACCTACATATACAGGGTGATTCATTATGGTTGCAACAAACGAAAACTGGAGATTGCTGAAAGTGATTTAAGGATTTTTTGCCATTGAACCCATGTCCGCAAATGCTTCGTTATCGAGATACAGGGTGTCCAAATTTAGTGGTCAAATTTACTTTTTTGTCATCATCATCAAAGTTGCCGTGGAAAACGATTTAATAATTACAAATTACTTAATAACAAATTTTAAGGCCTATCAGTACAATTAAAAATTTAACAATAAAAAAACTAAACTCGATATTAAAATCAGAAAATTAATAACAACTGTTCAAACTGCCTTCCATTGACAGTTATGCACATTGTACATCTTTCAATTAATGAATTTGTAGCTCTAATAAGGATATTATGATTGTTTCTTATTTTCCTAGCAGCTTCATGAACTATCTCCAGTAGTTGGTTTTCATTTATATTGGTACACTGTAAACCAATTGTTTCATGTACCCCCATAAAAAGAAGTCGAGCGGATTTATATCCGGTGATCTTGGAGGCCACTCAATGGAACCTCCCAAACCAATCAAATTGTTTCCAAACAGTTGATTTAAAACTTTAGTTACTTGTCTACCACGGTGCGCAGGGGCTTCGTCATGTTGATACCACATGTTTTGAACAATATTCAGAGGTACATCCTCAATAAATTCGGGCAGGCGGTTGTGTAGGAAAAGACTGTATTGATTTGAGTTTAAATGCCCATTAATTACGAACAACGGCAATAATTTATTGTTAAACATGCCACCCCAAACATTGATACTAAAACGTTTTTGAAAATTTCTAATTTAAATTTGTTGCTGTCAAAGTTTTTTTTTATTGTTGCGGCATTCGTTTTCCATGGCAATTTTGATTTGGTTTTCTGGTAAACGTTATTTTGATTTAAATCTACCATTAATTGCAATTTATCGGTTTTTATAAAAATTGTAGAGATCACAACATCGACGTAATTAGCTTTTTTGTAGTTTAAAAGTTGCTCTTTTTAAAAAAGTAATAATTTAAAATAATGAAGCTTGTCAAAGCTGTATTTAATTAATTTAAGTGTAAAATTTACCCAAATGCCCCCTATATCTACGCCATTGAACAGTTAATGAAAGCCAAAATAATGCAGATTATTTTAGGTTATCGGTCCCCAAATGCATGTAAAATTTTGTCGAAATTGGTTAGCTAGTTTTTGAGAAATGAACAAGAAAGTTAATTTGACTACTAAATTTGGACACCCTGTATCTCGATAACGAAGCATTTGCGGACATGGGTTCAATGGCAAAAAATGCTTAAATCACTTTCAGCAATCTCCAGTTTTCGTTTGTTGCAACCATAATGAATCACCCTGTATATCTGACTGGTTCTTTCATCCATCGTTTATTTGTCTCTCGGTGTTTTACAAATATACAGGTACGTTCACTTAGTGAACGCCCAATAACAACATGCTACTAATATATGAACTGACCTGGTTTTGATCAGTACCTGGTAGGAGCCTTATTTTCAAGTAACATTATATAGCAATAAATCTATCAATAATAAAACCCCATATCGGGAAATCCATGGGTTGCACTGCCATTTGCTAGGCTCGTTGTTTCCAATGCAACTCTTTGAACCTATTTGAACGGAAATTTTAATAATTTGTGAAAAAAAATTGGATTTGTTAAATGCTTTGATAATACATTTTTTATTTTGAAACGTAAGAAAACATATTGGTGTGATCGTTTATTTTAGCGAATTTATGCATAACTTTTCGTTCTCACTGTATAATCTGTGCAATTCGCTATAATAAATTTCCCTATTTCTTTCCTCATTAATTTTTATATTTAAAATAGCTTGAAATGGATCACGTTCATTATTTATAATATAATAAATTCTTAGAATACAATGGCAACACATTGTTTCAATATGTAAAGAAGAAAATAGTGAATGTTCTTCTCTATTCATTTTCTTATTACATTTTTTCCTTCTCCAATAATATGAATGGATATTATACTACTTTCATAAATATTATATCCTATAATAGAATGCTTTTTAGTTGATGGTGCTGGCTTTATTATTTACCTGCCAGATTTCATGCTGGAAAATAATTTATAAACATGATTAGTAGTTCATCTTCTAATAGTTATTATATAGCAAAAAATATAAATTATTAAATATCTACAAATACGGGTGTTATTTAAGTATGTATGTATGAATAATAAAAATGGTTAATACACCCAGAGTGCCTAATGTGGCACGTTTAAAATGCTCATTGTGATTAAGCAACTACTTGATCAACTATATATCTCAGTGGTGGGATTTTTCATATTCTCTTTAACCCATCTTTCGTCTCTCGGTGTTTTACAAATATGAGCGTTTTTCCCCCGAAGGGTTAAAAACGCTTATTTTGAGTCTTGCAAAAGCTTGACCCATTTGAGATTGAATGATTGAAATTTTTCTCATTTCTCCAATTACCACAGGCCAAAACATCATCAATTGGTGTGTCAAACGCAACTCGTTTAGAGCCCACCGCAGACCTAAAACTACCAGGAGAAGCTGTAAGTCCTACCTGTTTGAAAATAGTTCTAATCCAACCTGCAATAACTGCTCTTGACGCTGCACTAACTTTCTTCTCCTCTTGTAATAAACATGGAAGAGATATCCGGACCTTTTCTTCTTGGTTCTGATAAGTCCAAGAACTTTCCTAACCAGAAGCCTATGTCAATGTTGGGATCTTTATTTTTTAAGATTTTCCAACCCGACTGCCGAAAAGAAGCATTGTCTGTTTTGGAACCAAAAGATGGCCAAAAAACCACAAATTCTGTAAAGATTTGTAAATTATCCTTGTTAATGTGTATAAGGGTCAAGTCGTGTATTCTCCTACCTGAAGTTAATAATAGACGAATTGCCAAGTGTCTGGAGTCTTGGAAAAGGCTGTTTATAGATGGGGGATGAGTTCTAATCCAGTCTAAAATAATTTGAATATCCCAGATAACTTTATTATGTTTAATGGGTGATTGTAGACTAATAGCCTTAAGCATTTGTTTGACAGTTGGGTGTGAGGACAAAAAGGTACCTCTCTCAGGATTCGCAAAAGAGGATATTACAGATTTATTTACTAAAATAGTACTATACGATAGCTTTTTTGTTCGATGCAAGAAACTTAAATAAAGTGCTAAATCTATAGGCGAAGACTTTGCCCAACCACACCAATTTTTCCAGGGACGACTGTAGGTTTTTAGAGTCGATTTTCTCCACGCAGACTGTAACAAGTCAACATCCGCCTTATTCCAGCCTGCTATCATCTCACTCCACCCCGAACTTTCCAGGCCTCCAAACATAACGACTGAGCTTTGGGTAGAGGTTTGCCGGTTTGCAAGTTGATCAAATTTCGATGAAGGTCTTGAATTGGCAGCGGCGGAAGTAGCGCCCGGGCTTGGAGATCTGACCTCCAGAAGGCCCTTTCCCACCTCGGAGCTATCACTATGTACATTCCTTTTGCTCGATTTAAGTGTTGAAGTACTCAGCGTGGGAGGAGGAAACACCCAAGCTAGGTGGAAATTCCACTCTTGGCTGAAGGCGTTTACAAATAGAGCCTGTGTGTCTTGCAGAGACTGAGTTACATATATTGGCACAACCGCGGATTGCTTGGTGGCAAATAGGTCTTATTTGAGGACGACCCCAAGCCTGAAAAATTCTGTTTGTCTCCGGTTCTATCAAGTGCCAATCTGGCAATTGACCCTGTCTTGAAAGACAATCCGGGATGGAATTGACAACTCCCGGAATGAATCGAGCTGACAGCTGAATATTGTGAAGATTCGTCAGATTTAGAGTAACAGATTTAGGGACTTCGTGCCGCCTTCGTTCCTTATATAAGAAACTACCGTCTTGTTGTCCGACAATACCAGAATTGATTTGTGCTTCAATATCCGGATATTTTTCTTTAAACTTTCGCTTCTGACGATTCGAAAAAGCCAAAGAAAAAAATGCAAAAAATTATAGTTTAAGAACAAAATAAAAGGAATATGTAATTTATTTCAATTTAATATTATTTATTTTTATTATTACATTTTAATTCAATTGAAAATGCAAAGTATGAATTGATACGCAAATTAATTTTTTTTTATTATAAATAAACAATAAACTCAACCCTAAAAAACGTCAAACCGAAAATCAACTTTTCTGACTGACTGTCGTGGCATTTTTTAACGGTATTATATTTATTATATGATTATTTTGTTAAATATATATTATACATTGAAATTTTTGTTGTTTTTTCGTAATCTCCAATATTCTTTACCCAATTTTGTTGTGATTTGGCGCAGTGTTATACTTTACCGACCCATAGAGAAAGTATTGTGAACGCATTATGAAAAAAAAAATTGATATAAAGACGGACATAACCAAATTAAAAATAATTTGTAGACATACATCAACAAACAAAACATAAGAATAATAATTAATACATATAGGTACATCGTCAAATAAATAAATAAATCAATTAAGGTACTTAAAGTAAATTAATTAAGTAAATATTCTACAGTTCAATATATATACAAAACACACAATACAAACTACTATCCAGTGCGCTCAAAAATTAATGCACTGTATAAAAAGCTTTTTCTAACAAATACGTTTTTAGAGCTTTACGGAATCGAGGAAGGGATGATAGCAATTTGATTTCCATTGGCAGATGGTTGTACATTTTTTTTTGCATTGTATAGGATCAAGCTTTTGATTAATTCGGAGGATGGGGCTGGCAGATAAAGATCATGTTCGGCGTTTCTAAGCAGATAGTTATGGAATAGTCTTTCAGAGACATCTGACAGGTGTTTGCGGATTAAGCAGACCGATTCCAATATAAATAAGGAAGGTAGTGTTAGTATTTTAAATTTTCTGAAGAAGTCCTGGCAATGGGCTCTATAGTGCAATCTCAGAGAGTATCGAATAGCTCTTTTTTGTAATGTAAAAATACGCCCAAATTGCGTTGCACAGCATGTACCCCAGAATGGGAGGGCGTATCGAAGATGGGATTCGAGGAGTGAAAAGTAGACTATTATGGAAGTTGACAAGTTAAGTTCTTTGGAAACTGATCTTAACGCAAAACAGGCAGAGCTTATTTTTTTGATAACGCATCAATGTGCAACTTCCACTTCAGGGAGCTGTCAAGAATAAGGCCCAGAAACTTCACAGAAGAAGCGACGTCAATAGTGGAATTATTAAGTTCAAAAGACTGCAGCGCACCTTTATATGACACAGATTTAGTTTTCGCAGTGTTCAAGCACAACAAGATGGAAGTCTGTCTGTCTGTATGTATTATTGCACGATAGCGCCTAAAAGCTTTAACCAATTGAGCTAAATTTTGGTGTATCAGTTTGGGGGAGCCCTAGGATGAACCCCTTTGTTTGAAATCGCTTAAGCCCTGTGATAGGGGTGGACACAATTGCTAAATTTTCATATATCAGTAGGGGTCGAGTGATTTCATAATTTTAAAGCATTATTCATCTGCTTTACAGTGATAGGTTACTTTTGATATTTGCGTTTAAAATGTCACCAGTTAGGTGAATTTTATTTTCTTTCTAAACTTTTTCCGGTATTTCTTATGTACTATTGCCTTCGTGTCTGCCGAACCGGGGATTTAACTTCCTATATCAAAATATCTTTCACTCATATAAGTACTTGACATCCGTTTTACAAAAACCATCACTTTTACCGTATATTTATCGTTCTATTCGAATCTAAACGCATTTTACGTCATACCTAAACCAGGAAATAAACAACAATAATCTACTTATATTTGTATAAGAGAAAAGTAGATCAAGATCGGAATAGGCGGTGCATACCGGGTCGAAAAGAGGAACAAGTGACTGTCGCTAATTTAAATAAATATGTTTCGCATCGTAGAGCAGACGAGCGGTGACCTTGGAAGGTCGACGGACTTTAAGTAGGCGCTGCCTGGACGCTTTTTCTTTTTTAACTAATGTTTGCTATCTGAATACCTATAATATGTGTATGTGTAGCGGCTATTAGCCACATTGGGAAGAACCGTGGCTCTAAATTTAGAGTATTATTCTCTATGTACAGGGTGATTTACATAGCGTTAGTGGAAATCGTCAGGATAACGCGATTAGCGGTAAAATTCAAGCAATATTGAGTATTTGTTTGTTGTTAAAAATAATCCAGGTTGATTTTTATTTTAAATTGATCTGTATACAGGGTGTAAAACAAAAAGGTGACTTTTTGGAAGACTATTGCACCTTTGTTATTCTAAAAGGTGAGGTCGTAAACGGGTGTGTTTGAGAATCTCAACATTTTGTCTAAGGATGTCCTGGAAGAATAATTTACAATTAAATTGCAACAAAACTAAACAAATTTGTTTTTATAGTAACCCTAAATTTGCTAGTAATGACTCTTGTAAAATACTTGGGATTGTTGTTGATGGCGGTTTGAATTGGGCCGAACACGTGAGTCAGCTGAGTAGTAAGCTGTCTGGTATTTTATTTGTAATTAGGCAACTCAGAATGGCGCTTTCCTTTGAGGTTCTTAAGTCTGTCTATTATGGCTTGTTTCATTCGCGTATTGTATACGGGGTTATTCTTTGGGGCAACTCACCCAACGCGTTACAGGTTTTTAGGCTTCAGAAAAAAGCTATTAGACTGTTGGCTGGTGCGGGGCCTATTGATCACTGTCGTCCATTCTTTCTTGGGTACAGGATAATGCCTTTGCCTTGTGTTTATGTGTATCACCAGCTCATGGAAATTCATGAGCATAAGGATAAGTTCCCTAGACACGGACAGGTTCATGACCACAATACTCGTTCAGTTGGGCTGACCATTGCGCCACGTTTTAGACTTAACAAAAGTCAAAATAACTCGCTAAATATAAAACTATACTTCCTGCTAGCTTCAAAATTTTAAACCAGAATAAATTTAAAAGAAAAATAAAGGAACTGCTCTTTACTAACTGTTTTTATTCAGTTGATGAATGTCACACTCATTTTGAAAATGATGGTCTATACGCCTTGTTGGATTTGAGATATAATATTTTGAAATTTGTTTGTAAAATGTAATCGTGATTGTTGTTCTATACATACATATATGTTAGGTATACAAAGATTTTACAAGTTGAATTGTAAATTTTCTATTTGGACGTGCTGTAAATTGTAATTATCAAATTTTTGTAATTGCTACTATGGTAAATAAAGATCTATCTATCTATCTATCTGTTTACGCACAGTCACACAGGAATTACAGTATACTTATTGCTTGGCAAACGAATCTGTGACAACGAAACGAATGCCTTCTATATTGGACTAATACTAAACTAAAACGCGTGCGCTATGGAGTTGAATCCCTAACAGCCATGCGCGTCGGCTCATTTTATTATTATTTATTTGATTCAAATAACGGTGGACTTGTTTCAAATAACCAGGAATTAACTTTAATCTGTTATTTAAATTAAATAAATATTTATTTCTGCCAAAGCACCCCAGGCCAAATAAATATTTTTAAAAAATCAAATAACTCTTTTTATTCCGGACAAACACTGTTTATTTGAGTCAAATAAATTTTGTTTGAGTTAAACAAATAAAAGCCAAATAATTATTTATTAGGGTTCATTTTTAGAATTTTTTTCAGTGTAAACACACTATGTAGATAACAAAATACCAAAATATCTAATGTTAATCGATACTTTGAGCATCAACTTTAGGACACACGGTACACTATACCGTTGTGGAATGTTTTTCAATGTCGTGCGCATACCTATATACGAGTATTTCATACCGCAAATAAAAACGTAAAAGCAAAAGAATTTGATGGTGAAGTGCCTCTAGAGTAGTAACTAGGACGGACGAGGTCACTTACACCTTTTGCGTGCTGCCGTTTCAATCTTCGTGCCATTTCTATTAGATCAAGACACTTCAGGAATTCTTGTACGGCCAATTAATTATAATATTATACAGGGTGTGTAGGTAAATATCGAGACTGTAATAGGTACGAGGGCGGTTAAATTAGAGAAAAAGTTTCAAGTTATATTTTAGATTATCTTACGATTAAGTGGTCAAACGTGCTTTCAATATTTAAGTTTGGCACGGGAAAATTCATCATCAAGATATTATAAAAAAATATTTACTTTTTATTCTATAAAGTACATTTGTTTTTCTGGTCATTTCAATTTGGTTTTGGTCTTTTCTAAAATATAAGCACTAAATTAAATTACCTTTACATTGATGACTATATCATCTACTTTTAATATGTGGTAAAAAATATAAAAATAAATAATAATAAAATAAAACCCAACCCAACCCTTTATTATCAAATAATTGAAATTATATTACAGTGAAATCCGCTTATAATAATCTCGTTTATAACGAACTTTCGGTTAATACGAACGATGTTCCCTTATATGGAAAATCATCCATAAATACTTTGTTTACGGTTATAACGATCCCACTTATAGCGATAGCCTATTTTTACTAATGTAGAAGTATTTTTCTTATAAAACGAACTTGTCTCGATTTGCAGACGACTTGTAGCTGGGACTTCCCCGACTTTATTGATTGTGTATTTATAGTAATTTATTCATTTGCGATCGCAGCTTTGCTTTTGTCAAGTTACGTAAATGAAGCGCCATAGAATGGAAAAGCAAGAGTATGAGATAATTCGAAAAATACAAAATGAAGTGAAACAGAGTGAGATTTGTCAGGATATATATCTTCAGAAATCTACTGTTGCAACGATATGGATATGGACAAGTGTATGACAAAACAAATGTTGGATGTAAGAAGTTAAAAACATCTGTGCATAAGCCAAAAAAGACAGGTAAACGTCTCCATAAGTGGTAATGTTTTGCAAGAAAAGTGTTCTAGATGTTGGATAAAGCGGTTCAAGAATAATATCGCTCGTGGGGAAATTGTTGGAGAGGCTGCCAAAGTGGATATGAATATTGTCGATGATTGGATTGGGTGTGGCCCACCATCCGAGACAATTATGAGTACAAAGACATTTTTAATGTTGATGAAACTGGCCTATTTTATAAAATGACTCCCGGCACAACACTAAAATTTGTTGGTGGTTATCTAAAGTAAGGATTACATTTTTGTTGGCGGCGAACATATCCGGAACAGAAAAAAATCGGTTGTGTCACCCCAAAACTTCGTAGCGAAACAGAATTTTAATAATAATAATAATAATTATTATAATTGTATTATTTTCATTATTCCCAATAAACTAACTAATTTATTCAAAAATTAGAAAAAAAAGTATTGCCAGCGCTGGGATTCGAAACCATAACCCTCCGCATGCGAAGCGAGCGCTCTATCATTGTGCAAGCTGGGACGAACATCGTATCCACATCAGTCATTGAGCTTCAACACGCGGATGACAACGTTGTCCTAGCTGATACATAAGAGGATTTTCAATTATTTACTCAATGCATTTAACAGTATCGGGCTTGACCTAAATATAAAGAGTGAATGCTGATGATTTGCGTAATACCGAAATCAATCGATCGATCCGCGCCCAGTAACTAGTGAGAAATGAAAAACAGCATTACAATGTACTACATTTTCAAATTATGATTGAACATATAATATAATAAAGGCATTTAAATCTATTTACACAACTGCAAATGCGTAATTAACCACAAACTTAAATTAGCGAAGCTTTATTTTAATGTATTTTTACAAAAATATCGCAGTTAAATAGATATATTTCATATTACCTTAAACTAAATCTGACCATGATGCAAAAATCCAATTAGGAGGAAGTTACATAATATGACAACTAAGTATGACAAGTGACATATATCATAAATAAATTTGATTTGGGTTAAGGTAATTCACTATAATAAAATAAAATAATTCAGTATCAGAATGCCATGTTTTTATTAAAATGCAATTTCTCCGAAACGGTACAAAATATCGATTAGGATGTGATATAACTTTTTTATAGCAAATTGATAAAGGAATCTATCGATCGAAGCGAAATGTCACATTTTCTTTCGTCCAACTCTGTATAAAACAGGCATACTCAACAGCACTTAATATGTGCATAAGAAAAAATATTTAATAAGTTCAAGAAGACTCATCGTGAGGTTTTGTACCAACAATTTGCAACTCTTAGATCTAGATTAAAATTAGATATAAAAACTGCGTATACGTCATATATTAGTAATATGGAAAACAGTATAAAACATAATCCCAAAGGGTTTTGGAGGTTTTTTCACGGTAAACATAAGTCTACACGATTGCCGGGTGTTATGACTTTTGGGGACGATGAATATAGTGATCCGCAAAGCGTTGTCGACGCATTCGCAACCTTTTTCCAGGGTGTATTTATTAACTCCTCGAACGCGGATTCTGGTCATGATTGTCCTTATGTTGATTCGTTTTCGATTGTATCAGTTACTGAAGATGAAATATTAAAAGCATGCAGAAGGCTCAGTAACAGGATGACATCAGGTCCGGATGGTCTTCCATCTTTCTTTGTAAAAGACTGTATGCCGGTTCTGGTTGGGCTGCTGTGCTTAATATTTAACTTGGCCCTTGAAAATAAGGTATTTCCGCAGGAGTGGAAGAGGTCTAAGGTTGTTCCTATTCTGAAGTCGGGTGACAGATCTGTGATTGATAACTATCGCCCGATATCCATTCTGTCGAATTTTGCAAAAATTTTTGAGTCTGTACTATATGATCGTATTTATAGTTTTGTTAGAAATCAGATTTCCACTGTACAACATGGTTTCTTTTCCCATAGATCTACTGTGTCTAATCTAGCGGTTCTTTCTGAAAATGTTTCTGAGGTTTTAGATCGTGGAGGCCAAATTGATGTAATATATACAGATTTCACTAAGGCATTTGACAGAATGGATCACGGCATTTTGATGCGAAAAGTTGACCAGTTTGGTTTTGTTTTAAACCTAAAATTGTTTCTTCAGTCATACTTGAAAAATAGACCCCAGTATGTTTCTCACAATGGCTCCCAGTCTCATACATATACAGCTTCTCTAGGAGTGCCTCAGGGATCGAACCTAGGACTCCTTTTTTTTATGTTATTTATCAATGACCTGGAGAATGGAATGAATTGTGATCGACTGATGTTTGCGGATGATCTTAAATTGTACAGTTCTATTGATAGTATCGTTGACTGTGCTAATCTACAGAACAATTTGGAGCTGGTGCATCAATGGTGCGTACTAAATAAATTTTCACTTAATCCATCGAAGTGCAAATATATCAGTTTTACGGGCAAGAGGGTGATCATTGATTACGTTTATTCCATTGATCAGGTGCAAATCTCACGATGTGAATCTATCACTGATTTAGGAATTATATTTGATTCAAAATTTACGTTTGCTGAGCATATCAATTATAAGACACTAGAGGCAGGTAGGACATACGGTTTTCCGGTTAGGAATTGCAGGGGATTTAGAAACACAGATACCCTTAAAACGCTGTACTTTAGCTACGTGCGCTCTAAACTGGAATATGGGTCACTGATATGGTATCCATATTATGTGAATCATCAAAAATACGGTCGAAAAAGTGCAACGTAGATTTTTGAAGTACTTAATGTATAAAGAGGATGGTCATTATCCTCCAAGGGGTACTGACTAGCAATTAATGACAGATCGATTTGAGATACCAAGTCTTGAACTTAGAAGGAAAATAAATTCTTTGCGATTTCTTTACAGTTTAGTTCACTCCAATATAGATTGTTCCCACTTGCTTTCAAGAATTAATTTCAACGTTCCAAGGCAGCATATAAGGTCCAGTACAACATTTTATTGTGGTTATGCTAGGACGAATCTTATGTTGAGATCTCCTATTTCTATTTGTACCAGAAACTACAATCTTATGTGTAAATATTGTGATATTTTTTCGTGCAGTGTTAAAGAAATTATGGATTGTGCCATGTCTCATGTTACTGATTAGTATTACCATTAAGAGCTAGTTTTCTTTTTATTTTAAGTTTAGTTTTTTTTTGTGATTTCACCGTTTTGAATTATTATTCATTTGTCCTGTAATTGGCTTCGCTGTTGGAAAATAAATGCTATTATTATTATTATTATATGCAATAATTAACTCCCAAAATTCCTTAATACCGTGTTAACAGTTTAAAAGTTATCAACTAAAATAGTTTTTTTTTTATTCTCACTTTGAAGGCCACTAACTCCGTAACGAAGCTCGCTAGACAAAAAATTTACATGAATAACTAGCATTGTTTTGTTCTCTTCATTTACGACATGACTTTTCCGGACGCTCTGTATAAACAATAACAATTGAATAATTGTTATATTTATGAGCATATTGTGAAATTTGGGCATGTTTAGATGATTTGCGTTTTTATGAATTTCGCTTTGAGTCGTTGCCTATAATCAAACAGTATATTATGTAACATCCATAATTTATGTAAAAGTACGTACAATATTAAACAATTTCGCATGTTTCTTTGCAGACGAATAGCGGAGGCGGTGGCGCCGGTGGCATTAGTGGAAGCGGGGGCAGACATCAGGCGTCAGCAGTCGCTACACAGCATCACTTCGGGGGCGGCACGACGGCAGTAAAAGGGTGTGCCGTTGGTAAGTATGTTAATTTGTTTATAATTTATATTCAATATCAGCCCACATAGATTTTAGAATTTTGGTATGTTGTGTTTTATAGGACGGAAGATTTTGATATTTTTATTTAATCATTTATTAATAGATTTTCCTATATCTACCTACTTACTATCTTTATAGAAATTGCGCAATATACGAACGTTGCTTGAAAATGAAAAAATACTATGTTTAATTTATTTATTTATATAGGGTGTCCCCTCTCAATTGGAAAAAACTTCTGGGGCATATTGAGGAACCATAGACAAGCAGTTTGAGATAAGAGACTGATGTCTGGAAGTGCATGGTTTTCAAAATACAGGGTGTCAAAGTTTTTTTCAAAAAACCTTTTTTTATCAATATCTCAATGATATCTACGTTAACCGATTTTCTTGAAATTCGCTGGTGATGTAAGCTTAATAAGACGCTCAGTTAGCACTAATTAAATGTTAATTATGACTTCCAGTGGCGCCCCGGAGGACAGTGTCACGAATAAAATTACAAAAAACTGTACGCTACTGCCTTTTTTTTGAAAATTGTATATATTTTTTAGAAAGCTCAGTTAAAACTACAACTTTTTTGTCACTTGATATTTTTTCGTATCTCTTTCCGTTTTCGAGAAAAATTTTTTATTAAAAGGTTCATAATTATTAGAAAGAAAAACAAGGAGGCTTTTTTACAAATAATTTATTATTAATAGTGGAGCAAATGCTCAAAGTGTTCACCATGCATTTCGATGCATTTTCTGCAACTGTCGAGCCAGGATTCGCGCACCCGAGCAAACACGCCTGGATCGTTCGCGATAAATTCCGCTACCAGCACAACTCTAGCAACTAGGTCCTCCATGGTCGGCACAGGAGTTGCATAGATCAACCGTTCCATTTCGCCCCAAAGAAAAAAGTCCAGGGGGGTCAAATCCACCTGTTGTTGTAGGTTTGGTCGAGGTAACCTCTCACGGTGCGCGCAAAATGCCCTGGACAACTATCGTGTTCAAACCAGGCCTCTCTACGCAACTGGAGGGGTACATCTTCCAGCAGCTCGGGTAGAATATCTCGCAATAAACTAAATAGCTATTCCCGTTGAGGTGATCAGGTAGAACGTATAGTCCAATCAAATGGTCGCCCAGAAAACCTGCCCAAACATTAACACCAAACTTCTGCTGATATCCTCTGATGTGCATAGCATGGGGATTTTGTTCGCTCCACTCGTGGTTATTACGAGGATTGAATGTCCCCTCGCGCTAAAATCCTTTCTCATCGCTCGTGAAGGTTATACTTAAAAAATCAGCGTTTGCATCCGCTTGACCGAGCAACCACTTGCAGAACTCGAGCCGCCGTGGACCCTCGCCAGGCAGTAGATGCTGCACCTTTTGAAGTTGAAATGGATGCAGATCGTGGATTTTCAATACTCGATGGACAGTATTTTTGCTGCAATCAAGTCGCGACGCAATCTGACGAGTGCTAGTGTTGGGCTCATTCTGAATGCGTGCCATGACTTCATCCTCAACGGCGTCTCTGATCGGACACTGCCTTGCAAATTCTCGAATAGGCTGCAAAGATAACAAAGCCTCTTAGATTGGCTGTAAAACAGAAACGCGCAAGAAAATAACACAGAAAGTGCAATACTTACCACGAATGAGCCGGTCTTCCGTAGATTTTGATTAATTTTGACAAAAATCTTATGAATTGGCAATTCACGATTTGGCAACCGCTGCCCGTACAACCGTTGTGCTAACCAAGACTTACCGCGCGCTTCCCCATACAAGAGATGCATATCTGCAAGCTCGGATAATTCTGAAACTGAACCACTAAAAATATTTATTATTTTGCTTAAAACGATCCAAACGAGCTTTCGAAACGAATCATTCGACTGCAAATACTTCACGCATCTGAGGTATTTTACCTTTAATTCATTATACGAAATCTCAGCTAACTTTGTGTGTTGTTGCACTTTTTGAACGTCCAGTTCCTGGATCGGCTTCGGCGTTTGACGGACCATGTTTAACTCTAAAGTCCATTTGACCAAATTCCCATAAAAGATAAAATATCAAAATAATAATTTATTTATTTATGTATTTACAATACAAATACACAAACAATAACAGTAATGTAAACAAATGATAACAAAATGCACACACTAAGTTTTGTTTGTAATATACGAGGGTAATTCAGTATTTAAAGGGACCAATTGTTCAATCATTACTAAATTTCAACATCAAATGTTCCTTCGAAAATTTACTTTTCCTCCCACATTTTTGGAGTTGAAAGTGGCACTTGAAATAGAATCAAAAATAAAAAAATTACATTGTATATCTGTATTTTTCATCTCTATAATGTTAATACCATTTATTATGTATTTATACAAGGTGTTTCTGAAAAAGCTGGCCAAAATTTGTGAGCGAATTGGGGACGTCTAATCATGAAAAAAACCTAAATTGTAATTTTTCGAAAAGTCCTTATTTACAAACATACAGGGTGTTAACCCATTAAGGACTAAATTAATTTTTTTTAAAAATTTCGATAATTTTTCTTAAATAACAATCAAAAATGAGTCCCTGAAACGAAAAGATATTTTCCAAAAATCCGCATTGTAGTTTTTGAAATATAGGCTGTTGCCATATGGCAACGCTAGGAGTTTGAGATGTCAAAGTGTTTTATAATAAGGAATCAAAAAGGTTATTTGGAAAGTAATAAAACAGTGGAATATTGGAAAGTAAATATTATTTTCAATAATATAGCAATATCACATTATGCTATCGACAATGAAATGGCTACAATCAATCAATACATAAGGCTACATTGCATTGTTCTTATTATGGACTTGCATTTACTGCCCGCGTACACAAGTACACATTGGCAACTAATGCAATCTAATTGAGATACTTTTCCTGATCTTGATTTTTATACAATATTCACTAGTTCTGTATTGCTACATCTAACGTCCATTTAAATAATGGCCAGTACCATTTCTCGATTCCAGTGACCATCAGTCTTTTTCATTGCCGTTTCAAATACCCTCGATCTTTTTTTGGCAAATGATGTCTTGTTAGTTAGGGGCACTATGTTGAATTCTCTTTTCTATAATTGTCCCAATGGCAGAATAGCCGCGAAATCTCATGAATATCTCCTTCAATATCCATCATTTCCTGGATTTGAAAAATAAATATTTACTGAGTGTAAGCGCCTAGCGTTGCCATATGGCAACAGTCATGTTTATGAATGTGTCTTGAAGCATTTAGATAGGATTGGTTTTTCCAATGGGCTTGTTAAGCTGTTTGAATCTTACCTTGTCGTTCACATGCAGTTTGTTGAGTGTGAAGGTTATAAGTCCAGAAAGTTTGCTTCAACATCAGGTGTGCCACAGGGATCAAACCTTGGCCCACTATTGTTTAACATCTTTATTAATGATCTTGTTGAAATTATAGAATGTCCCAGATTGGCTTATGCTGATGATCTAAAGATATTTTGTAGGATTGTCGTCGTTGTCACAGATTCGTTTGCCAAGCAATATGTTCTTTGTTATTAATTCGCGGTTTTATGTGGAAGTGTTAGAAAAAATCATGTTTGACACTGGCGTAAATTATCTTTTCCTCCCTTTGCGTTTGCTGCCAGAGGGCCTGAGGAAAAGTGACGCTTTCCTCCCTAGGTAAACAAATAGCTATTTAATTACTGAAATTTATGTCTGTTTTTGTCAAAAGTATTGTCTAGAATACCGTAGTTATACCGATAAATATGGCTTTTTTGAAAAATTTAGTGGTGAAAATGGCTCTTTTTGTTGACCAATTTGGTGTTTTTAATTTTTAAAACCTAGCAACGTTGGTGTAAGAATAAACTTTGAGCGCATTATTTTTTTAATTTGTCTTAATGAGGAAAACTTGTGTTATATTTTAGGGGCGCCCATGGCCACCCAACATCAGACACCGGGTGGTTACCGTGGCCAGTGGGGCAACGTGGGTGCTGGACATCAGCATGTTGCTGTAGCTGCAGCAGCGGCAGCAAACACAGCCTACTATCAAAGGTACGCGGCAGCAGCGGCAGCCACACAACAACAACCTCAACAAAACCAGGTGCAGCAAAATAATTATACGAACGCGGCTGCTAACAGTTACAATAACACAAATTCTGTAAGTTATAATTATTTTGAGTATTTTTTTAATTTAGTGCTAGTTGTCAAAACCATCTGTTAGGTTTGATGAAGTAGTCCATGTCTCTGTGGATGACCAATTTCTTGGAATAAAACTCAGTCAGTTCTTTTATTCATCGGTCACGTATAATTTTTTTAATATTATAACCACTCAATTATCTTCGTTACTTCCTTGGTAAGGAAGATACTTGAGTGGTTATAATATTAATAATTTTATACTTGACCGATGAATAACAGAAAAAGAAAAATTTTCGCTATGCCTAAGGCATTAGCTACTATGTAACGTATCAATTGAAATAATGTTCATAATTTTGTTGTGTGTTCCTTCCACTAAGTTATACTGATGATGACCTTAGCTAAGGTCGCAACATGTTTATAATTTTAATTAAACAATTTGGTGGATGTGACTGAGTTTTATTCCAAGGCATCTGTTAGTGTTTGTCAAGAACAAATTCTTTGGACACGCAATCATAAGATTGGAGTGAAAATTTGATGGAAAACATTTTTTCTCCTTCATCCATTTAAAGAAATTTTTCCCGCGTTGCCGTTTTTAGGTGAAGAAACAACGAGCGTTAAGCCACTAACGTGTGAATTTTGTGAAATCTGGAACAAAACCCGATACTTAAAAAAAATAGCTGATGTCTAAAACAAAAAAAAAATATATATGTAAATTTTAGATAAATGACAAAAAGGTCATAAAATTATTGCTTTTTATATGGAGAGCTATTCGTGCCTCGAGGGCAAGTTTATTTTTTCTAGCAATATACTTGATCAAGGTTTGAATAAACTTATTAGTTATAACCTATGTGTTTTCCTAAATAGCTGAAGGAGTTTCTTGTTTTAACCCTATTAAAAAACAAATTGCGCTCAAGAAAGAAAAGCAACGAAGAAAGATTCTTTGACTTTCGACCTAGTGTCACCAGACGAAGAGCTGCCGTGCTTTTGTGTCACTGCAAACAAAAATCTTTTCTATTCTTCTTTTTTATTAAAAGTAACAAGAAATCCGTTTGGGATTTCCCAGTTGTTTTGTGGTGGTCTTATCTATTCATCTATCATAAAAGTCATTGAGGGTTATAAAAAAAATTAAAAAAATTTAAAAAAAAAATTAAAAAAATAATTTAAAAAAATCAAAAAAATAAATTAAAAAAAGTTAAGTGATTTCCAGAGCTGGGTTTCGAACCCCTAACCTTTAGCATGCGAAGCGAACGCCGTAACAATGACGCCACAGAAACCTGATAACAAATATTGTATTTTAATTTTAATAATATAGGTTCCAACTACCTAACTGGTGAAATTTTAAATGGGACACATACACCCTGTATAAAAATTTTATGAGCCCATTCTACCTAAAAATACTGTGAAACAAAAGAAATATATAAAAACTTCAAATTCTATCTATTACGTTCTACCATACCTAAAAACCTAAGTTACCACGTAGATCACATGTTTAACCACCCTGTGCATTTCAACCAATCTAAAAAACTAAAAAAATCTGAATATTTTTCTATCTATTACGTTCTATCGTACCTAAAAATATTGAAAATAAATCGAAACATTTTTGAGTTACCCCGTAGATCACCTCTAGGACGCTCAAGAAATCATGAATTCAAATCTAAAAAATCAAAAGAGTATTTTTTGTCCTTAAAAAAAATTAACAAATACATTTTTGACTCACCCCGTATATAAATTTATAGTGTACGCTAAAAATGTCTAAAGATTTATCACAAAAATCAACAATTACATTAGGTATTTATTTACAGCAATTTATTTTTAATTTGTAGAGCAAGCAAACTACACCACTGATAAACAATAACAAGTCGTAACCTTACTTATCTCCGAAATATCAAATTTGGGTTGGAATTTTCATTATTTTTACAAACTAAACACTCACGCACCATTGTTAATTGTTTTTTTATAGTTTTTGCACAAAAAAACACTCAAAATCACCAACAAAAAGCAAATAAACACGAGCACAAAGGATATTTGGCAACAGAGCTCAAACTACCGGCTGATTACAAGAATGAATGGAATCGTAAATTCTTCGCGTACTATTCAGTTGCTCTGCTTTACAGAGTTGCCACGTGTACTTCATAAATAAATTATGATTTGGTGAAATATATCTTGAATATGTTAAAATTCATAAAAAAGTAACTAAAAAATATCTTGGGTATATCGTTTTATTATACACCACCTATAAGTTACATTTTGCTTTAAAACTGTAAAAAATGCCGTATCAAAATAGCGTATTTTAAAACAATGCGGGAATCACAGCGGAAGTTTGGCATTATCGATATCTGCAAATAATGATGTTTGATCGCTTGGAAATATAAACAGTTTTATCTCCCTCTTTTCTAGATCTGTGGTGGCACCACCGAATTTCTCATCTTGTCTTCATTGTTGTCAGACTTTGAATAAATTGCATTGAATGAAATAAAAATAATATGGAATTTTTTCAATAACCAAATTATTTTAGCAAAAATAAAATAAACCTGGGGAAATTGTGTTTATATTTAAATAAGCATCTGCACGGAAATATATTTCAGATTATTGCGGAAATAATAAGTACGAGGTGTAGGATAGAGATAATTTGAAAAACAGTCTGGCAGCCTTGCATTGTAAGTTGGTAGGTTGTTAGAGTGAGTTCAAGAAATAGTTGATATCTCTCTCTGCGTCGCACAAAAATAAACTATAAAGTAGTGCGGCCGCATTAAATCACAGTTGAAAAGTACCTCATTCCCATGAGAAAACTAGCTGTTGCCCTCGAGGCACGAATAGCTCTCCATATTTAAGTGTAAAAGTCATAATTTTATGACCTTTTTGTCATTTATCTAAATTTTTGTTTTGTTTTAGACATCAGCTATTTTTTTTTTTTTTGTATCGGGTTTTGTGCCTTTTTCTTCTCTTTGGAGGCACTATTTATACGCAGATATTTTATATTCCAGATCTAGGCCAAATTCTTGTACGCAAAATAATTGATTTTTTTTTAGTTTTATTATAAAATTTATTTTGCCCCCTTTTCTACTATTTACGAACGCCTATGTAAACAAAATTGTTATGCTGCATGTTGTAGGTTATCCGTTAAGTGGTTTTTGAGTTATCACGGATACAATTTTTTCCTGACCCTTTTATAGAATTTTCACGGACGCCTATGGAACATTAATTTTTGTCGTGTATTTTTAACACCAATTCAACTAGTTAAATATAAAAATTTTTACATTTTAATTTTTCTTTCATTTTACCCCTTTTTTTTACTATTTACGAACGCCTATGTAAATAAAAATTTTATGCTGCATTTTTTAGGTTATCTTATATGAAAGCTATATATAATTAGCCAATTTTTCTGGTATATTTGGGAAACATTTTTTTTTCGTTTTTGACTCTTTTTTTAAGACTATTTTCGAACGCCTGTGTGAACTAATTCTTTTATGTAACATTTTTTAGGTTATATTCTATCACACCTATAAAAAATTATTCAATATTTCGGATAAGTTTAAGAACTATAATTTTTTTAAATTTTTGAACCCTCTTTTAAACCCCTTGCCTACGCTCAATGTTAATCACCACCTATAAATAGCCTGTAGTATTTTCGTACCAAATGTGGTTAAAATCCGTTAAGTGGTTTTTGAGTTATCACGGATACAAATTTTTTCTGACCCTTTTATAGAATTTTCACGAACGCCTATGGAACATTAATTTTTGTCGTGTATTTTTAACACCAACTCAACTAGTTAAATATAAAAATTTTTACATTTTAATTTTTTTTATTTTACCCCTTTTTCTACTATTTACGAACGCCTATGTAAATAAAAATTTTATGCTGCATTTTTTAGGTTATCTTATATCAAAGCTATATATAATTAGCCAATTTTTCTGGTATATTTGGGAAACATTTTTTTTTCGTTTTTGACCCTTTTTTAACACTATTTTCGAACGCCTGTGTGAACTAATTCTTTTATGTAACATTTTTTAGGTTATATTCTATCACAACTATAAAAAATTATTCAATATTTCGGATAAGTTTAAGAACTATGATTTTTTAAATTTTTGAAACCTCTTTTAAACCCGTTGCCTACGCTCAATGTTAATCACCACCTATAATTATCCTGTAGTATTTTCGTACCAAATGTGGTTAAAATCCGTGAAATGGTTTTTGAGTTATCACGGATACAAATTTTTTCTGACCCTTTTATAGAATTTTTACGGACGCCTATGGTACATTAATTTTTGTCGTGTATTTTTAACACCAATTCATCTAGTTAAATATAAAATTTTTTACATTTTAATTTTTTTTTATTTTACCCCTTTTTCTACTATTTACGAACGCCTATGTGAATAAAAATTTTATCCTGCATTTTTTAGGTTATCTTATATCAAAGCTATATATAATTAGCCAATTTTTCTGGTATATTTGGGAAACGTTTTTTTTTTTCGTTTTTGACCCTTTTTTTAAACTATTTTCGAACGCCTGTGTGAACCAATTCTTTTATGGAATATTTTTTAGCTTATATTGTATCACAACTATGAAAAATTATTCCATATTTCGAATAAGTTTAGGAAATATATATTTTTTATGTTTTGACCCCTTTTCCACTATTTACGAACGCCTATGAAAGTAAGTTATTCATAACACATTTTGTAGGTTATATTCTATCAAAACTATCAATAACTAGTTAATATTTCTGCTATTTTTAAGAAATACGTTTTTTTTTAATCTTTTTTACCCCATTTTACACTATTTTTGAACGCCAATGTGGTCTAATATTTTATGTTCAATATTTTAGGTTATATTCAATTAAATGCGTAAAAAATTATGCAGTATTTCGGATAAGTTTAAGAACTATGAATTTTTTTAATTTTTGAACCCTCTTTTAAACCCTTTGCCTACGCTCAATGTTTCCCAAAATCTAATCAGCTCCTTGCCATGTCCAATAGTATTTTTGTACCAAATTTGGTTAAAATCTGTTAAGCGGTTTTTGCGTTTTCGTGGATACAGACAGACAGACAGACAGACAGACAGACAGACAGACAGACAGACATACAGACAGACAGACAGACAGACAGACAGACAGACAGACAGACATTTTTTTAAAACTACTTATTTATGTATAAAATGACCAAAAAGAAGTATTTCCGGTGAAATTAAAAAAAATTTTTTTTTCATGAAACTAATAGTCTCCATATATACATATATTACATATATGATATGGAGAGCTAAAAAAAATTTTTTTTTCATGAAACTAATAGTCTCCATATATACATATATTACATATATGATATGGAGAGCTAAAAATAAATTTTCCATTTGTGTTGCGGTGCGATCCCTCCTGGCGGCGTATTCGCACATCCCTTACCCTCACTTTTGCCAAATTTTTGCAGATTTTCGACGACAAAGACAGCACTATTAGATTTTATAAGGATTAAAAATATCGTCACAATTTACCAACCATTATAATTTACTGGTCAAAGTATGTTTCTTAATAGTGTATTAATAATGCTTGATAATGTCGTAAAATTATCAGTAGCTTGGGCCTAAAAATACTTTTTAAAATAAACAATGTTTACTTTTGTTACAAACAGTAGAGAAATATTACCTACTAAGTATATTTATTTACATATTTATGCTTACAGGAAATGTAAGAATAACAAAAGTTCTGACAGTCAAATATTTTTCTATGCTAATAATAATTAACAGATAAGTAAATCGATGCCTAAATGGTTTAATCACAGAATGAGGAAATAAGTATTTCTTGATTAGTCCCCAAATGCAAAGACAGGCAAGTATTTTTTGAGTAACGAATGTTGATTTGGAAAATTTACTAAATACGTCTAAAATAATAATAATAATCTTTATTCAGTAAGTAACATACATCTCTCATACAATACTCAGTATATATAAATAACATACAGTTACTCCCCGAAAAGGCAGAAGTGCAACTGGCAAACTTGGTCTGCAAGCTATTTCGAACACTCAACCTTATACACAAAAAGACAACAGACATAGCTCTCTAATTACAAAAATTTCATACGCAAATTATACAAAATAAACATTCATATACTAATTAAGTGAGACTATGCTTTAGGTGCCCCGAGAATGCAGAAATTGAACTACCTTTGCATTGAGGGGAGAGGGCATTATATAACCTTGCTATATCGAATGTAAAGCTTCTCTCAAATATACCAGTTCGATGAACAGGCGGCGTTAAGCTGCCTCTAAAACGCAAATAATGATTATAGCTCTACATAAGCCATGGTCCAAACTAAAGGAGGTTATTTGTGATTAAACAAAAAGTAATAAATAAATAAATACTTTGTTACAAATAAATATTTATTTCTTCAAACATGTTTTTTTCTAGGAATTAATTTACAAATATTTTTGTTAATATAACTAGGACCAATTTGGATGAATTGTTCAAAAAACACCTACACACGTAATAATTTGGGGATGGTTTCATTTTGAACAACCTGTAGATCTGATTTAAGATTTTTGTATGGACTTTTCTAAAGAATGAACCTATTACCCAAACAATTTTGGCTACAACTAAATAATGTGCTCTTCAAAAATAATAATAAATCAGATCTACAGGGTGTTCAAAATGAAACAATCCCCCAAAAAAATTACGTGTGTATAGTACTCGTATATGTGTTTTTAAAACGCCATTGTTGTGTGAAAGTGCAATCAAGTATAATATTATCGACAAAGAATTTAACTTCAATGATTTACAAAAAGAAAAAAGTATTAAAGAGACTTACATTAGAAATGTTGTAAGTTTTGATTTTTAATTTTAATGCATTAACATGTACTTATCACACTTAATTTAACAATTTTTTATGACTTAAACTTTTACGACTAAATAATTATTAAAAATTTCTTCACACAATGAGTTGATAAATGAATTTCCCATAAATAATAAGTACTAACTAAATAAATAACATAGCTTTTCGTAAGAATCTCTTATAACCACTGATGATGCAGCCCGGTGCTGCGAAACATGTATGGTGACAAATGTAATTTGTTGGAGATATTTATTAAATTTATTGTGTGGAGGTCGACTTTTATTTCAAGAATATTTAAACATTATTTGGTTGAAATAAACTTTGGTTTTAACTGTATGTATATATATATGACTTTTTTTCAGAAACAATCCGTACAAACATAAAAAAGGTTTCATCAAAATGGCGAAGTTTTAGCCTAAGCTACTTTTGAAATACTTAACCATGAACTAAAACTAAATACCTAATATTAATGAAAACAACAATAATAAACCAAATGCTCGTATAACAACAACAGTAGGCAGAGCTTTTATGGTATTATCCAAAGTGTTAAAGAGACTAACGGCATTATATGTAAAGGATCGTCGAAACATTGTCGTGGTATGACAAGCATTGTTAGCATATTGTGAAATCGCAGATTTACTTGATGAACATTTCTTCTATAAATTAGTTTATCCATTAGATATTTTGGCAATGAAGTACGTAGAACTTTTTTAATAAATATTAGGTATTGTAACCGAACAAGCCTCTCAATATTTAACCATCTTAGAAACGGAAACAAGTGTGAGATATGATCGTACTTCCGTAAACTGAAAATAAATCTACAGCACTTGTTTTGAATGTATTGAACTCTTGATTTGGATCTTGAATCTAGACAGGGATAATACACAATATTTGCATAACTAAGGACCGATATGATAAAGCCAGATCTTCACACAATTTCTTCCTATATTTAAAATTTAGAAGGTCCTTATTATTGTATAATAACTTCAATCTCAAATACGAGTATGTAGATTGAAGTAATTTTTTTACATGTTCCTCAAATGTAAGTTTTTCATCAATAATAAGACCCAGAACCTTAATCTCACTAGAAAACTCAAATTTCACATTGGACACCATGATTGCAGCGTTATTTTTTATATAGGCACGACTAGAAGCCTGCGCAAACACTAGGAGGTTAGTTTTAGCGGCATTCAATTTCAAGTTGTGTCGGAGAGAATACTCATATATGGCATTCAGATCACTATTTATTTTAGAGACAGCATCTTCAAGATTTTTGGGATTAAACGTATGGAGCATTTGTTGGTCGTCCGCAAAGGATCTTAAATTAGAATATTTTACCACCTGAAATATATCCGCAATATAATGCAGAAACAGAACAGGCGCCAAAATTGAACCCTGCGGCACACCGGAAAATATTTCTTTAGAGGAAGAAAGTCTAGTATTCAAAGCCACCCTTTGTGATCTTTGAGACAAATAATGTCTGAAAAAGTTAAGTGTGGCATCGCCAAAGCCAAAATAGTTCATTTTCGACAATAATAGGTTATGATATATTGTGTCAAAAGCCTTTGAGTAATCTAAAGATACCAAGAAAGTTCCACATTTATTGTCTAATGATGTTATTATGTTGTCAGTTATTTCAAGCAAGGCTGAAGTCGTACTATGCATTTTCTTGAAGCCAGATTGATATTTCGGCAATATGTTGTTATCTATTAGAAAATCAGTCACTTGAAAATCTTAGAGAATACGGGCAATAAACTAATTGGTCTTAAGTCTGAGAATCCAGTAGGATTTCTTACTTTTAGTAATGGACGGACTACGGCCATTTTCCAAGAGTGTGGGAAAAAACCTCTCTCCAGACAAGAGTTGACTATATGCAAAATGTGGGGAAGAATTCTATGTACACAAAGTTTAACCATTTGCAAAGATATTCCGTCGATACCAGCAACATTCGACTTAAGTGATTTTATCACTTTGTAAATATCGGAAGGTGCTTCCAGTGACATTTCGAAATTTAATAAGGGGTTAAATTTGTGATTGTTATAGTACGTTTCAAGTTGTCTACAGTTATAACCGATACAAAATACCTATTTATGTCCTCAACATTATTTAACATTTCAGGTATTTCTGCGCTATCTCTGCAACGTATGTTTAGGTTTTTTAGACCACGGTACATTTCTTTTTGATTTCCTTGTTGCTGTAAAAACTCCAAATATATATATATATATATAGTACTCGTATATCTATAGAATACGCATTTCATTCTTGGTATCTGCATCCATTAAAGAAGAAGAAAATATAAATGGATCGCTTTATGTTAAGGATGATTACTTAAGGAGTCAACGAATTATTGTGGAACCGACAATACGTTTTTACTTGTCCTTGTATAAAAATAAGTCAATTTTAGATATCAACCTCGTATCTTCTACCTAGTTTGGATATTATATTATTTGAATGATATTAATATTCAATTTTTGTTAATTTTTTTTTATCTTATCAAAAATTATTATCTCATTTTTACAATAATTATTATTATCATGGTATTTTGGTTATATTTCATTATCACGTCATCTTCAAGTCGTCGACATTAAAGCTCGACAGTAAATATTGTATAGTAATGATATAGTCAGTTTTTGGGTTTCAGTTAGGTAGTTTGCCGATTTTTTATTTTCAACATAATATTATGTTTAATTTGTGTTCTGTGCCTGTCTTGTTGTTTGAAAGTTTAATATGACATTGAAAGGTATGTAATTCCATACAAGTACAAGGTTTTTTTTAGGTAGATAGTTTATTATTTATTTATTATTATTTTTTTTATGAAAGTAAAGTACTGTGCCATTATTTAATACAAAAGATAAAATGATAACATAATCAGAAAGTGCTGGTTTATTATAGATTTGTGAGAAAGCTATGTTGTGTTCGAAACAATTACATTATAAAACAATTAATTATTAAGGATGTATAATGTATTTTAATACTTGTGTTTAAATTTAAATATTATTATCACGTACCTACACTGAAAAAAAACCCTTGAACCAAATAAAAATTCAGTTGACTTAAACAAATATTGTTTTGATATGCTCCAAACAAATGAATTCTTTAAAACAAAGTCATAATTTATTCGGTAGATCGGAATGCAATTTGTTTCAACAACCTAAATATTTGATTGGTAGAAATAATAAAAAAAATTACAGTCAGTTAGGGTAACTTTACCCCCCTCTACCTATATTTTTCTTCATATTTGCAAATTACAGTCTAATAACTATTATATTTTGGCTTAAAATGAAATACCGGGAACACTTTTCTGGTAGAATATTTATTTATTTTGAGGTTTTAACATTTTTTAATACTCAAAATATGGTGGGCCAAAGTTACCCCCCTAGCTGGTGCAACATTGACCCAACTGCTTAAAATCAACTAAAATACGTATATTTTGATCGATGAAAGATTCAGTGTAAGTTTAGCCCACTTTTTAATGTATGTAAATTAAACTAGAGATATGTAGAAATAATTTTATTGGTCAATTTTTTAAATTCTAACACTTTTTTGACAATGCGACTTCAGAACTAAAAAAAAGGTTTGACTTTTAATGATTTATTTGCAACTAAACATGAGTTTTCATTAAAAAAGCACATATTAAAAATTGTTGTTGTAAATTAAAAAAAAAATTCAAAAAATACAACCTAGGTCTAGACAAAATTAGAAAAATTGCAGAAAGAAAAATATTTGGTGCATTACAACTTTACTATATACCCCACTGTCCAATAAGGAATGAATCTGTGATAGTGTAGATTATTCCCCGCTTGCTATTATGTGAAACCAAATCTTTCTGTTTAATGGCTTTTACTGGCTTTTAATTGGCCACCTTCATTTGTGTCCAAACCTTTCGAAAGCATTTACCTTGTATATCAATTTGTTACAGTCGCCCTCTTCAGTTACAATGCCTGGGAAAAACTTGTGATCATACTGCACGACTACGTAATCATCGATTTGATATTTTGGTTTTTTAATCAGTGTGGATTCTGCAACTGCTTGTAGCTCCGATCCCACAACAAGGTAATCTTCAATGGTAGCTGCTGACGTCTCGGCTTCATTGAAAGATGGAACTATAACTGGCATTCCGATTTCTGTCACACGCTCGGCTTCATTACATGGTCGAATTTTGACGAGTTCCTCATTCACTTTTTCAAAAAAACCAATGTCGACGTCGTTAACAAAGTTTTCCATGTCTGTTTTTGATGAAAATATGTTTTGTGCGTCGATGCCAATAATGTCTTCCAAATTTTGTTCCGCCGCATCAATTTCTTCCATTGTTATATCCTCCTGCCTTTCTTCATCGCTTAACGACATATTCACATCAGAATCGCTATCGGACGAAAGAATCTGTTTGTTTCGTGGCGCGAGGATTTTTCTTCTCCTCTTTGCCTGAATTTTCTTTAACGTTAGCGCCGGCTTTTTCGTTCGTTTATTTGATTCCTTTTTCTTAGCAGCTTCTTCTTTAGTTTTATAAAATTCCTCAACTTCTTCTGCTGATATGCTTTTGCCGGGAAGCACAGGGGGCTGATACTTCCTGATCCTTTGAGGCCCAGTGAGATCGGACAAACGAATATTTTCTAAGTACTGTTGAAACTCGGCGGTCACACTTCATTTGAGTTTGATTTGGTATAGTCTGGAAGTTTTGAAATAACTCGCTCACGGGATAAAGGATAAATACCAGTTGCTTTAAAGCCGGCGATAAGATTCTCAGAAATTTTGCATTGGGGCAGTGTTTGACTGAGCAACTGTGCAAATCGGTTGTTTGGAAGCCTTGATAAATACTCAAAATTTTGTCATAGAGAATCCTTCAAGCGAGTTCGCCTGCAGCCTTGGGCTATTATCCTTGAGCAACTCGCTTGACGGATTCTCTGTGACAAAATTATCTCGGTATTATCGACCCTAGGGGTATTAATACTGAAAATATTTAGATTTTACATGATGGGGCTTTTCTACATTATGCAGTTTGAGTTAGAAAATATTGATTGGTCGAAGAGGGCATATTGAATGGCCACCAAGATCTCCGATAGACTTTTTTTTATGGGGATATTTAAAATTCAAAATCGCGGTTAAATGGAAGAAAAGTTGCTGCCCAAAAATACTTCAGGTTAATTCTGAATTAAATTGTGCACACAACAGAAATGTGCATTTGTGAAAAACCACAATAATTTTCTTATTTTATAAAGTTTAGTATTAGGAAGGTGTAGAGTAATACAATGGGGAATTCCGTCTCTAGTTTCTACTGGGTGTTTCAGAAAGACATGGCCAAAATTTGTGAGCGAATTGGGGACATCCTAATCATGAAAAACACCTAAATTGTAATTTTTCGAAAAGTCCGTATTTACCAACATACAGGGTGTTAAAGATGACGGCCTGAGGACGATTTTTTTGAAATATTTTCGAAGCGAGTAAAGATGAATTAACCAAATGTAGCATATTTATTCACCTAGTTAAATGTCGTAAACTGACATGAAATTGAATAAAAAAGGATGACCATAGGCGGGTAAACGGGGGGCACCCTTGCCTTAATTATAACCTAACTTTTTTTCCTTGTGATTTTTATTCATTTTGTGTCAAAAATGTGATTAAATAAAGTTTTCTACATAAAAAAAGGCATACTTCTTTTTTCTCGAAAAACTTAAGGTTTTCGAGAAATTCGAGTTTAAAAATTTTAGGACAAAACAGTCATCTTTAACACCCTGTATCTTTGTAAATAAGGACTTTTCGAAAAATTACAATTTACGTTTTTTTCATGTTTAGATGTCCCCAATTCGCTCACAAATTTTGCCATGTCTTTCCGAAACACCCTGTATATTGTAAAAATAATTTAAATAATAATTTACCGAAGTACTTATTAGAATAAAAAATAACTCTTGTGTCACGAGTTGTGTTGTGTGATGTTAATTTTTATTAAACTGGAAATTTTAACCGATGTCGTTATATTCATTATAAACATTTTATTTGTTTTGCATATTAATCGCTGTCCGGAACCCGGGGAATCATCAGCTCACATCTTTTGTTTGAGTAATTCCAATTATTGTTTTCATTTAAGTCATGATTTTACCTTGAAAGTGTATTATACCGTGTCCTATTTTGGTTGAGACTCCAGGGTATCTCAGCTGTTAATGAAGATAGAGACTCCTGCCAATTTTTGTGAAACTTTTAATCTCACAAACAGGATTATTCTACGCTCTTTTGTTTCTGAGATACATACAGGGTGTTTCAAAAAGAAGTGGCAATATCTAAGGGGGTGATTTTTCAGGTCATTCTATGAAAAAAGTACCCATAAACAGATGTTCCGACGTTATTGACGGCAGTACCAAGTAACGACAACCAGACAGAACCGGTTATAGAAAACGAAACAGCTCCTTAATGAACCTGTTACTTTTGACCTTGACGTAGCACATGACGATCCAAGACACATTGACTTAAATTATACTTTTTCTACTTGGGGTCCGCCGCAAGGAAATCATATGCTATTTGAAGAAACATATCATGGAGGAATTTCACTAGAATATTCTTCTGCATTTTCGATATAATTGAAATGATGGTAGACCAAACCCAATCACTATATGCAACTTAAGTCTTAATAGATAACCCTAATATTTCTAACCAGGCTCATGTCCAAGGTTGGCAACCGACGCGACGGACAGGAAAGAAATAATACATTTTATTGGGTTATATGGGTATCGTTCGTATGAATTCTCTATGAGATTATTGGTCCAGAAAGGGGATATTTTCGAATAACGCCGCAAAAAAAAGTCATATTGTAGCTGTTGAGTTAGCTTGGCGAGGTGGTTAACCAGCTGATTGCCTTATAGATTATTCACGATTGAGAAAAATAATGATGGAACGCCAGAATTGAATACAATCCAATATTCAGTAAAACATGCCAAGGAGGATCGAAAAGTTGTACAAATAGTAAGTGGCTTGTTCCAAATATTGCAAACGAAAGTTCATGCCCTGTTCGGTTATTCCATAAATTATTGTCCAAAAGGGGGAAAAATATGACTTCCAGTCGCTTATTCTTGAGACCAAATCGTTTCTGGAAATCCGAAAGTGACACATGGTTTGACAATATACCGGTAGGCAAGAACACAATATGTGGACCAAATCATATGCGCAAGCTATTAGTTTGGACACTAAGTGTAAACAGATGTCCAATCATTCGAACAGATCAACTGCAGTTAGCCATTTGGCAAATAAAGGAATTCCTGAACAGCAATTAATAAAAATAACAGGACATAGCAGCTCTAATTCAATTAAACCGTACTTGAATATTAACCAAGAACGCCATGGTGAAATAATCAACACCATGCGAGAAATTTCTTCAACTCTTCTTCCAATTTAACATTTACCAATTGTACTTTTCACAACTGTAGTTTTAAATAAAAATGAATAATATTTGTTTGATTAAAACTAATACATTTTGTAAAAAAATTATTAAACGTCAGATTGACAATCAAATTTTTGATATCTACAAAGTAAAAAATTATCTTATCGAATACTCCTCGGGCCTTGATAAATACTCAAAATTTTGGCATAGAGAATCCTTCAAGCGCGTTGCTCAAGGATAATAGCCCTCGGCCTGCGGCCTTGGGCTATTATCAAGCAACACGCTTTCGGCATTCTCTATGACAAAATTCTATTGGTATTACTACTGAATATCTATCGTTGTATATATAATTTTACTATTTTGTTTTTATTGTGTAACTTGGAATCTTTATACAAAAAGCCATCAGGTTTTAGCGGATTTTATTGTATTTTCTTCTTTACGCTTGTAGTGTCTGTGAAGGCAGATGACTTAATAAAAAGTCGAAACGTCGCAAGGGAACAATATTGTTTTTCTTCACCGACCTAAATCCAACTTGTTAACAATCGCCAATTCAATACAAAGGTCACAAATACATTATTAAGTATATTTTTTATTTAACTTTCAGTACGGTAACCAACGAGTGCCAACTGCTACGTCACCGTCTAATGCGAGCAGCTCGAGTAGTCATACGGGGGGTAGTCAAAGTGGTGGAGGCGGTACCGGTGGTGGTAGTGGTGTCAACAACGTCCCATCATCGCTTAACAGTAGCGGCACCAGTATGCAAAATAACGCCAATACTACATCATCAACTAATTCGACGCAATCCGGTAGTGGAGCGGAACAGCTGTCGAAGACCAATTTGTATATCAGAGGATTGAATCCGGGTACTACGGATAAAGATTTAGAAAACATGTGCCGACAGTAAGTTTTCAAAAGTGAAGTAACTTTATAGCCGTTTTCTCGAGAATGTGTTAAAAAACGATTTTTTCCGATTTTAGTTCTTATTTTTTTGTGACATTATTTTTTTTAAATACGGCACTGGATTTTTTATTGTTCAAGTTAAATCCAATTTCAATTCAAAAATATGTGGTATAACCGGAGGTAATGGTATAACCGGAACTAATATAAACCCTAAATTTCAGAAACGTACCTTTCGTAGTTCCCGAGAACTTTGAATAGAATACACTCAGCATGAATCACCCTGTATATAAAAATAATATTAATAGGGCATAATTGGCTTTGAAATATTTGGTGTTGGTAAGAGATTTTTTTTTTAAATCCTTTTAGTAGTGAGAATTTAAATTGCCAACAAATATTACTAAGCCCATTATGGAGAGAGACAAGGAAAAAATTAACATTAATAACATAGAATAAATAAAGAGAATATGAACTCTCACCACTTTCTATTGTCCTGTGCGAGGCAGGTGGTAGCCATTTTTTAATATACACGACAGATCCGTATGTACGTTTTATTGAAATTACAGGATAGGTAAAGAACAGGGGAGTAATAGAATTATTTTATAATAGAATTACATCTTTATTAGTTATAAAAACAAACAAATACTTTTTTACTTTTATTTATGTTTCCATATAATCATTTTATTTATATTTTTAAAATTTCTATTGATTAATTTTAATGTATAAAATAACCTTAACCTAAAATATAATTTGGTAACATATTTTTTTGGGAAATTAGAACATGAATGTTCAAACGTTACATTTTGGTTTAAATTAATAAAATTATTAATAATATTTAACTTAATTAAACAATTTTCAAAATTACTTTGAAATATATTTTCTAATTTGGAAATGCATTGTTCAGCTCTAAAGAAAAAAAAGTGTAATTGATTACGGGCAAATATAAATTTATTAATTTTAGATAGAGTAAAATAAAATTGTTCTAATTTATACAATAGGTCTACCGATTTTCAATTCCTTAAGTATAATTGAGAATGTATTATATTTTACCTGTTTATGCCCTTCAGAAAAACAACGCAAGCACACATGTTAGGAATTTCCCATTATATACCTACAAAACATGCTAAAATCACCCCCAATAAATGGGTAATAAAACCTGAGACGAGAATTTACTACCTGCTAATATCTATAATAGTTAAAATATGTAATTCAAATTTAATAAACACTGTCAGAATTTAATAGAATTTTTGCACTCATCTAGTAAGATTTTTAAGCTCTCTTTTTAGAATGCTTAAGATGTATTGGACTTTTATGGGCAAATAGACTGAACCAAGTTATAAAAGATAAGGGCCACTGTGCTGTGAAATTAAGCGAAGTTATTCATGTTTTTTAAAAAATTTGTGTTTTTTTTTTAGGCAAGTAAGCTCAATCTTTTAAACAGTTTTTCAAAATAACAATTGGTAATTTAATTTAATGTACCTATGTGATATTATTTGATTCTAATTTTATATGCATCTAATTCAAATACTACATAAATATCTTACCTTTTACTATCCATCGGGAAACTAAAGAATGATAAATTGCAGTTATAATATTTATTCCTGCAATTTTTCACAGCAAGTCATTCCGCCTCTGCTTGCATTTCAAAATAAACAATATCACTCTCAAAAGTTTATAAAACAAAAACACACAATATAACGATATAACACACAGAGTACTACGGCGCTGGAAAACAAATCACTTGAAATGGCAAAGCACAAATAAAATATCCCGACGACAATGAGTGTATAAGAAAACATGGCGACTTTGAGTGCGCAATAATATGCGCAATCTCTTCCCTCACCAGCAAGATCACATTCTCTGTTTATTTATTCTATGCTAATAATATCTGGGAGGACTAAGAGAAAAAAAGAAAATTCCTGAACAAGACAAGAAAATTTTTGTCGAAACGTAGAAAATAGAAATATGACATGAAATAAAAAAAAAACGTTTATTTCATTTTTGTTGTTAATGCTGTTTGATCAGACTCCAAACATAAGTATAAGGAATTCATGATTGTGCACTTATTTCTTAATCGATTTGAAAAATTCTTTTTGGATCATAGAGAGAACACTTTAACAGAGGTTTATATAGGAATAAAAATAAAATTTCTTAAAAATTTATTTTGAAGTCAATATAAATTGCTAAGAATTTTTTTTATTCCTATATAAACCTCTGGTAAAGTGTTCTCTCTATGATCAAAAAAGAATTTTTCAAATCGATTAAGAAATAAGTGCACAATCATGAATGCCTTATACCTATATTTTGAGTCTGATCAAACAGCCTTAATACGAACCTAAAACCCAATAACAATATCCAAAAATTATAATTTAATTTATGGTAATTATTATAAATGTATTAATTAATTAATGTGTTAATATCTTATCTTTCAGATTCGGTACTATTATTTCTACCAAAGCCATACTAGATAAAAATACAAATAAATGTAAAGGTGAGTGTTATTTGATATTTTGAGAATTTTATTAAAAAAACTGAACACAAACACAATATCTAATAAAAAAATAATTTAGATAGTGACATTTCATGCAAAATTACTGACCCTGTACCTAAACAAAAGGATTCATATAATTTCACTCTTTCTTGTATATTCATACCCATTAATCGATACATATAACGTATAATACGAGGATGGTCCCAGAAGTACCAGAGCTAACAACGAAAATACAAAAATGTTGGAAAAAATATCTTCTTTCAGCTCTATACACTTTTCCAACGATATTCAATAAGTTCGGTACCTTGTACCGGGTATTTCAATAAGGGTGGACAGGTAGCATATCTCAGGAGATAATAGTCGTAGGACAATGGAGAAAACATTCTTTTATAGAAATTGACTATGGGAAATCGCTGGAAATAGTTTTTTAGTTCCTAACTATACCGCTAGGAGGCATAATATATACAGTAATACGAAAAACGCATTTTTATTGAAAATTTTGCAATATAAGTTAGAAAAGCAATACTAGCACAGTAATGCTACTGAGATTCGGCATCTTTTTGGTGTATCACTTTTTATTTTGCGGCTTAAAATAAAGGCAGCAGGGAAGGACGAAATTTTCCTATGATAATGTCTATAACTTTGGTTTGACTTAACCGAATTTATCAATCTAATTTTTGTTTAACCCTTTGACGCCGGAGTTTTTTTTAAACGGTTTTAAATAATTTTTGGTAAGCGAAATGTGGAAACAAGATGAAAATAATGTATAGTAAACTAGTAAAAAAAAATTCAGTTTTCGAAAATAGATGATAGAAGGGGGTTTTACAGTGAAACCAGTAGGCCATTAGTCATTGTGTAATCAAGTAGTATAAAATATTACAAAACGCAAAATAAAACATAATAAAGAAAGCTTATACTAAGATTTGCAGGTTTCCTGCTTGAATTTCTAAACTGCGCATTCGGATTTATCTTTTGTGATATTCCAAGAAATAGTTTTGCAAAAGTCCCGAAAACTAGGCAATTTTTTTATTCCCATCAACATGTTGACTGCCAAAAACTTTTTTACTTCCATCTCATTTGTTTGGGTGAAAGCAGAAGTATTTCCAAATTTTTGTAAAGCGTACAAGTTTGTTTGAAATACTATGTGATCAATTAGATCCTGAAGAAACACAGCAAGAAAAATGTCTGTCGGGGTTTCCAAAGATTCATCAATATTTGGCCCAGTATCTTCGTTGAATGTTTTTAAAATTTGTAAACTATATTCAGAGTATTTTGTCCAAATAGTATTTTGAGACATTTCCCTCTCTTTGATAGCTGAAAGTGGAATATCATTCTCACTTTCCCATCCATCGTTTTCGTCGAACATTTCGACATCATCTTCGAAATCAATAGGTAAGTTCATAATATCAAATAAATTGTTTGATGCGTTATCTGGTGTTACAACTTGCTCATCTTCCTCGTTTTCACTAAGGTCGCCTATATCTGATTCATTATCGGATGGTATATCATCAATAAGCCTGAAAAGTTCATCAGATTCCAGTCTTTTCAGCATGTCAAAAGAATATGGCATATTTTTCTGTCCTGAAAAAATATTGCGTTATTTGCCTACTGGTTTCGAGGTGAAACCGGCTACATTTTTGAACAAAATACCACATGAAATGCTAATAAATATTTGTAATGAGCCTCACAAAACCTTCAACTGACCATTTACGTAATCATTAGACATTGTACGTACCTGCCATTATGCAAAACCATCCAAAAGAACAATAAAAAGTTGCACACAACAGCACGCGGTGTACACCACCTGTGAATCGTAAAGAAACTGCAGAATATCATGTATTAACATGCGCCAAAAGCTCAGAACCAATAGGACGGACTCCCTAGAGCACGTGATTAACGGTGGTATCACGCTGAAACCGCCAGCGCTTTAAATAAAAATTCGTATTTTAGTGGTTTCGCAGTGAAACCAGTAGGCGTCAAAGGGTTAAGAACGCAAGCCTTGCGAATGAACAAAAAAAATATCTCAAATCATAATTGTTTTTTGAGGCTCCGCTACATGGCGATATTTGCATCGCCTAAGGTTTTCATGTTTTCACGAGTGGTTGGTGGGGTTTGTTAAACCATGTTTTTTTATCCTTCCGGGGATCTAGGATCCAGCGATTTGGATAAACAACATTTAAAAAATTACGCACCTGTTCAAAAAAATGCGCTGGGCATCCATCGTCTTGATACCACATGGACATCCGTACGTTGAGTGGAACGTCTTCTAAAAGGATTTGCAAATTAGTTCTTAAAAAATTGAGATACGATTCTCCATTCAGATGGCCCTCAATTATAAAAGTCCAATAATTCTGCCGTTTATGATTACACACCACACGTTTACACTCCATTTACTTTGATGTTCAACTTCCGGCATCCAATGAGGATTTGTTTGTGACCAATAATGTGTATTGTGTAAATGAACACTACCACAACTAGAAAAACTGGCTTCATCAGTCCATAAAATCTGTTTGAGAAATTGCGGGTTTTCCGTGTACATATCTCTCTCACCCAATAACAAAAGTCTAGGCGCTTCTTGTCAATATCGGCTTCGGAAAGTGTCTGATGTAAAACCATACTGTAAGGATGCATTTCAAAAGATTTTAAAATCCAATACGCTTAAGTGCGATTTATTCCTAAGTCTGAAGAAATGTCACTGACGTTTACATGAGGATTCGCTTGCACATACGCAAGAACATTTTATAATATTATCTTCACTTTTAACTGGACGTCTTCTGAGCGGAACTGGATCAACTCTTACACTTCCCGTTTCTCGTAAACAGACTGCTAACCGACGGCACACTTTTCTGCTATGGTGTCTTCGGTCAGGGTATTTAGCAGCATATTCGCCTTTATTTATTTGTCTCCATGCATGGAAATTTGCCAATTTTGTTTCATGGGTATCTAGATCTACCTCTTCTAACAAATTTTATGAAAGCTCTGCATTTTGGTAATTTTGATGGATTTTTCATTATTTTTATTTATTAAACTATCAGTTTAATAAAGTTTAAACCTATTTCTTTATTTCCCATGGCGTTCTTGATCACGGAAATTTAAAAATTAAAGATACATGATTTTTCAACGAATTTTGGTGACCAACATTCTTTTGGTCATAACTCTGAAACGAATAAAGATTTTGAAGTGCGGTTTTGGACTTTTTTTGTTGAAAATTCAATTTACTTTTCATTTTTGATAAAATATTTGTATGATTCCTTTTAAGTTTTTAAAGAAAAATCAAAAAAACCTTAGGCGATGCAAATATCGCCATCTAGCGGAGCCCCAAAAACAATTATGATTTGAGATATTTTTTTTCTTTATCAGCAAGGCTTGAGTTCTTAAACAAAAATTAGATTGATAAATTTGGTTAAGCCAAACCAAAGTTATAGTCATTATAATTTCGTCTTTGCTTGCTGCCTTTATTTCAAGCCGCACAATAAAAAGTGATACACCAAAAAGATGTCGAATCTCAGTAGCATTACTGTGGTAGTATTGCTTTTCTAACTTATATTGCAAAATTTTCAATAAAAATGCATTTTCACATTACTGTATCTATTACGCCCCCTAGCGGTATAGTTAGGAACTAAAAACTATTTCCAGCTATTTCCCATGGTCGATTTCCCTAAAATAATTTGTTTCCTATTGTCCTACGATTATTATTTCCTGAGATATGCTATCTGTCCACCCTTAATGGAATACCCGGTATAGAAAATATATAAGAACCATTGAGTTTTTCAAAATAACCATTAACTGTCGACTTCAGTTCTTCATTGTTGGCCATTTTTTCACCACCGAGTCAGTTTTTCAAGTATGAGGAAGCAATTCAAACTTTAACTAATTAATTTTGGCCATTGAGTAACGGATTTGTGAACTGCTTCCGGAAACAACACTTTCTTTTTAGCATTTTATCTGATCTCATAACTCAAACGTTGCAATAAGTTTACATAATACTCGACGTTGATAGTTTTTCCTTTTTCAAAGATAATCAATGGAAATTATCCCACGCGCATCGCAAAAAACCGACGCCATGACCTTGACTGCAGATCGAACAATCTTCGGCTTTTTTGGAGCCGATTCTCCCCTTTTAGTACATTGGTTTAACTGTTCTTTTGCCTCAGGTGGGAAATGTTGAACCCATGTTTCATCCATGGTTATCAATCGACGCAAAAACTCTGTTTTATGTTTTATTGTTGTGTTTTGCTCGAGTGTGAGTACACACGGCACCTATCTTGCACACAGCTTTCTCATGTCCAAATTTTCGGAAAATATGTGATGTACCTCACTTCTTGATATGCATACTATGTCTGCTAGCGCACGTACTTTCAGTCAAAGATCATCTAGTACGTCTTTGTGGAGTTTCTTCACCATTTCTAGCGTGGTCACCTCATTTGGTCGATCACTGCGAAGCTTAACTGGAAAGCTTGTACGGCGACGGTTAAATTCTGCTACTCAGTATTTTACTGTTGTAAATGAAGCTGAAGACTCTCCCAGAGTCATCATAATCATCAGCATTCACTCGCTAGCGAGTATGAATTATTCCAACTCAGGGGTTTCTGTTGTGAACTCTAAGATAGCTAAACAGACCGATCCTCGCGCCGCAAACCTTGTCACAAAATTGACACACCCAATCACCACCATTTACCACTCCTGTAGAGTCAGAGTAGAGTCTAGTTGATGACTAATTTTTCCCATTTTTACAAATTCACTCAGAACTTTCAGTATTGATGGTTGCCAAACAAAAAACACTAAACAACGTAGCGTCTTTAACATTGAAAGCTAATATGCTTTTAGATTGAGTATTTTGTAACGCAGAAGTATTTTTCAAGCAACTACCACGATCTCTAGGTCAGGTCGGGTAATTCTGGGATCATCCTCGTATGGAAATGGTGTTTAGCAAGAATTTAAATTTTGGATCGCGCGCTATTTTTGATTATTAACTGTTGAGTCGGCCATGGTTGATATTAAGTATTGGCATAATATACACTGTGTCCAAGATAAGAATGGGATAGCGTTGGAGTCTTGGAAACGGTAGGAATTTTGCATTTCTTGCATCTCGCGCATTTTTGAATATCACACTGGTAAACGGGTCGAATACAATTTTGAAGTCATTGAAGTATTTTTCCTGGAGTAGCCTACTCGTAGTATTCCAAATTGTTTGTACAGTTGCTTCTTTATATTCAGTTCCGTCAGCTTTTCTTATATTTACCGCATAATCTTTCAATATATTAGCCAAATTATGCAAACGCGTTTCAGCATTCAGTTCGTATTCTCTGGTCGCACAAAACTCGAGAAATATTTTCCATACATATTTTTTTGATTTGATTGTATTTTTTGGTATATTATTAGATATAATATCATTAATTGCATCGTTAGATGCAATACCAAATCTTCGCGACATTTTTAAACCAGTTGTCAGTTTGACGTTTAATTAATTTTTAAAATAAAAAAAACACCAAACTGAAAACACCACATGTAGGGTATTATCGCTGTAATCCAGAGGTGATTGGATGAAATTTGACACATGACTTAAAACTAAGTAATTTGATTGGTTAGGTACTATATTTAGTAAAAAATTATCAAAAGCAAACTAACTTTAGCCGTTAGAATTTTTGAAAAAACCCACTTGTTTTTTTTTTAAATACGGCCCTGCATTTTTTTTGTTGAATTTAAAGGAGTTTTTAATTCAAAAATATGAAAAAAAATTATCAGCGTTTTTTGCTGTTATTTAAAATTAATCAAGAAAAATCGCTATAATTTGGCACTTATTTTGCGTAAAATATTCATTTGAGAAAGGCGATTTTTAATAACTTCAAAAAGCACAAAAATTGGTAAACCTACTACTCTGCATTCAGTCAGTTAAGTGCCAAACTATGGCGATTTTTCTTGAAGAAGTTTAAATAACAGCTAAAAATACTGAACACTTGGCTTTAAATTTAAAAATAAAAATATTCAGGGCCGAATTTAAAAAAAAACAAGTTGATTGTTTTGCTAAAACGAAACGTCGCATAGTGAAAATTTGTAAACGCTATGTTATTCTCCTCATAAAGTAACAATGAGAAAGTGCTTTTAATTTTTTTATATCTGTAAAAATAATGTCAGAAATAAATAAAAACTAAAATCACAAAAAATCGTTTTTTCAAAAATTATCGAAAACGGCTAAAGTTAGTTTCCTGTTGAAAACACCATTTAAAAGGTGTTTAAATTGTACAACTTTTCTCTAATTTGAACTCCTACCGTTTCCAAGACTCCAATGCTATCCCAATCTTATCTTGGACACAGTGTATATGAAAATGGCTTGTTACAAGTGACGAGTTTTAAGTTTCGTGATCATTTCGGTCAAGAAATTTGAGCCGAAGTTTTCACTGAAAGATAAAGAACCCCTGCCCGTCATCAGCTCAAAAATAACCAAGCAGCTTCAGCCGACACCTTTGACGGGACTTAAACCCTTATCGTAGCTCCCTTCAACGAATTTCGACAATAGATAATCTGTTTTAGGTATTTGACTCTTATTCTCAATTCTATTTTTTTTTTTTAGGTTATGGATTCGTTGATTTTGAGAGTCCCACCGCAGCAGAGGGTGCAGTGAAAGCTCTTACAGCTAAAAACATACAGGCACAAATGGCGAAAGTGGGTATCTGGTATCAACAACGTAGACAAGCCACTGTACGTTTGCATGCAAGTAATACCTAGCTTTACCTTGCCACACAGCTCTGTCACAGTTATAATTGTTGTCTGTTGCTGCCTTCACTAGTTTACACAATTATAATACCTATTTTGAATGTTGTAATAATGTCCATTTAATTGTTCCTTTCTTTTCAACAATACGTGCTTAAACGTGTCATTTTTTATCCTAATAGATGATTGAGAATTTTTTTCATTGTCACAAATCAACAAGTAGGAGTAGGATTATAATCAAGATCATTTTTTTGGTGTAGAACAAAAATTAGAAAACAAATTTTTCCACTTCAACGTAATAACACTTGATTGATTCTCACGATACGTGTTTTGCTAACGTTGGCAACGATGTGAGATAATTCTGTTCCGAGGGGTAAACTGCTGGGCAAAATTTGTACACCAGACATACTCTTTCGTTAAGACACCCTAGGGCATCACCATACATCCGCGGACATCACAGTACATCCTCGTAAATCGCAAGAATTCCACGGACATCCCTAGATATCTTAATGTAATATTTTTAGCACGAAACAGACGTCAATGTTATGGCTATTGGGATACTCTATTATATTTTAATTAGAGCCCATCTACTTAACTTGTGAAAAATGCTTTAAAATGATGTATCACTCGACCCCTACTGATATATGAAAATTTAGCGGTTGTGTCCACCTTTATCAAGGGCCTTAAGCAATTTCAACCAAATGGGTTCATCCTAGGGCTCCCCCAAACTGATACACCAAAATTTAGCTCAATTGGTTAAAGCGTTTAGGCGCTATCGTGGAAGAATACACACGGACAGACAGACTTCCATCTGGAAATGGTCTTAATCGTCTCAAGGAACTTCAAAATTGTTATATCCGTCTTTTTCTGAATTTTTTTTAGTAAACAAGACCCTCGTATATCGCTATGACATCCGAACCCGTATGCCTTTTTGGCTCTTTATTATATATTAAATTAATTAATTAAAATTAAAAAAAAAAATAAACTTTCAAAAGAAAAAATTTTCAAAAAAAAATAAAAAAAAAAAAATTAAAAAGATTTTTTTCAAAAAAAAAATAATTCATAAATTAATTAAAAAAAAGTATTGCTAGAGCTGAAAATGTTTCTATCTATTATTGAAAATAAATAGAAACATTTTTGAGTTACCCCGTAGATAACCTCTAGGAGGTTATAGTTTAACTTTCAAAAAAATCTTGATTTGAAATCTAAAGAAATCAAAAAATTATTGAAAATATTACTTTTTTGACCTTAACAAAATAAAGAAATACATTTTTGATTCACCTTCTGGTATCTAGCTTCACTTTATGGACGCCTCTAGTATATATCGCTATTCTTTCTTTGCTTTTCTTGACCTATTTTCCAGAATTCTTCTAACAAAAAGTTCTGAAAGTTCCTACTTATCTCCTCCTTAATAATAGTGTTAGGAAAGACAAAAAGAAATATTTGGCACTTACGGTTTTGTCCTCAGTCCCAATCGTCCTTCCTCTGATTGATTCCCAACTGGTTGCTGTAGGTGATCGTCTCCAGTCAGTTATCACTTTTGAGTTTTTCGATATGCACTTAAGAACTTAAGTTCAACTCATAAAAACGGGGTATTCGGCATTTTTTGCGAACTTGTTTTTGAAACTGCGCGTATCCTACCGACTGCGCCAATTTTGCATAAATTAAGTTTGAAACGATTTTTAAAAATTATAACATTTTTATTTACAGTAAAAACTTGAAATCTTTGCGTTACATCTATTAATTTGAAAAGAATTATAATTTTATTAACAAAACAGTTTTATACCGGGTCGGGCAGTACATTCGCCTTGGTCTCTCAAAGCCTAACAAAATTGAAATTGCAAGTTTTGTTTACGTGGGTGTATGTAGGTTTACCAGGAGCATTGAACAAAAATGTTTTAAAATATACCGGGTGTCCCAGAAAAGTGTGGCATATCTAAGTTATATTTTTTTAAATGGACACCCAGTATTTTTTGGATTTTTTGAAGATTTGATTGTAGATTGTTTTTCGGAGTCGTTTCGGAGGTTTGGCCTTCCCTCACTTCGACCTGCAGAAGATCTTTTGTGAATGACTCTAATCTATGAATTGCCTAGCTGTCCCACACTTTTCATAAAGTTGATGATTTCTCTGGGGGCTAAATTCCTTGCCTCGTCGGGTGTTAGGGTCACCCCTCCAAGGTGTTTTACCCTTTTGCAGAACAGTGCCATGCATTCACAGAGTACGTGTTCTGTTGTCTCTGTTGCGTCTTCGCAAAACCGACAAGTGTCGTCCTCGGTTAGGCCCATCTTTTTGAGATGGTACTTCACTGGGTGGTGTCCCGTAAAAAGGCTTGTAATTCGCCTTAGGTCGCTTCTCTCCAGTTGGATAAGCTTCCCTGCGTTGGCCTCTGAAGGTTTGATAAACCTTTTTGATTGTCTTAGGCTTGGAGTGTTTCTCCAGTAGAACTTAAGTTATTCCTTTTCCCATCTCCGGAGTTCTTCCTTCATATGGCTTTTTGGAAGGCCAAAGATGGGTTCCGGGCCGCAGAACGGAGCGTTTGCGACCTCTTTTGCAAGTTGGTCCGCCGCTTCGTTCCCCTCTATGCCTTCATGTCCTGGCACCCATGTCAGAGTAATCTCTTTCCCCTGAGCTGCCAGTTGCTTTAGGGTCTGTTTGCATTTCCATGCTAGCTTTGACGTGAAGGTGTAAGACATCAGTGCTTTTAACGCAGCTTGACTGTCTGACATAATATTGATCTGCCGTTCCGGGATGCCTCTCCGCAGGCATTCTTGAGCACAACGATTAATAGCGTTGATCTCTGCTTGGAATATAGTGGGACTTTTCCCGAGACATTCAGAGAGCCTGCAATTAGGCCCGTATACTCCCATGCCTGTGTTCCTTCTATTCCCTTTGAACCGTCCGTATACCAGACGGATGTGTTCTCTGGGAATCGTGGTTCCCCATTTAGCCATTTTTGACGGTCTGCAATGACCATTTCAAATGGGATTTCAAAATCATGTTTGCGTGGCAAAGCGTCCGACGGTTTTCTTCCTGAATCCAAAGGTTTTAGATTCAGGATTCCCATGTGTCCCTCTAGATCGCCAGAATTGTATTCCATTACCTGTGCGAGTTTCAGAGCGCTAATTGCTGCCTCTTTTTTGACTAGGACAGGCAAAGGTATTAGATGCAGCAACGTTTCCATCATTGCTGTGGGGCAAGTTCGCATTGCCCCTGTTATTCCTAAACATGCAAGCCGTTGCAACTTTTGAAGACAGCATTGTGTATGCTTAATATTAACTTTTGGCCACCATACTAATGAGGCGTATGTAACCATGGGTTTGATGACTGTTTGGTACAACCAGTATGGGAGCTTTGGCTTTAGCCCCCAAGTCCTACAGAGTAGCCTGTGACACGTCCATATGGCCTCTGTGGCTTTCGATATGGTTTCACATCACACTTACTTCGAATGTAAATGAGCAACTAGGAATGGAAATTTACCAACGTACTTTTTTGATTTTACGTTCAAATTAATGAAATTATCACGGTAAACCCTTGTGGTAAGCACTAAAAGCTAAATTGTAAATAATAAAGCAAAAGTTAGGTTATGCCACGATATGTAAACAGAGGCATGCGTAATAATGCTAAATTGGGACATTTTCCATGAAAAAATCCTCGTACGTCCCTGGACATCCTAAAATTTGTACACGAGACATCCCCACCGGTTTACCCCTCGTTCTGTACTGAGGATGTTAATGGTGTTAGGAAACACCTGTCGAGATTTAATTAAGTGTTTTGCCGAACTGGTTGAACGTGTTTTCTAATTTTTAGAAATAGGAAATTTATCATTTAAGTGTCTACTTTTTTTTTTGTCGAATTATTTGTTTACTGCATTACCTTACAGTTTCAGCTTGAAATGTTAGTTATTTTACGGTAACCTTAAATTGTTTGTGCCCTCTATAGTCAAATAGATGTTTTTGATATACAGGGTGTCCGGTAAGTTTGGGACTTGAATCTGTGGATGGATAGCAGAGCTCAAAGTAACCATAGTTTGTCATATTATGAAACAAATTCCTAAAGAGCCTCCTTAGGGAGATACAGGGCCTTAAAGTTGTACTCAGCAACTTACTTTTCAAATTTATGGTTATGCGTTAAAAAAACTAAAACTATACTACAATAGTTGGTGTTTTACATCATTAGAGTTGTCAGGAACGGCCTTGCCACCACAGTTGTTGAGCAAAAATGTTGACAGGGGTTACAGAGTTGAAAACTACATTTTAGTAGAACCACGTTCAGCACATCCTCTTTCAGCTCTACCGTTTTTGCTGTCTTTGGCCTTCCTCTTCTTCCACATCATTTTAGTGTGCCTGTTTCATGAAGGTGTCGATGAATGCTTTCGAAAATCAGGAGCCATACGCTGACGAAATCTTTCAGGGTACAGGGTGGTCAAATTTCGGTACGGTACAGCTTAAACCGTAATAGATAGAGCGAAACTAAGTGACACGTCACGTTCGATTTTTTTGAGCTTAGTTTTCTTTTTCACTTTATATTTCGGTTGTTATTGGAGTTACGGGAAAAGCGTTTTTATAAAAGTTAGATAATTTGATCCTTAATGCAGTGGCGTATCAAGAATTCAATTTTTTGGGGCCTTGGTTTGACCTAATCAAGACCTAAGAAACTATCCTTAATGACCATTACGAAGAATTTCGTTTGGCAGGCAAATAGCCCTTCATAATATCATTGTCCTGCGTAAATTTCACTACCCCATTATTAGGAAAACAGATTTTAATTTTTTGGGGTCTTGGTTTGGTATAGGACGCTATCATACAGGACCTAATCAAGACCTAAGAAACTATCCTTAATGACGGTTCCGAAGAATGTCGTTTGGCATGCAAATAGCCCTTCATAATATCATTGTCCTGCGTAAATTTCACGACCCCATTATTAGGAAAACAGATTTCAATTTTTTGAGGTCTGGTTTGGTATAGGACGCTATCATACAGGACCTAATCAAGACCTAAGAAACTATCCTTAATGACCGTTCCGAAGAATGTCGTTTGGCATGCAAATAGCCCTTCATAATATCATTGTCCTGCGTAAATTTCACGAACCCATTATTAGGAAAACAGATTTCAATTTTTTGGGGCCCTGGTTTGGTATAGGACGCTATCATACAGGACCTAATCAAGACCTAAGAAACTATCCTTAATGACCGTTCCGAAGAATGTCGTTTGGCATGCAAATAGCCCTTCATAATATCATTGTCCTGCGTAAATTTCACGAACCCATTATTAGGAAAACAGATTTCAATTTTTTGGGGCCCTGGTTTGGTATAGGACGCTATCATACAGGACCTAATCAAGACCTAAGAAACTATCCTTAATGCCCGTTCCGAAAAATGTCGTTTGGCATGCAAATAGCCCTTCATAATATCATTATCCTGCGTGAATTTCACGACCCCATTATTAGGAAAACAGATTTCAATTTTTTGGGGCCTTGGTTTGGTATAGGACGCTATCATACAGGACCTAATCAAGACCTAAGAAACTATCCTTAATGAGGAATCATCCGCATGTCGTTTGGCATGTAAATAGATATGTTGGGAGCTACTTACCAGAAATCTCTTCGCGAGCTACCAGGGGCTCGCGATCGACGGGTTGGCGACCACTGTTCTAAGGTATTGCCATCAATGAAGTGCATGTCGGTCATCTCTGCATTTGTATAGTGAGCTACCACTGAGCTACAACCCTTATGCGAATTACCTCGACCTTATACGAGTACATATATTACAAACTACCTAACTGGTGAAATTCCGTTTTTATCTTTTTTTTTAGCGCGTTCACAATACTTCCCTGATTCGGTAAAGTAAAGCTCGAGCAGTATATAGTTCGTAAGCTTTTTGCCGATCGGCGGTGGAGAAGGACCTTCGAGAAGAGCTAGAATTAAGTAATTATCAAAAATATTTAGTTTCAACCACTTTATAATCTTTTTTTTCCTTTCCTTTCTTTTTTGGCCTCTACACTAGGTAATCTTTGTAATTCTTGGACCTACATCGACCGCCAGATGCCAGTACCCACGACTATATAGTTAATAACTACTTGGCATAGGCAAGTCTACCGACTCGGCCGGAAGCACCGTCCACCCATCCAACCCACCATCCTCGCGACCAGGTACTTTAATACCATAATCACGTCGATGCGCGCTTGCACATGTGGTCATCTCCCGCCTCTCTGTTTATAATCGTAATTTTCATTTGAAGAAGAAGCTAACCTTATTATTTTATTAAATTTAATGATTAAATTTATTAAACAAAAAGGCTAATTTTATAGAAACCAATGAAGAGTATCTTTTGTAAAGTTCAGTAACCAGAGTATAAAAAAAATAGTTTTAGACTCTGTAAAATCTGTCAAGATTTGAGCCCAATGAGTGTGGTGACAAATCCATTATTAACATCTCTGATGATGTAAAACATCGATTGTATTATAGTTTTATGACTTTTTATGGCTAACATTAAATTATACAAGGCGGTTCAAAAGTTGGAGTCGTAAATGCAAGTTGTTGAGTACACCTTTGCGACAAAGAGGCTCTTTAGGAATTTATTTTATATGCCAAATTAGGGTGGTTGCGACCTGCCCTATACGCTCCCGTTTTAAATCACAAACTTATCGGACACACCCCGTATATCAGTTCCATTAAATTCCCTGTGACAGAGTTATAACACAGTTGGAATTGAATCTAGTAAGTTGTTTGAATATTATTTGGTTGGTTTGATAGTGAAAAAATGAGACACCAGGCCTAGCGGTAATTATACAGGGTGTGCTATAACTAATGTTGTATAGGGTAACAGCAAATTCGTGTCCTAAAATTAGCGTTTTACCTTTTTTATACTTGTCTAGTCCACAAGTCAATACTTGCGGATATACCGGGTGTTAAAAAAATATTTTACGAAGTTGCTGTTACACTGTTTATTTTTTATTGTACGCGTTGTTAATTTTTTTGTTGGTTGTATGATTTGCTGAAAATTCAAAATAAAATTAACTTCGGTGTAGCCTCTTCAAAAGCGGGTTATGTTGGTTCATATGTACAGGGTAGCCCAAACTAGCCGTTTCCTTATGAGCACAGTAATGTTTCTGCCGCAGAAATACCAAAAAACTGACCTGCTTACTGGTGCACCATTTTACTCACGTATAATTCATCATTTACTAGCAATGAGGAAAAGGGATTAAATGTTAAATATTACCTAATAATTTGAGGGTAGTCTGAAAAGATTTTCTATTTATCGATCTTATCAGAAAAACATCTTTGTGGCATCATGCATTTATCGAGCATGCATTTAATGAATCGTTCATTCACTTATAGATTCCTTTAAATCTCTAGTATGAATTTTCGATTTTTCCTATTATAAAACGACGGCCACTTAAAATGACTTGCCTATACCAAGTGTCCAGGAATGGATTTTTCCTTTTTGAAGACTAATGAAACATTTCCTTGAATTTTATTATATCGAATTATCGGGTTTCGGGATAAATAATAATAATTCCAATTAACTAGGTGTAGTCTCTATTGCAACGTTTCGTGCCAATATATGCACTTCTTCAGGCTAAAATCGAGAAGAATTTTTTATTATTAAACTAATACTCCGTGTTGTCCAAAATATCCATTTCCTTGAAGTTTTAAAATAAATTGAATAATGCAAAAATACAACCAATATAGGCGGATTTTATGTTTTAAAAATTATATTGTCGAGGTGCCTCCCACTCCGGTCAAAAGGTTCTTGCAATGCTGTCTTCATGTGGTTAAAAACTGCATTAATTTCTTCTCGTATATTTTGATTTATTTCTTGCATAGTCATAGGCCTATTAACATAAATTTTACCTTTGACGTATCCCTCAAAAAAAGTCCAATAGGTTGAGATCCGGAGATCCACCTAGCCAGTTTACGTCTCCAAATCGTTCAGAAAAAGATCACTTTTTCTCGAACGACTGCCGTAGATGCTCGGACTGTGAAGGGGTTTCAAATTTACAGCTGACGATGTTTCTCTAAAACTTTTCACTCATGATTTGACGAAATTTTTTACTTGGTGCGTCGTCCACACGATTAATATTGAAAGAAGTACAAAACCTTCGCCTTGCATTTGTGTACGAGTCGTTGCTCTTGAAAAATGTCACAATAATGAGCGCAAGATGTACACCTGACTAACGCTCCATTATGACCAAAAAATTTGTATGGATCCACAATCGAACGACACTCACCCAACCCGGCTATGTTACACTGTTGCCAAGTTATTCGAGTTTGCAAAGGGAAATTCGTTCCTGGACAGCTCGTACATAAACAGTGGATTGAAAGATCTAAATGTTATTTTGAGTACATTTCTTTGTCCTAATTTTGTTCTGTATGTGGCGATAGCGATATTTATTGCCGAATGAATTCCACCATGGTTAATTATACTGACTCGTATTAATTGTTATACACTGTGTCCAAGATAAGAATGCGATAGTATTGGGATCTTGGAAATTTTAAATGGTGTTTTCAAAAGTAAACTAACTTTAGCGGTTTTCTCTGGGGGCTAAATTCCTTGCCTCGTCGGGTGTTAGGGTCACCCCTCCAAAGTGTTTTTGCCTTTTGCAGAAAAGTGCCATGCATGCACAGAGCGCGTGTTCTGTTGTCTCTGTTGCGTCTTCGCAAAACCGACAAGTGTCGTCCTCGGTTAGGCCCATCTTTTTGAGATGGTACTTCACTGGGTAGTGTCCCGTAAAAAGGCCTGTAATTCGCCTTAGGTCGCTTCTCTCCAGTTGGATAAGCTTCCCTGCGTTGGCCTCTGAAGATTTGATAAACTTTTTTGATTGTCTTCGGCCTGGAGTAGAACTTAAGTTGTTCCTTTTCCTATCTCCGAAGTTCTTCTTTCATATGGCTTTTTGGAAGGCCAAAGATGGGTTCCGGGCCGCAGAACGGAGCGTTTGCGCCCTCTTTTGCAAGTTGGTCCGCCGCTTCGTTCCCCTCTATGCCTTCATGTCCTGGCACCCATGTCAGAGTAATCTTTATAAAATCGCAAAAAATCGTTTTTTCTAAAATTCTCGAAAACGCCTAAAGTTACGTTAGTTTTGAAAAAACCATTTAAAAGGTGTTTTAATTGTAGAATTTTTCTCTAATTTAACCGACATTTTAACTCCTACAGTTTCCAAGATTCCAATGCTATCCCATTCTTCTTTTGGACACAGTGTATATTGAGGACAAAACTCCGCCCCCTACCCCCTTCAAACGTCTGAACCGTTTGGTATATTGTGATGTAATTTGGAACTTTACTATTATAACAAGTTCTGCATTTTTTGACATATCAATGACAGCTGGGGACCCTTTCGATTATTTTTTTATTTGGAAAGGATGGTCGAGTGATACCTCATTTTAAAGGTCTTTTTTGCTCAAAGCATTCTCCAAACATTTGATTCAGTAGTTTTTATCTTCTGTCGGTATGTTTGGGACACCTTGTATATTAAATAAAATTTTTTTTAGTAGATTGAATGATAAAATTATTTTTAATAAGGTTTTTAAGTTTTTTTTTTACTAGATCCAATTCCACAAAATATACAGGTTTTATTTTAAGTGTAGTTTAGAAGTGTTGTCCTGCTAATGCATAGAATGCATGCGACGTTTCTAGAAAATAGTGCCGTGAAAAATCCAGCGGTCTCTCAAATCAAAATTTGGTATATCGAAGTTACATGAAACCGAACCATCTATAATTTATTTTTATTTTCGTATTTAACACTAGCCAATATCGCGACATTATCCGCGTTAAATTGATAATATACATCGAATGCTGTCTGACTGATTGATACTTTGAGACCCACTAACTCTCCCTTAGTGTAAATGTACCTCCAGATTCGGGAGACATTATTAAATGTTTATTTTAAATAATGTTATATTAATTACTTCAAAAGCAGAAATAATATTAATTAATTTTTGCGCGAATTGCTTTACTTGTCAAATTTGACATGTTTTACTTAAAATGTCAAAAAGTGCCCTTACTTATAAAAATTTTGTAAATATTTTATTTGAGAAGTTGTTTTGCTTTTGCATTTTCTATTGAGGTTTAAAATTTAGTAAAATAATTTTTAATAATTTTCAAATTTTTTGACCAGACAGACCATTATTTGATTTTACTAATGTAGTCAATGCCTATTTTCGAAAATATTTTTACTACAACTGATTTGTAGTCCATAGCACAATGTTAAAATATTCCAATATTTCTAGAAGCTTTAAGGTTTAAGCATAGCCTTCTTTATGCAAACCATGGACACACACTGGCAACATCGCAATACGGTTGGTAAACCAGTCTACTGTACCGGGTGGTCCATTAAGACTGGCACTCGGCCATATCATGCGATTTCTAGCAAAAAAAAAATAACTAGCGATTCTAGCAAAAGACTTTAGATTTTGAAAAAAAATTTGGGCATGTTCAATATTATATTTCTCTTATTTTTCTTTTATTGGGATGAGGTTCACAATTTTTTTGTTAAACTATTTCTTAATGGTTTCATGTCATCTTTTCTTTTTTTTTATTTTTTTTTTCTGTAAAAAGGTTCAAGAATAATAAATAAAAAAAAATCAATATTATAAACTTTGGGGTCACTTTTTGACGTATATAATGACAGTTCTAGGTTTTAAAATGGCGGTCAAGCGAAATGGAATTTAAAACAGAAAGAGGGGTCGAGTCGAGTGCTACCTCCTTTTGAAGAAGATTTTATTCTGATTACGATGTCCAAGTTTCTAATCCCTGTCACTTTCCCAAGGAAAATGGCGTCTAGATCCCTCTTGCCATTTAAAATTTCATTTCATAGACCGCGTGTTACAATGTAATAATGAACTGGAATTCGACGTTGCCAAATATACTGTTTCATGGTTTGTCTAAAGCAGGCTGTGGTTTAGGTATAGGAACATGACACATCATTTGAAAGCAAATCTTTCAGAAAATTTGATAATATACAGGGTATTCTTTTTGAGAAAATTGGCTTATGCCTATTTTTAGTAGTAGATCATACTACAGTAATTTGTGACCACCCTGTAACCTGATGGGTCAATCTGTTCTGAGAGTTGATTTTCCTAATATGTTCTTGAGTTACCTTCAAAATTTCAAGATTCTGTCTATTCAAACGGCAAAATGATGATATTTTTTCGAAGACCTGTTTTGGGCCGTACAAATATGACAATATTATAGACTGATAGACTAGGTAGACCTGAGTAATTTTTAAAACAATACTAAAAAAAAATGTAAAAATATACAGGGTAAAAAAAAGAAAGAAATTTGGAAAAGTCAATTTTTCAATTTGTTATCATTTTGTTGCTTTTTTGACATCCTTTGATCTCCCCTTTGATATTCTAATTTGTAAATACCGAACTTATTTAAAAAAATCACTATTAATCAGTCAGCATTTTATGTATATTGATCGATATAATAAGAAATTGCTTTAATTTTCAAATTGTTTTTACTTAGGAAATAAACTTTCTTCCACTGTGCTGTTGTATACCCTTTGCTTTCTCAAAGACTTTAAATTTGGTAGTAAATGAAATGAAAACTTCGATGAATAATCGAATCTCCAAACTTTTCTCGCAATAATTCAATTGTTGCATTTGCTGTGTGACACGTAGCCCCGTCTTGCTGGAACCAAATGTTGTCAAGATCAACTTCTTCCAAAATCGGCCATAAAAAGTTGGTTATCATCGATCTATACCGCTCTCTATTTACAGTAACGGTGTTACCAGCATAATTTCGAAAGAAGTACGGACCGATGATTCCACCAGACCAAAAACCACATGTAACAGTTTTTCATGAATAATTTGTGGATTTTCTTCGCACCAGAATCGACAGTTTTGTTTATTTATCGCACGGCTCAGATGAAAGTGTGCCTCATCGGAGAAGATGATTTTCTTAAAAAAATCGTTATCGTGTTCAAGTTGTTCCAAGGCAAAATCAGCAAATTCACGACGTTTACGGTGGTCCAATGGCTTCAGTTCTTGAATGAGAACAATTTTATACGGATGCAAACCCAAATCCTTTCTCAAAATCCGCCAGGTTGTGCTTTGAGACAGTCCCAATTGTTGAGAACGTCTTGGAATCGACAAATTGCGGTCTTCAGCAACACTTGCTTGAACGGCAGCAATATTTGCATTACTTCGGGCGGTTCTTTGTATTATTGGCACTTGAACATTATGTAAAGAAAATGTACGCTCAAAATTTTCAACAATTCGACGAATAGCGAGCACACTTGGACTATTATTACGACCATAAAATGGCAAAAGCGCACGAAAAGTTGCAATTGGAGAACGATTATTTTGATAAGAGAACTGAATAATTTGTAAACGTTGTTCTTGCGTATATATCTCCATGATGAAATTGTAAACACTACTGAATACAATGACAAACAAATGACCGATCATTATATATTACAAATAGCCTCAACGTGGCTTCAAAATCATATCATTCCTATTGGAAAACCTTATACTTCCCAAAAAAAGTCATGTCATGTCATTTGGTATCATTTTTAAAGCAAAAACACATGGCACAATTAAATTAATTAAATTTCCCATAGGATGCGCACTTTCCATGTGTCACTCTAGCTAAACAAGGCCCTGGTAATTTAAAGAAAATCCGTTGAATCGTATGTTTGTAATTTTATTCTTGTTAATTTTGAGACTAAGGGTGTATTACAGTGAGAGGAAGAATATAATAATGAATTCGTCTATTTTTTAGCTCTTCGAAAATAATTATAATAGGGGGTGTCCAGAAACTCAACTTACAAACGAAGATTTGAGGCATGATTTAACTTACTTTTGTTTATAGGCAAATCACTAAATTTGAAAAAAATATTTAAAGGAGCTTTTGAATTGTGGCAAATCCTCGATTTTAAATTTGAACCTTTGACACAATGTATCTAGACAACTAAACCCTTTATGTCCCTATATGTCGGTCGAATATAGAAACACCCTGTATATAACATCCCATGTAAGATACTAAAAATGTGATACCTGTTTTGGATAAATATTTTTACGTGGAATTCACTGGCGTACCCAAAATAATTTTTAGGAGAACCGTTTCTGAGATTGGGTCCAAAGTTGGTATTTTTAAATGGAATACCCTGTATATTTTAACGTCATTTTTTTTCGTTTTTTTTCCTAATTACATTGATGCATCATAAACTATATTTTTAACCGTCAAAATCACAACAAATCTTGGTTTACTTTCCTAAATAAACACTATGGGTAACTTGCAGTTTGAATAATTAAAAAAAAGTTTTGCTAAAATCATCCCTAGAACCTGTTGTCTTCGTTTGTGAGTTTAGTTCCAGACAGAAAAAACAACCTTTTATTTTCTATAAATAAAATATTTAAAATTAATTTATAGTTCAAGTTTTTCTTTGGGTATAGGTTCCCAAATTAATTACATACGTGGCTCTCTACTGAAACATTTATTTTTATTGTCAAAACATGGCGTTTAGGCCATATATGTTCGCCTTCTTCAGCTGTATTTACTATTTTTTTTATAATACAATAAAATCAGGTAAAAACTGAAAACAGGGTGTCCCAGCATATGTGGGCAATCTCTCGGATTGAGGTAGGTTGTGAAAAAGAAGGGTATAAGTCCATATAAAGTTTTGTCGAATCGGCCTTCGCTGCAGAGCTATGAGCCCTTAAAGACTAGACCTGAAGTTCAGTTTTTTATTGATATCTTTTGAACCGCCTCGTATACATTAATGCAATTTTAGAATAATTTACGTTAGATAGGGCCTCGTCCCTATTTAAAACAATTATATTTCATTAAGGCGGCAGGGGCGTACTGACGCAGGGTTTGTTAACACCTTTTTTTTAATGCTGATTTTGAAACCATTTTTAAATAAATATTTTGCTATAATTTTAACGAAGTAGTTCATATTTCTGTAGACGTCCAATAATTTGGAAATAAAAACACTGTCTCGTCCACCCCCCCTCCCATTCTGAAATTGGAGTGATTAGATTTTTTTCTTGATTTTAGGTCAATAACTACTTATATTTTAATTTGAATAAATCATTTAAAATATATTGACGTTTCGACAATTGTTTTTGTCTTTCTCAAAACGTCTGTATAGTCTGGATATTGCATAAAACCCATTTTAAAACTACATACAACACATTAACGTAACAATATCTGTGAATTTACCTATGGCTACCTGTTTGATTATTTATTTTATACCAAATGTAAATATACATAAAAATATGTGAAAATGATGGTAGAAAACTTTTTAAATGTAATGTCAAATATTGTTATTTTAATGTGTAAAATGTATTTTATGCAATATCCAGAATATACAGACATTTTGAGAAAGACAAGAACAATTGTCGAAATGTCAATGTTATTGAGAATATATTAAATAATTTATACAAATTAAAATATAAGAAGTTATTGATCTAACATCAAGAAAAAAAAAACCTTAAAATTTAAATGAACTTCCCTTTTTTTTCACAATTTACGCCAATCCGACAGATTGCCCACATATTCTGGGAGACACTGTATATAGGGTGGTCCAACTTTTACCTGCTTAAATTTTAGAATCGATAGATAATCGACAAATAATGTGAGTTTGGTTAATAAACTATTTGCCAAAAATGCTTCGTTACAAAGTTACGGGGTGTTGAAATTTAAGAAACAAATTCGAATTTTATTAATATCTTTATAACCAATTGAGATATTTCAATGAAATTTGGCACGTGTGGAGAGGTAATCTAGCTTCATTTTTTCATGTAATAATATTATTTTTATTTCCACCAGTGGCGTGCGTACGGCTACCGATTGCGACATTTTTTAATGAAAAAACAGATACGCCACTGGTTTATCTCAAAATGAAAATTATATCTGCAATTCTTGTTCAATTTAAAAGAAAAAAGTACTCTTGGCTTTTTTTCGTATGACGCAACATTTTCTAGTAAAAATCGTCTTAAATGTATTGAAAACCAACATAAAAATAACACATATTTAACAGATTTTGCAGGTTTTTTTTTTGAAGAAGCTGTTCAAAACGACTACCGTCATTGTCAATACATAATTGGTAAAATTCGCATAATTATGACATTAGCTTTCATTAAAACAAAACACTTGGCTACAAAACAGAAATGTCAATCATTTTGTCACAACAAATTTGTGTTGAATTTACGTGTTCTTTTTAGTGTTAATAATAATGCCGCGGTTATTTAGTAACCAAGAATACGGTTTTTGCGAAGAAAATGCAGTAGCAGCCGCAGGGGAGTATGCACGCAGATTCCCTAATAGACGTCCATCCAATGAGAGAAGTTTTCTCTCAAGGTCATCGTGCATTTCGAGAACGAGGTTTAAATACTACTTTTAACATGAAAAACAATAGACAGCGCCCTAGCAGAAACAATTTGGCGGATGAAAGGCGTATTTTAAGAACGTTTGATTGAAATCCAATCCTAAGTTCAAGAAGAACTGCTGTCATGCTTAACATATCAAGGTCAACCATTCTTAAGTCACTTCATAAAGATGGTAGAAAGGCTTACCATTTTAGGGCTGTGCAAGATTTATTGCTTGCGGACTATGTTAAAAGGCATAACTATTGCAAATGGTTATTGAATAAAGTTATTTCCTGCATAAGGATTGCTGGACTGATGAAGGTTCATTTACAAGAACGAATTACCACAAATTTCATATTTGGTCACAGCACAATCCATACGAAGTGCGAGCGAAAAAGTTCCACCAATTCAATGTGAACGTGAGGCTAGGACTAAAATCCAGTAATCTCCTTGGACCATTCTTTTTACCAGCTAAGCTCTCAGCACAATTGTTTTTAGACTTTTTACTTACTTACTTTTTTAATAATTTAAATGATTTAATGGATGACGTGCCACTTCATTTACTTGCGAATGGTTGGTTTCAAATGGAAGGAGCACCAGCACATTTCGGGCGGAATGTGAGAAACTAGATAACAGAGCGTTACGGAAATCAATGGATTAGCCGTTTCCCTGGAGAAGTCGAAAATAATCATGAGAGACCTATATCTTGGCCCCCAAGGTCGCTTGACTTAAAAATTCAAGAAGATTGTGATGAGTTGCATCGTAACAATCACATTCTATCGGCAGCAATTAATAGCATCATCAGAAGATGCCAATTGTGTATTGACAATGACGATAGTCATTTTGAACAGTTTTTGTAAAAAAAACTGTAAAATCTGTTAAAACGTGTAATGATGATTTTGAGATAAACCAGTGGCGTATCGGGGTTTTCATTAAAAATATCGCAATCGGTAGCCGTCCGCACGCCACTGCCGGAAATAAAAATAGTATTATTACATGAAAAAATGAAGCTAGATTACCTCTCCACACTAGCCAAATTTCATTGAAATATCTCAATTGGTTATAAAGATATTAATAAAATTTTTAAATTTCAACACACAGTAACTTTGTAACGAAGCATTTTTGGCACATAGTTTATTAACCAAACTCACATTATTTGTCGATTATCTATCGATTCTAAAATTTAAGCTGGTAAAAGTTGGACCACCCTGTATATCTTTAATAAAAAAATAAATAAAATTTTGCTATATTTTAAATTATAAAAAAATAGAAAATGCAACCTAAACGTTTTGGTTTGACAATAAGAATATGGGAACCTTTACAATACCTAGAGCAAAAAATTATCTATAAATTGCGGGAAACTACGGTTGAAAATTAACATAAAAAAATAAAAGCAATATTTAAATGCATCTAATTGAATTTCAATTATTATTATATTAGATATAGCCACTCTAAATAAAATTGATAAAAAATCACGTAATTAACTACCAGTTTGACGTAAAATAATCTATACTAACTGATGGAATATTAAACGGAATGTCGTATCTAAAAGAATGTTGAAAAGTTGAAGTACAATTAAAATAGTTTGAGTGTAATATTAATCATTATGATAATAGCATTTAGTAAAGTGGCCTTGTACAGTAAATACAAGAAAAAATACTGCATGGTGTATTAAATTTATGATTCAGAGAGTGGAGAAATGCAATATTATATAATGATGTTTTCTGCGTATGAATTTAGGATCATTAATTTCAACGTATTATTGAATTGTTGTTTTTATAATAAATTACATATTAATATGCTAATGATTGCTAAGTTTAAAACATGTTTGAAGTCCGTATGATAGTTTTAATTTCGTTCCATGGATTTTATCGACGATTCTGGCGATTTTTATTTTTTTTCATTTTCTTTTTTCCTTTATATTATTTCGGTTGTTATTAGAGTTACGGGAAAAGTGTTTTTATAAAAGTTAGAGTTTTTTCGAAGTCCAATTGTTCAAGATATCGCTATCAACTTTGTTTTTTTAAATGGGACACCCTATATATTAAAGCGGCAGTATATTCCAAATTTCATTCCCTTTACAACCATGTATGACAAGTAGCTACATATTTAGGAAAACTTAATAAAAATTAATAAAAACCATATTTTATGCATGTTTGCAAATCAAATAAAAATTTACTAAGTAGGCTTGTTTCATCATTCAAATCATTAAAAATGCTTAATGCTGTTAATTGTTTCAATGTTTTATTGAACACAAGAAAAATGCTAATGTTGCAGCTGAAACGTGCTGCAACTGATACCCAGAAACAACACAGCATTATTATTATTTTTTTTTTACTGGTCGATTTTCTTGGGAATGAGGTTCAGATGAAACTAGTTTTTTGAAATAATATTTATTTCATGTCATATCTTTCGTACAACGTTTCGACAACGTTACGTTGTCTTCTTCAGGCAACAGAATCTTCGTTTTTTTTAATTTCTTACATCTTTGCATATTTGCCCACCCTGTACAGATACGATAGGACGCCGGCTCTATCTCGAAAACTAATCATGTTACCGTTTTAGGAATTTTTTTTTTTTTTGTTAAAGCAGACAAGAGAAATCGCTGGAAAATAGTTTTAGTTACCTAAATGTCCGCTAGAGGGCGTAAATCTAACTCTAAATTGAAAAACACTTTTAAGAAAACAGTAAAAACCGGAAGTCTCTTATCTTTTTCCTTCCCATGTAAAGCAGCTGATGATGGTTATAAAAAAATCATCGATCTTTGATTTTTTTTTTAAAAAAATCATGATTTTTATCAACTCTGTTGGTTGTGAATTTGGAATTTGGTGTCGTAATAATATTGACACAAAAACATTTTTAGTACCAAAATCATGTCTCCTTCGCGGGATAAAATTACGCTTTTTTGTTAATGGTAAATTTGTGTAACAAGAAAAACAAAAAAAAAACGACGTTGATGCCTAACCTGTTTAAAACAGGAACGGTACCTAGCTTATGATGGACTTGAGGTCGCAAGAATTATGAAAGTATCTCGAATGTCACGTTCTGACCTCGAGAATCTGATTCTACAGCAGATGCAGAAGGTAACCTTCAATAAGATTAATAACGTTTTCTTCGGACTACTCCATTATACCTAGTAATGCTCTCAATACACGCGCAACAAAAACGCTGAAACTCTTGCGCTCCCGTCGAATGAGTACTACGAGCAACGCGGTCGTCGATCCGAGAACTTGCGACACGCGCGCAGTGCGCAGATGTGGACCTACCTTAATATTTTTCTTTTATGCTTTGCAATACAGGGTGATTCATTATGGTTGCAACAAACGAAAACTGGAGATTCCTGAAAACAATTCAAGCAATTTTTGCCATTGAACCCATGTCCGCAAATGCTTCGTTATCAAGATACAGGGTGTCCAAATTTAGTAATCAAATTAACTTTTTTGTTCATTTCTCAAAAACTAGCTAACCGATTTTGACAAAATTACATGCATTTGAGGACAGATAACCTAAAAAAATTCTGAATTATTTTGGCTTTCATTAACTGTTCATTGGCGTAGAGATAGGGGGCATTTGGATAAATTTTACACATAAATTAGTTAAATACAGCTTTGACAAGCTTCATTATTTTAACTTATTACTTTTCGAAAAAGAGCTACAAAAAAGTTAATTACGTCGATGTTGTGGTTTCTACCATTTTTATGGAAACCGATAAATTGCAAGTTAATGGTAGATTTAAATCAAAATAACGTTTACCAGAAATCAAAATTAAACAAATTACTTAACAACAAATTTTAAGGCCCATCAGTACAATTAAAAATTTATGCCACCCCAAACATTGATACTACAACGTTCTTGAAAATTTCGCGGCCTAATATCACGAGGGTTGTTTAAAGACTATACATATTCATTATGGTTTGTATTTATGCCATCTCTAGTAAAAGTTGCTTCATCTCATGTCTGACATACCTATCACAGGGTAAATGTCCTCTGAACTTCTGTGGTCACGGGCATAATACACGTACTAACCTAGATGCTGTGGTGCCTAAAATGAATAAGTCGATTGGGCAAAGATGTTTTGTTTTTATTGTGCCTAAGTTATTCAATGAAATGAGCCTTGAACTAAGAACGAAAATGAAATGCTCTTATTTTAAAAAACTGATCACACATTGGTTAGTGAAGCAGAATCCTAGCATCCTTTAAATTAAATTAAGCAATATTAAAAACAACTACGAAATGATAAAACAATTTCAACTAATTTAAATTTGTTGCTGTGAAAGTTTTTTTTATTGTTGCGGCATTCGTTTTCCATGACAACTTTGAATTTTCATTTGGTTTTCTGGTAAACGTTATTTTGATTTAAATCTACCATTAACTTGCAATTTATCGGTTTTCATAAAAATGGTGGAAATCACAACATCCACGTAATTAACTTTTTTGTAGCTTATAAGTTGCTCTTTTTAAAAAAGTAATTATTTAAAATAATGAAGCTTGTCAAAGCTGTCTTTAATTAATTTATATATGTACGCCAATGAACAGTTAATGAAAGCCAAAATAATACAGATTATTTTAGGTTATCTGTCCCCAAATGCACGTAAAAGTTTGTCGAAATCGGTTAGCTAGTTTTTGAGAAATGAACAAGAAAGTTATTTTGACTACAAAATTTGGACACCCTGTATCTCGATAACGAAGCATTTGCGAACATGGGTTCAATGGCAAAAAATGCTTAAATCACTTTCAGCAATCTCCAGTTTTCGTTTGTTGCAACCATAATGAATCACCCTGTATAGACATTTTAGACCACATGCATTCGTGGAAAATTATCAGTAATTTGAAAGCTCTTGCGCGACTGCGTCGACTGCGCCCTATGGATTACTTTTTTAATTTAAAATTTTTGGTAATACTCTTAAAAATTTGTTGCTGGCGAGCGATATCTAAACTGGAATCATTGGCATATTACATAATTATATTTCACTATTTAGACGTATTTCTATTTTTTTTAATATTCATTTTAAACACTCTCTGATTGTTAAATAAGAGTAACTCTACATATACATATAACATAATTATTATTAACTACTTACATGTAAAAAGTTGCATTTTTTTTTTATTATTTTGTAAAGAGGTTGGATTGTGGCAATATGACTAACATACATTAATTATTAATTAAATATTCTAAAAAGTACATTTTTTTGTCTACATTGTTGTTCATTAAGCTTTGACTTGAGGAAGGAATAGAAAAACTTTGTCGCAAAGAAAATATGGCAACAATATTTCAATTAAATTGTTTTCGTAAAGTTAAAATTAGACTTACACATGGGCGTTCCCAAGGGAAAGACTACAGTAAATATTGGAACAAATATAAACATTTGAGGTGTTCTTATTATTATTATTTTCTGAAGTAAGCCATTGATTGATTGATTTCGAACTCGTAATCATTTATTTGGGTTAATTACTTTGCAAAAGAGGACTAACTTTTATTTGGCATCAAGTTTCGATCAAATAATTATAAAATTAATTTGGCAAAGGTGGCAAAAGTCAAATTTTATCTCCCGCACACTAATAATAACTAAGAACTCTTTTTTTAAATGGTTAAAATTCTATTTTCGTTTTATTCTTTAATGAGAAATATGCATAATCACATTAATAATTAATTTAAGTCAAAAAGTGTAAGGAAGCACAAATTTCCCCATTTTTTGACATCAAAAATTGTTCATCTACCTTCGGTATATTTTCAAATAAATATATTGAATAATGGTGGATTATTAGGATTCTTAGGGTATAAGGACTTGAAAAATGCTAACAGCTTATTCATTTAAGCGACGTTTCGCCATAGATATGGAGAACCCAGAAATACTCACACAAGAATTCAATTAAGTGAAATGTCAAGTTTTTTTATTTAGGTTAAGAAGTAGATTCAAAAGAAATATTACTGTCATCATGGGTGTCATTATTAATAGTAAATAAATATGAATATATATTACTGATCTTTCTTTTTGTTTAACGTATTTTCGGTATTATACGTTTCAAACATTTCAATGAAAAGTCTTTTATTTTGATTTTGTTCACACGCAAAGATTTTTACATTATTTAAGTCTGGAAAATGATTTGTATTGATACAATGTTCAGCCAATGCACAAGTTTTTTTTGTTAAGTCGAATATCACTTTTATGTTGGGTAATTCTATCTTTAAAAACTCGGGAAGTTTGTCCGATATATACTTGGTTACAGTCCCGAGTTTTTAAAGATAGAATTACCCAACATAAAAGTGATATTCGACTTAACAAAAAAACTTGTGCATTGGCTGAACATTGTATCAATACAAATCATTTTCCAGACTTAAATAATGTAAAAATCCTTGAAAAAAATGTTTGAAACGTATAATACCGAAAATACGTTAAACAAAAAGAAAGACTCGAATGAAATCAGTAATATATATTCATATTTATTTACTAAGTATTAATAATAACACCCATGATGACAGTAATATTTCTTTTGAATCTACTTCTTAACCTAAATAAAAATTCAAAAAGATTTGCTGATCAACTCAAGAAACACAGTTATCTATTAACTAGTCAGCAAAGACTACCACTCAACTTAATCTGATTAGGTATATTTCTAAGTGATAGACTCAGGTAGTTTTGAATGCACCTGTAGTTTTGTCTTTAATACTATCAACTATAGATAAGAGAACACATAGATTTTAATATATGAAAGAATTTTATTGAATATCGTTTTGGACTCTGTGGTTGTTAGCAGCCTCGTTTTTTACTGTTACTTCCATAATAGTTTTTTATTTCTTGTTTTTGTCTTGTATTTGAAAAAAAAAATTTTTTTTAAATGATTGTTGCTGTAGTATGAGTAGTTCAAGTCACAATCAAATGTCTAGCTTTAACCTTAATTAGAGAGCCTGCAGAAGCCAGTAAATATATGGCGAAACGTCACTTAAATGAATAAAAGCTGTTAGCATTTTTCAAGTCCTTATACCCTAAGAATCCACCATTATTGGATCTTTTAAGTTACTGTAAACAACTCAAATAGCACTCTACTTAAATCATCATATCATCATAAATCATCATTTTTGCAACCCCTATTCTTTAGGACTCTTTTGAGTTGTTGCTGTCGTCCTGAGTACAATGATGTGCCACATGTATATAATATTTATTTAACTACGAGGTCTGTTCAAAAAGTACCCGGAATTCTCATTTTTCTAAAAAAATATTTATTCGTCTACATCTATATGGTCCCCTTCAAAGTAATCCCCCCTAGATATAATACACTTATGCCAGCGTTTTTTCCAGTCTTCGAAACACCCTTGATAGTCACTTTTTGTAATGCTCTGTAGCACTCTCAGCGATTCTGCCTTTATCTCTTCAATCGATGAAAAACGCTGTCCTTTCATGGGTCTCTTCAACTTTGGGAACAGGAAAAAATCACACGGAGCGATATCTGGTGAATAAGGAGGTTGGGGCATGATTAAAGTCTTGTTTTTAGCCAAAAAATCACGAATAAGCAACGATGAATGAGCAGGTGCGTTATCGTGGTGCAAAAACCATGAATTGTTTTTCCATAAATCGGGGCGTTTTTTTCGAATTGCTTCACGCAAACGTCGCATTACTTCAAGGTAATACTCCTTATTGACGGTTTGCCCTTTTGGCAAGAATTCTTTATGCACTATGCCATTATAATCGAAGAAAACAGTAAGCAAAACCTTGACATTTGATCGAACTTGACGTGCTTTTTTCACGCTTGGTGACGTTGAGTGCTTCCACGTGGACGATTATGCTTTTGTTTCGACATCATAACCGTACACCCATGTTTCATCACCAGTTATGACTCTTTCAAGTAAATTTGGATCGTCGTTGACGTCGTTTAACAGCTCCTGAGCGATGGTAATGCGTTTGTTTTTTTGATCAAAATTCAGCAGTTTTGGAACGAATTTTGCTGCCACTCGTTTCATGCCCAAAACCTTTGAAAAAATATGATGGCATGAGCCAACTGATATGCCAACTTCATCAGCAACTTCTCTAATTGTGATTCGGCGATCATCCATAATCATTTTTTCCACTTTTCCCACATTTTCATCGATTATTGACGTGCTGGGTCGACCGGAGCGTTCGTCGTCTTCAACGTCTTCGCGGCCATCTTGGAAATGCTTATACCACTCGTAAACACTTGTTTTTTTCATAGCAGACTCACCGTAGGCTCTCTGTAACATTTCGCACACTTGGTTACACTTTATTTCATTTTTCACGCAAAATTTAATACAAATTCTTTGACTCTTCAATTCTTCCATTGTTTAAACTAACAAAATTCGCCGAACTCAAAAAAACACGTCTACACCAGCCGCTACAAGACAGAATGTAAACAATGAATACAGCTGAAAATTTCACCATACATTAGGGACATGTGTACCAACACAATAAAAAAAAAATTTTGACCACCGGACTCTCCAGACGCGCGCAATTCAAAAATTCCGGGAACTTTTTGAACAGACCTCGTATAGTATTTATTTAACTACATTAGTTGAGTCAGTTTATGCGAATATTTTTTCCCGTGTATTATAAATAATATTTCCCGAAGACAATTTAAAAATAACAAAATAATGACAAAGATTTCACCAAAATGCAGCTCAAACACGCCTTATAAAAATGTTGTCAGAATCGCAGGGTGAGGTGTGTGCGGGAAAATGACATTGTAAATGTTTGCAATTTGACTGTGGGCCTCTATGTGGACTGGTGATGGAACGGGTTTGTCTCGAAACATGTCTGACAGTTTGAGGGTTTAAGCATCTGTGAAGAACGTTTTGTGACCATGAAATATATCTTCGTAACGGATTACTTCAGAAAAATAATATTTATTATGTTTACGCGTTTGATATTTAATGAGAGTTGCAATATTTTATTGCAAGCAGAAGCCTACAATGCGCGATGCAATTATGAGTGGGCCTTGAATTATTCAGTTGCAAAAAATTTCGTTCGTGATAAATATGTGGTGCATATTATGCACAAAGATTTTCAGGAGATATAAACCTTAAGTCAAAGTATAATGAATAAAAAATAAAACTGAAACATTCATTCGTAATTCACTAATATAAAAATAAAACAATTTTAAACGTTAAAGTGGCTTAATTTAAATATTTTAATAAAATTGTTTATTATAATAGTGAAGAGCGTGTTAATTGTATTAATTACCAAACATATTTTTGTCAACAGCAACAAGAGCAAGATCCAACAAATTTATATATAGCAAATTTGCCACCTAATTTCAAGGAGTCTGATTTGGATCAAATGCTTTCTAAATATGGACAAGTGATATCCACAAGGATTTTACGTGATGCATCGGGTAAGTTATTTTTTGTTATCATATTACCAATCAGATACATTGTATCTCGCCTCAGACACTGTGTCCAAGATAAGAATGGGATAGCATTGGAATCTTGGAAACGGTAGGAGTTACAATATCGGTCGAATAAGAAATTGAAGAATTGTTGAAAAAACGATTTTTTGCGATTTTTGTTTTTCCTCAAAAAAGTGACAATGAGGAAGTGCTTTTCATTTTTTTATATCTGTAAAAATAATGTCAGAAATAAATAAAAACTAAAATGCAAAAAATCGTTTTTTTTAAATTCTCGAAAACTGCTTAACACTTTGCCTGCTAAGCTGATTTTCGGTTTTTACCGGCTCACACCAAAGCGTTATTTTTCTTTGATGTCTTTTAAAATGACGTGAAAATTTACGAGAATACTTTTTCTATATGCATTTTTTAGGGTATTTTTGGTGTTTTTTGAGGAACGTTCCAGGGCAGGTGTATCGTACCTGGCCTGGAACGTTGTTTAGTTTCTTGTATCACTCAAGGTTCGGCCTCGGAGGTAGCATCCGGTTGCAAAATATTATGCATTGGAAATCCAAACTTTGAAAACGTGGTATCACTTATCATGCAATCCGAAACATCATATAAGTGCGAACTAGAGATGGAATACCTATAGAATTTATTTACATAACTGTCATACAACATAAAAAAATATCAAAATTGACAGAGATCCAAATTTTTATGAATTTTGATTTGATGATTTATGGTATTTTTGTACTTCCGACATTCCTATATATGCACTTAAAAATTAAACTTTAATGTTTCCGTATACAAAATTTGTTAAATGAAAAGGTTTACCACTAATCAAAACAAAACAATACCTTGGTAAAGATTTTTTTTTATTAATCAACATTACAAAATAATCAATCAAAAATGTATGGCAAAAAATAAGCTCTTTATCATATACGTAAAAACAAATGGATACAACAACGTAAACAGAACAACATACAGGGTGGTCCAACGAAAAGTTTGCACCTAGCTTTTCTCTTTTTTTTGTAGTCGAATGCGAAAATGCTCGGACACGTCGATTTTGCTTTTGAGGGGGACACATTTTAAACATATTTTTCGATCTGCGCCTTTAACCCCCTAGCGGGGGTGAGTAACAACCCTAAAATTTTAAATGGAAAGAGGGGTCTAATGACATATCATTTGAAAGGACACAAAATTGTCTTTCTAATGATACCCTATTTGTCGAATTTTACTAAAACAGTTAATACGAAAACGACTTTAAAGACATTAAGCCGATAATTTTGGTATTAATGAGAAATACAAATAAGTTTTAATTATTACGACTGAAAACAACTACAATCATTTCTAAATTATTTACTTTGAAGAAAAACGGGATTTCAAAAACACTAACTTATTTATCAGAACTAAATTCCTCACTAATCGTTTGCGTTTTTTGTTGAAATAAAAACTGCAGATACGTGTAGGAAAAGAATTTACACCGTTTATTTTAGTCTTTTCATTGATTCAGTTTGGTTGCTTCTCAAGTTATTTTACTTTTACCGTACAAAATGATTTATTCCATTCTAGAACGAGTTGAAATTGTTAAACTTTATTTTCAAAATAATAGTAGTGCTAGACTTACGGCTCGCTTATTTAATGAGAGACATCCCGATAAAAATGTGAATGATGTGTACGTTGGCAAGTTAGTTAAAAAGTTTGTAGATACCGGATCTGTCTGTAATGTAAAACACCAGCCGCAGAAACCGATCAGAAATGAAGCTGTGGAAGTCGCTGTTTTAGGGCATGTTGAAATGGATCATAGTCAAAGTACCCGTCAACTAGCTGAAGCCTCAGGTGTCTCCCGTTCGTCCATAATACGAATTTTAAAAGCGTACAAATTTCATCCGTACAAAATCAAATTAGTACAGGAACTAAATGAGGATGATCCTGATAGAAGGCTGCAATTTTGTGAAGCAATGAGCCAGCGTTTAATTGAAGATCCGCAATTATTATTTAACATTTGTTTTTCCGACGAATGCACATTTTATTTGAATGGAGCTGTAAATAGGCACAATTGCCATTACTGGGATGACAGTAACCCACATTTATTCCGTGAGGTTCATACCCAGTATCCTCAAAAAATAAACGTCTGGTGTGGCATATTAGGAAATCATATTATAGGACCACTTTTTATTCCTGGAAATTTAACTGGTGAAGTGTACCTAAACATGCTTGAAGACACAATTGATCCTTTAATAACACAAATAATAGACGATGACCAAAATCATACTGCTGATCGGCTTTATTTCCAGCAAGATGGAGCACCTCCGCACTATGTGGCTCCTGTAAGACAGTTCTTAGATGACCGGTTCCCTGGACGGTGGATTGGAAGGAGGGGCCCAATTGAATGGCCTGCCAGGTCACCGGATTTATCGCCTTTAGACTTTTTTCTTTGGGGGCACTTAAAAAATAAATGTTTTGCCACGAAGCCCGAGTCCATAGAAGATCTTCGCCAACGCATTACAGAAGAGTGCAGAAACATAACACCTGATATGCTACAAAATGTTAGAAATAGATTTGAACAAAATCTGTATTATTGTATGGAATCAAATGGGTCACATTTTCAACATTTGTTAATGTAACGTTTTAATAAATCAATTTAACAGCTTGTTTACTTTTTTTACAAAGCAATGTTAAAACTAACAAACATTGGAATGTACTAACGATTGCAGGTGTTTTCACTCGCAATAATTAAAACTTATTTGTATTTCTCATTAATACCAAAATTATCGGCTTAATGTCTTTAAAGTCGTTTTCGTATTAACTGTTTTAGTAAAATTCGACAAATAGGGTATCATTAGAAAGACAATTTTGTGTCCTTTCAAATGATATGTCATTAGACCCCTCTTTCCATTTAAAATTTTAGGGTTGTTACTCACCCCCGCTAGGGGGTTAAAGGCGCAGATCGAAAAATATGTTTAAAATGTGTCCCCCTCAAAAGCAAAATCGACGTGTCCGAGCATTTTCGCATTCGACTACAAAAAAAAGAGAAAAGCTAGGTGCAAACTTTTCGTTGGACCACCCTGTATATTCTAACTAAAATAATATAAAAAATACCTATATAAGTATACATATATCTAGTATTAAGATGTTTAATGAAGAGTGTGGCTACCTTAATTTTAAATGTGTTCTGTCAATTTGTTCTAATCGCAATTTTTTGGCGTGTTGTAGAAACTCACGTATCTAGTAACTACGTATGTCGTAGAACATTTCTGATAAACAAAAAACAAACATGTGAGGGGAAGTCGGAGATAGGTTAGAGAGTAAGAGAGGTTATGGCGGCACGAGAAAAACGAAAGAATTTAATTTTGTTTTCTAATAATTCTCGTGTGTTTAATAAATTTAAATTATTCCTTTATTTTCGGGAGTACAAACTTCCAAAAAACTTGCGTAGTTTATGATTAACAATAAATATAAAAAATCCAGAAGAAGTTCATGGCTTTTATTACATGAGTCCGATGTGTGTAGGAAGTAGGTAAAAGAGTCTCAAGTCGGCATCAAAACAGCACCTACACAGAATACAAAGAAAACCCAGTCGAAAAGATAACAGTGAAAACTTAACTGCAAACTTTGGAATAATTTCTTCCAAGTCCCACGATTTTAAGAGATTTTCCATTATTAAGTACGCAGAAGCAAATCAAATTCTCTATAAGCCGCCAACACAAGCACAACGACGAACAAGAACAAACAATAAACGGAGGTAAATCGTGACCGTGTTTAAGGGATCATGCGCGTTATAGGCTATAATCTGTACTCAAGAAGAGTAGCGTAAATGCAATACTAACTATTCTTGGTATAAATATAATATGTCTCAATCCAAAAATATATTTAAACTGAAAAGTAGAGTAATTTTTCTTGATTGGAGTGAAATTATTATTATAAGAAACATAAATATTCTTTAGTATCGTATAATAGTCTATTATAAATACAAGAACGCCATACACTTCGTTCAAGACAAATATACCTTTTTTAGAAGAATATTTTTTTCTTCAATATATACAATTGGTATTCTTATTCTAACTATAAAGTAATTTTAAATCAAGTAAATACACAACTTACATCCAAGAGTAGATGAATATTTAAATTCTGTGTTGGTTAAACTTAACTGAAGCTTTATTATACTGGCACCAAATATTTATCTTTAAGAATACGACTATTCTTATTTAAAGATTTGATTTTTTTCCGTGTGCGCCCCCTCGTTGGATAATCGTGCAGAGAACTGTTCCTAAGCATCTGACCTCTTTTTTTGTAAATAAATAAGAATAGTTCAAGCAGATATATGCCAACTACAGTCAGTATTTTATTTTGCTTAAAGGTATCTCTGCATGAGCAATTATATGGCAAGTTGAAAATTATACGCAGTACCCGTTTTTGAATAATAAACTCTCTTGAGATCTCACAGCATCTGCCCCACGCAATTATATTATTAGAAATAGCAGAGTATATCATTGTATAATAGATGTCAAGAATCGACGCAATATTCATGTGGCTTTTTAATGTATATGTTACGGGTAAAGTTAGATAAGCGAGTTAACCTAGGTTTACCCGGGTAAACTGCGTAATACCCAAGACTCTTGGCTAAAGTCCAAAATATAATTGTTCACGTTTCGGGCTTTACGCAGGTAAACCGCGTTTTATCCGCTTTTGCTTGGTTAAAGTTAAATGTACCATAAATGACAAGGCCATTAATATTTGAAAAACATATTTTACAAACCAAAATTAGAATTCTAAAACTGTATTCTCTTAAAGGTAATCTACTCACGAGTATTTATTTGTTCAAACAAAAAACAAGCTGCTGTGACATTTCGCGTCGCAAAGATTTCTAATAGCTTTACATTTTCATTAATTTATTATAGTTTTACAGTTACATCGTTTATAACCTTGACCTCCTAAAAGTGATTGTTCGTTTGCAAGCTGACGTAAGCTCTTCTGGTGATACACTTTCTAGATATACAAGTTTCTCACTACACACAGAAAATTAGTTCCTGGAAAATATTTCCTCGATTTTTCTTTCTCGTTTGCTAGCTTATAAAAATCGTCATCGGTTTTCTCGATAACCGTCATGAGAATGTTTCTAAAATCGCCCCCGGGAACTTCGAATTAGATAAAGCTTTCATCTTCTTTGCTTGATTTTCTAAATTTATTTTTGCGTCTCTTCTTTTTGACTGAATATTTGTTGGGCACAAGCAAAGTTCACACCTTATATTACCTGATGTACTTGGCTCATCACGTTCTGCATATTTGGTCTGATTTTCTGAAGTTTCTATATTATTGGCGTTTTCTTTATAATTATTCTCGACGTCTTCCATATTGTCACCTTGAGTAATATCTTCTTGCGGATTGTCTATTTGTGGGCCACTATACATAGACTGGTTTTTGTATTGTTCTTGTTGACGCTGTTCTTCTACACCAAATTCCCTGACGACTTTCTCAAGCTCTTCTTCGGTTCGTAGATTCTCAATAGTTTCTTTTGGAAAAGCTGATGTGGATAGGCCGACTTTAATATCATGCCCAAACATGGCGCCTACAGTAGTTTTCATCGTCCGTCCACGTCATGAGCATATTTTGTATATATTTATTTATTTATTAATCTACGGACAAAGTCCATTATTACAACATGTACAAAACAATAGCATACAACATAATACAGAAATTATAAAACTTACTTAACTCTAGACTATCCATTACAATTGAACTTAATAAAAAAAAACAAAAAACCAGCAATTGCGCGACATACAACAGCTCGCAGGACTCCAACGCTCGCCGATGTTAAGGAATTAATGAATGCTAAATTATTTTAAATTTTAAAAACAAGGAATTAGGGAAACCATTCATCTCTAGACCCCCTCCTCAAGCGACCGGCGAACTCACCAAATGGTGCAAAGAAATCGATGTTATGATTAGAACAACGATTCGCCAGTCGCGCCACTATGGTGACAAAGGTATTCATAGCGTAGTTCGCGCGGTGGAACGAGACGTGAAAGAGATCAGAACTTCTGCTTTGTCTAGGGGGAACACGAAAACCAATCTGGGATAAAAGACTTGAAGATAAAAGAGTATTTTTAAAATCTTGATTGCTCTTGATTTGCTCTTTCCACGCTGCCTTGTGAATGACTATGACGTGCTTTGCCATGTACTATTTTAAGGCCATTCCACATGGAACATAGCACTTTCGCGAACTCCCGCCCGTTGTCCGATTTCCATACGATGTTTACCACTATTTCCAATGGCGAAGTGTGCATCATGCAAAATATCAAACATTTCGTCGTTTGTTACGTAATATTTTATGCTGGAGTCACCTGATGATTCCCGAGCAATAAGCTTTTCGATGCCTCGAACAGAACATAATATGTCGAACCTCTTCAAACGTCGATATTGAGAGTGGACTTGGTTTTAGCATTTTTTGCTAACTGAACTGATTCCGACATTTCTTGGTATTGTTCATTATTAAAATAAAAACTGTTTGCACTTTTAGAAGACACCAACTCATCGAAAACTTCATAGAAACACTGTTTTAAGCGAGCCGGTTGCCGTTTTCAAAATGCACGCGGCGGTGGTTAAAGATGACGCAATAATAAATTCCTACACCCAACTTTAACCAAGAGAAAACGGATATAACGCAGTTTACCCGGGTAAAGCCCGAAACGTGTACAATTCCAAATATATTTTGGATTTTATCCAAGAGTCTTGGGTATTTCGAAGTTTACCCGGGTAAACCTAGGTTTACTCGCTTGTCTAACTTTACCCGTAATATATATACTACATAGCTAAGGCGCGATACTTTGCTACACAGCACATTCACATGATGAGCCAGCCATCCGAGCTCCGAATCAATTGTCACCCCTAACAAATTTGCCTCTGAAGACCAATGAGGTTACCCTTAAACTGAACGTTAAACTCTAATGGGGGTCTGTATTTCTTAAACTAGATTGCAACAATTTTGTCGCGATTAATAATTAGTTGATTTTGGAAACACCAATGGTCGAAAGCCCACAGAACCGCATCAATTTTTGCTCGTAGCTTATCAAGGTCCTTATCAGATATAACTATTGAAGTGTCGTCCGCGTACATAAAGACTCTTCCACGGGGCATGTGTAACGGTTAGTCGTTCACAAAAAGTATGAACAGAAGTCGACCCAGAATGCTTCCAGAAAAATAGCCATAGTTTGGCACTTAACTGACTGAATGCAGAGTAGTAGGTTCTTTCGTCGTTACTCACAATTTTTTATTATTATTTGCCAATTTATTGCCATCTCAGTACAACATTTTATTTTGTAGGCGGTTTTTTAAATGTACCTAGTTGAAATTTTTGTTCTTTTTGAGGTTATTAAAAAAACGAATAAGTTGAAATAACAGCTAAACAGACTGAAAACTTGTTTACACCAATTTTTGAATCGAAAATGACTTTAAATTTAACAATAAAAAATCCAGGGCAGTCTTTAAAAAAACGAAGTTGATGATGGTTTTGCAAAAATGAAACGTCGTAGTGAAAATTTGTAAACGCTGTCTTATTCTCCTCAAAAAGTAACAATGAAAAAGTGGTTTTAAGTTTTTTATATCTGTAACAATAATGTCAGAAATAAATAAAAACTAAAATCGCAAAAAATCTTTTTTAAAAAATTCTTGAAAACGGCTAAAGTTCGTTTAATTTTGAAAATACCATTTAAAAGGTGTTTAAATTGTACAGCTTTTCTCTAATTAATTTAAATTTAATTAAATTCAATGCTATCTCATTCTTATCTGGGACAGTGGATATAGTTGGTGATAGAAATGAAGACCTACACTTATATATACTATATGGCAAAAATAAAAGTAATAATGACAGTCATTAAAATCATTTACAATGAAATTGTAAACGTAATAAACAATAATATTAAATATCTTTATTTCAATTAAATAGAATTCTTTTTTTAGAAAAAATAACTGGTGGTTCTTAAAAGAACCGTTTTTTTTTAAATTTCAATATACTTTCTTTCGATCTGTGTATTTAAAATTGAATTGACCCACCACAATAACCAGATAGTGCTTTCATCAAATCGTCCATTTTTTTGTCCTTTTCTTGTTGCAATAAAGCTTCAGCATTTCGCCGAGCTTTATTCAACACAGCTCTAATACACAAATTTTCCCTTTTTTTTGTCCGGCTGATTGCCCGTGATTTTTTGTCAATCATTTCAATATAATCCATCAAATCGGCCTCTCTTTCCGTGGTATACATGGTGCGAACTATGATTTATTTAAATTTACTTTTATATTCGGAACTTTTTCAACAGACTAACTAGCACTTCGCAGTTCTGTTTTTGAATGAGAAAAAAATGACCAAACCTGGCTATAAATACTGATTAGGTAAAAATAAAAATATGACCCTTACCATTAAACAGGTACCTAGGTACGAGCTCAATAATCCCTAAGTACCTCAAAGGATTGGTCGGATTATGGATTATCAAATATAAAGAAATTTTATTGGCTATCAGGTCAAAACCCAATTACAAAATAGAAGATTATACCTACTTGCTACCTCAGTAATCCCAAATTACCTCAAAAGGATTGTTCAGATTATGGATTATCAAATATAACGAACCTTTATTGGCTAATAGGCAAAAACCCCATTACAAAATAAAAGATTATACGTACAAATAATAGCATAACATAATAAATGACACCAAATTTTAGTTAATAGCCTAGGTCACAGATCTTGACGGCCATTATTCTATCCCAAATAATATTTTAAACTTAACGGTTTTATCATTTATACATAGTACATTTTGTGAAAAAATCTTTAGAGATAACAATTTAAAAGGAATTCATTACTAGGTACATTAAAATATAAAATTAACTAGTCACAAACATTAAACATAAATTGTTAAACAAACATTATGTTGCAGTACTTAGTAGTTCTTTTTTCTTTTTGTATATCATTTCAATATGCACACTGAACCGAAAAGGTACGTGATATTAATAAAAAAGTGCTTCAAATCAATGAACGTCAACATTAAATTTGAGCCGATGATGGGTGACATTAATACAATGAACGTTCGTATATAAATTCGGTAGCGAATTCTGTACGTTGAATTAATAAATAAAGAACATAAATTTATGCTCGCCGGTTATTGATCTTATGAATGATTGACATTAATTTATAACTCTTGTACGTTAAAACGATGTTACCAGGTTGTTAATGTTACGAACGATGAAGATTAGTTTATGTCTCCAATACGTAAAACCGATGTTAGCTGGTTATTAATGTTACGAACGATGAACATTAATCTATGACTTTTGTATATTAAACCGATGTCTGAAGGTTATTAATGTTACGAACGAGAAACATGAATCTATGACTTTTGTACGTTAAACCAATGTTAGCTGATTATTACATTGGGTTATAATAATTGTTTTACGTAATTGTGTTCGCCGGAAATTATTTTTACGAAAGATTGAGATTATTGTTCTGGATTCAATCAATAATCGCGAGCATATGTACATATGTATTATGTGTACTGCAAAGTGCAGTATGGTTCAAATATACTAGTACCAATGGTTAGAGAATTTAAAAGCCCAAATAAGACTCAAAATTATCTTGCTGTACGTCCATTGATTTGATGCACCTGCTTTGTAAATAAATTAAATCATATTTGTACGACACTCGAAATCTAAAGGCTTTATTTTTAATTTAGTTAATATTAAATGCTAAACATGTCAGATTCGTCTGTCGTCTGAGGTGAAAAGGGAGAAAAAACTATATTTGGAAACTAAAGTCCGCGGAAATTCTTCTAAACAAAATTAGAAATTATTACGAGATCTAAACATTTATGCAAGGGAAAATATCACAATACCGTCTTTTATTCATGATGTTGATAATATTAATGATTTTTGTGTGGCCACTTCTACCAACAATCCGGACCCAGGAACGATCAATTTTTACTTAGGTAATAAAATTAGGCCTGATATTAACTTTGAATTTACAATGGTGGATCATGGGGAGATACTTGATGCATTGCTTGGGATTAAGTCAAATGCTGTAGGCAGTGACATGATCACTATTGATATGCTAGTAGTAGTAGTTGTCCGTTTATAATGCCCTTTATACAGCATCTAGTTAATTACTATATAGAAACGAGGAACTTCCCAACATGTTGGAAAGAAGCCAATGTCATTCCAATCCCAAAACTAAAACTCCATCAACGTTTAAGGATCTTATAGACCGATTAATATACTCCCAGCGATCTCCAAGGTTATTGAGAGAGTGATCTGCAATCAAATGAAAACATATCTTGATAGGCATGGGTTGTTGTCGGAGGTCCAGTCTGGGTTCCGTCAGGGTCACAGTTGCTCCACGACATGACTTAAAATACTGGATGATGCATTGGGGGCGGTAGATCAGGGTCGATTGACGGCATTGCTGCTGTTGGACTACGCAAGGGGCATTTAACCGCATTGGTCATGGTTTGTTGCTGGCCATTGTGGGTTACCTGGGCTTTGGGGAGTCTGCTGTGTCTCTACTCGGAACGTATGTGAATGATAGAAGTCAGGTTGTCATTTTGGGAACGGCAGTGTCTGGGCCCAGGACATTGCCTAGTGCCGCAGATAGATTTAGGAACACACTTCACTTTTCAACTGTATACATTTACCTAAACAAAACAAAAAGGACGCGTAAACTAAAAGTCTATGAGAATGTCATAATGTCAATGTTTTGAGTATTCAGTCTATGGTCCGGGTGCATTGATTTGCGCGCGTTATTCAGAATTTAACGGTTAGGTTCGTAAAATTAATGCTTAGCATCCATTGAATCAACGATGATCGTTTATTAGTTTTTATGTTCGCTGTTCATAGATGTTTGAGTTACAAATTATTGTGTTAAAGGCGTAGAGCATAAATTAATAAATTTAAAACATTGAAGCAATAAATAGTGACATTATATTGATGAAAAAAAACATAAATTTTCGATGTCTTGCATTTATTGATTAATGTTTCATCGTACATTGTTTCTATGTATGAAATTATTAATTTATGATCAAAATTCATTGTAACAGTGACCAATTCATAATATTAATGTTCAAAATATTGATGACAACCATTCATTGGTTTTACGTACAATATTTTTTTCAGTGCAATAAATGAAGAACACTGATTTCTTCGGATTTATTAGAATGTAGTTGAACTAGATATAGAAATCCAAATGAAGGAACCTATAATATCCTAAAACAGAACAAATTCGCTGTAGGTGGAAACAAATATTCTTTAGGCGGGAAATTTTTCTAACATCTTCTTCTAGCTTCTAACTTAGCTAACTCTAACTATATGCGTACACACTTTATTGTAGATAATTATTATTATTAATATTGAGCAGTTACAAATAATTATCTAAGTACTGGCAGACATTTGTTTAAAAGACCATGTTTTGACAGTTCTAACAACCAATTAAATTTTGTCATTTTGTTGCAAATGAGACAGTTTAACCCAATCATGTCAACATTACACTGATAATTGCATTCAGTGTAATTATAAATCACTATGACAACACTATTAAGTTTGACAACTTCATTCCAAATAAATTTCAAAATGTCACGTTTTGGCAATGCGAATGTTCAAAGAAAAAATTCCCAGAAATACAACCTACAGTCACAAATATATTTGGGGAATATTTATGGAATTTTGCTGCGAACGAGAATATGAATTGAGTTATAATTTTTTCTGTCAAAAATTTTTCCATGGAATATACCTCGGACATTGACAAATGCCTCATAATTTTATGACAAGACAAGGAACTAGCTTTCGATTGTCATAAAATTATCTCATCTATTATCAATGTCCTAGGGATTTACCATAGAATAAATAAGCTACTCTAACCAGAAGTTTATCTTCGTGTAAATAGGATTGATTTGTATGGGATTTCTTGAAACTCGCGCAGATTTTGTGCGCATCATAGTGTTGTTCACAATATCAAACAAGCGGGCAATAAATTCTGTACTAACAATTAAAATAGTACACAATTTTACATAAGCGGAATATTTTCGCGCACCATTCGCAAAAAAAATATGTTTAATTTAAACTTTATTATATTTATTTCTGTCTCATTCGTACTCCTGTACATATACCCATCGGTAACCAAAAGTACAAAAATAAAAGTATAAAATACTTATGACTAATAATAAAAACATAATAATAGCTACATAAATATCTACAAATCAACAATAAAAAATTTAAACAAAACAGAATGATATTGTACAGCATTATTTAGAAATTTTTGCAAATGTGTTGTCAATTAGAAGGTTTTTTACTCACCATATCATATAATATTTATATATATGTATATGGGGTCTGTTTCTACCTAACACATTAACCATAAAATTTGATTAGATGGCATAGTGTAAAAAGGGGTTAAAAACTTAAAAAAAATATATTTCCAAAACATAGAAGAAATATTGCAAGTTATTTATAGCTTTGATAGAATATAACCTATGAAATGTATCATAAAAACGTGCTTACCAATGCGTTCGTTATTAGTGGAAAAGGGGTCAAAGTTAAAAAAATTCCCAGGCTTGAATAAATAATATGGAATAATTTAAATAGAAATAAAAAATAGTTGATGTCTACAATAAAAAAAAAAAAAATATAGCTTGTCATCAAGAGTCTTACGAAAAAGATAAATGACAAAAAGGTCACAGAAATATTACTTTTACACTTAAATTTGGAGACTCATGCCTTGAGGGCAACAGTTTATTTTTCGTTAACATTTCTCTCAGCCTGACAAACCCTTATTATGTCTTCTGGAATACGTTGGCGATTTTTTAAGGAATTTGGGCGTGGTAAATATAATACGGTCTTTCTGGTTGCACCCCATTTTGCTGTGAGAAAGCTAAAAAGTTGGATCCTTGATCGCTCACTATACCCCGCACATTAAGCCTAATTAAATTAATTTTTTTATTGTTTGAAATATATCTTTCAAATATTCAACTTTACAAGAAGTGGTTAAAAAAATTCTAAAGAAAGTTTCTTGTAAGTGTTGATATAGTTTAGATCCAAGAAAATATACAGTTAGGGCAAATTTCTTGAACTCACTTGTATCTCTCCGACCTTTCAATGATTTCTTGGATAAATTATACTGCATAATAACAAAATTAGCCAAGCCTTGCTTAAAATTAGTTTTAACAAACTCAGTAAAATGTTCTTTATCGAATGGTCTGTTCGAAAGTTCCGGTAATTCTATCAAACTTTCTTTTAAGGTTCTTCACCTCCATTCTCAAGGCTTTTACATGAAGATAGAATTTGTAGTTAAAAGTAACTTACTATTTAAAGGGGTTTTTTCCAAATTCAAGTCATCAAAAACCAGAGAAGATCCATCCGATATCGTTGATGGTTAAAACAAATTAATTAAATATGTTCATACGACTGACACAATACTCATAAAACATTTACCTTGCTCGCTAACCACCTTTTAAAAAATAGTTGGTATGACTTCCCTTTTGTGCTTGTTGTTGCCAAAGCCAGCAAACATTTTCTTCTCAAAATGTTCACTAAAAACTTTGCGGTTAAACACTTTTTCCGGCTCGTTCGATATCAAGTCTAACCTGCCAATGTTTTCCACCCATTGAAGTTACCTTGAAAATTATTTAAAAAATATAGCTAAAACATTCAACATTTTGTGTAGATACATTACATTCCTTATTGGTTCACTCGGAATTCTGAAATATCTTATTAACTTTCCAGTTTTGTGGCTGTTGTTACTACAATAATTTGGCATTGTCTTTCACCAGACCAAAGATTTGTGTAGGTACACAATTATTAATCTATGCTTTCACTAACAGTTAATTAAATAAACACTATTGTCTTTAAAACTAGAATTCAATAAATCTTATAACCAAATAACTAATAAAAATGGAAAAACGTTGAAAACTTTTTAGAAAATGGAATAAACGAATGTAAACAATCATTAATATTCGTCCATATTGGAATTTTACCCAAATCGACAGCTTGCGCACAAAAGCGCGCGAACGAACACAAAATCCCATCGAAATCGTCAAGATAAACTTCTGGTTAGCGTAGCTTTCTTATTCTATGATATTACTACTGAAAATATATTTCAGGGAATTTACAGAAGGGGAAAACAAAGTGTCACTAATTCTGATATATTATGACTTTTTAAAAGCATATCTATCACCAAATTTCGGGAACAAATATTTAAAGAAGTTTTGACATTAGGATCCATTTTTATTTTACATTTTACACCCTGTATACACTGTGTCCACGATAAGAATGGGATAGCATTGGAATCTTGGAAACGGTAAGAGTTATTTACAATGTGGGTTAAATTAGAGAAAAGTTGTACAATTTAAACACCTTTTAAATTGTGTTTTCAAAAGTAAATTAACTTTAGCCGTTTCCGATTTTAGTTTTTGTGTATTTCTGACATTATTTTTACAGATATAAAAAAATGTAGAGCACTTTCTCATTCTTACTTTTTGAGAAGAAAAAGAAAGCATTTACACATTTCCACTACGACATTTCGTTTATGAAAAACCAACATCAATTTGGTTTTTTTCAATACAGCCCTGGATCTTTTATTTTTAAATTGAAAGCCATTTTCAAGTTTTCTGTGTTTTTGGCTGTTACTTAAAGTTATTCAAGAAAAATCGGCATAGTTTGACACTCAACTGACTGAATGCGGTATAGTAGGTTTTGTAAAAACATTCTTTCGTCGTTACTCACAATTATTTATTATTATTTGGCAATTTATGTCTGTCTCAGAACAACATTTTCTTCTGTACGGGGTTTTCTAAATTTAGTTGAAATTTTTGTGCTTTTTGAAGTTAACGCCTTTCTCGAATGATTTTTTTGCGAAAAATAAGTGCCAAATTTGGTGATTTTTCTTGAATAATTTTAAATAACAGGTAGAAACACTGAAAACTTGTTTAAACCATTACGTGTGATGTAACACCTATTTTTCAATGGAAAACGACTTTAAATTTAACAATAACAAAATCCATGGCGGTTTTTAAAAAAACGGAAGTTGATGATGGTTTTTCAAAAACGAAACGTGGTAGTGAAAATTTGTAAACACTATCTTATTCTCCTCAGAAAGTAACAATGGACAAGTGCTTTTTATTTTTGATACCTGTAAAAATAATGTCAGAAATAAATAAAAACTAAAATCTCAAAAAATAGTTTTTTCAAAACTTCTCGAAAACGGTAAAAATAGTTTACTTTTGAAAATACCATTTAAAAGGTGTTGAAATTGTACAACTTTTCTCTAGTTTAACCGAGATTGTAACTTCTACCGTTTCCAAGATTCCAATACTATCCCATTCTTATCTTGGACATAGTGTATATGTAACTAAACACTTTAAGGGTTCATATCCCTGGCTTTCCATTTAGAAAAACGTAAGTTTGGTTCACCCTGATGAGATGAGCGTACGTACTTTATGACTGCCTACACCCTACACACTGGCTGCTTAGTTTTGCGTGAAATTTTTGGTCTTTGAGACAATATCGAACTTCGACGCACTAATAAAGTTGGAACAAACTCTTAGTATTAATAAAAATACGCAAAATACTACATATATACAGGGTGTCCCGAAATTAACTTAAAATAATTTAAGGGGGCATTCTACAAGCAAAAATAAGATTTTTTTTTCATATGAACATATATCGAAAAATGCTTCGTTTTTCAGATAAGGGGTGTTACTTGTAAATTCCTGACGATGGGTTTTTAGTAATATTTCCGAAACGCCTCTCGACATCAAAATGACATTTGGTACACTTGCGTATTGTAGGAAAGAGAAGTTATTCTTTCAACCCTTAATACGCATTTCTACCCTGTTTCTTGTATTATTGTAGCCGTATAATAATATTGGAGACGTTGCATAGAAATTTTCAAAGTCATTTATCTTGGAAACGGCTTCTCTAGCGTTATGAAACAAGTGAACATTTTTTATGTACAAAAGTCTCATATTTATTATTCTGTTTAGAAAAAGTAAAAAAAGCGCACAAGAAAAAGTTGGGACAAAAATTTCTTCTGACCTAAACTTCTATACGATATGACAAAAATAAAAGTAATGACAATCAATAAAAACATTCACAATGAAATTGTAAACGTAATAAACAATAATACGAAATATCTTTATTTCAATTAAATAGAATTCTTTTTTTTGTTAAAATAACTGGTGGTTCTTAAAAGAACCGTTTTTTTTAAATTTCAATATACTTTCTTTCGATCTGTGTATTTAAAATTGAATTGACCCACCACAATAACCAGATAGTGCTTTCATCAAATCGTCCATTTTTTTGTCCTTTTCTTGTTTTAATAAAGCTTCAGCATTTCGCCGAGCTTTATTCAACATAGCTCTAATACACATATTTTCCCTTTTTTTTGTACGGCTGATTGCCCGTGATTTTTTGTCAATCATTTCAATATAATCCATCAAATCGGCCTCTCTTTCGGTGGTATACATTATGCGAACTTTGATTTATTTAAATTCACTTTTATATTCGCAACGTCTTCAACTAGCACTTCGCAGTTCTGTTTTTGAATGAGAAAAGAATGACCAAACCTGGCTATAAATACTGATTAGGTAAAAATAAAAATATGACCCTTACCATAAAACAGGTACCTCAGTAATCCCTAGTTACCTCAAAAGGATTATTCGTATTATAGATTATCAAATATAACAAACCTTTATTGGCTAATAGGCAAAAACCCAATTACAAAATAAAATATACCTACAAATAATAGCATAACATAATAAATGACACCAAATTTTAGTTTAAAGACAATAGGCCAATAGCCTAAGTCGCAGATCTTGACTGCCATTATTCTATCCCAAATAATATTTTAAACTTAACGTTTTTGCCACTAATATAGTTGGATATTTGGATATTTATTTAGACGCAATCAATGTACCATTGTACTTTTTGAATAAAGAATATTATTATTATTATTAAAGAATCAAAAACACTAATAATGTATGTAACAACTACAGATCATTGTTTATTTGGGATAGAATAATGGCCGTCAAGATCTGCGACTTAGGCTATTGGTCTATTGTCTATAAACTAAAATTTGGTGTCATTTATTATGTTATGCTATTATTTGTAGGTATAATCTTTTATTTTGTAATTGTGTTTTGACCTGGTAGCCAATAAAATTTCTTTATATTTGCTATAATCCATAATCCGACTAATCCTTTGAGGTAATTAGGGATTATTGAGCTCGTACCTAGGTACCTGTTTTAGTAAGGGTCATGTTTTTATTTTTACCTAATCAGTATTTATAGCCAGGTTTGGTCATTTGTTTCTCATTCAAAAACAGAACTGTGAAGTGCTAGTTGAAGACGTTGCGAATATAAAAGTGAATTTAAATAAATCAAAGTTCGCATAATGTATACCACCGAAAGAGAGGCCGATTTGATGGATTATATTGAAATGATTGACAAAAAATCACGGGCAATCAGCCGGACAAAAAAAAGGGAAAATTTGTGTATTAGAGCTATGTTGAATAAAGCTCGGCGAAATGCTGAAGCTTTATTGCAACAAGAAAAGGACAAAAAAATGGACGATTTGATGAAAGCACTATCTGGTTATTGTGGTGGGTCAATTCAATTTTAAATATACAGATCGAAAGAAAGTATATTGAAATTTAAAAAAAACGGTTCTTTTAAGAACCACCAGTTATTTTTTTAAAAAAGAATTCTATTTAATTGAAATAAAGATATTTCGTATTATTGTTTATTACGTTTACAATTTCATTGTGAATGTTTTTATTGATTGTCATTACTTTTATTTTTGTCATATCGTATATAAGTTTGGGTCAGAAGAAATTTTGTCCCAACTTTTTCTTGTGCGCTTTTTTTACTTTTTCTAAAAAGAATAATAAACATGAGACTTTTGTACATAAAAAATGTTCACTTGTTTCATAACGCTAGAAGAAGCCGTTTCCAAGATAAATGACTTTGAAAATAGGCCAATAGCCTAAGTCTAAGATCTTGACGACCATTATTCTATCGCAAATAATATTTTAAAAACAAAACAAAAGTCGTCTACTCTTATTTTGTTTTGTAACATTAACACTCCTCGTCACAATGGATTATTTTTAGAAAATAGTATATTGTGCAACGAACATGAAATGACATATATTTCCTACGAGTATGATCGTTTGCAGCATGAGCCGCAGGCGAGTGCTGCAAATCATACGAGTAGGAAATGGTCATTTCATGTTCGTTGCACAATATACTATTTTCTAAAAATAATCCATTGTGACGAGGAGTGTTAATGTTACAAAACAAAATAAGAGTAGACGACTTTTGTTTTGTTTTTAAAATATTATTTGCGATAGAATAATGGTCGTCAAGATCTTGAATAAATTTAACATAATTACAATGTACTACATTGTCAAATCATGATTGAACATATAATAAAGGCATTTAAAGACAGTCGTAGAAAAATAATATTTTAAAGTTAACGTTTTTGCCACTAATGGCCAATTGCACCGAAGTTTAATTTGTTCTTATCTCTTTGCACGGTACGTCGAAATGTATTTAAGTGAGACTTAAATTATTAAGCCACGGTTCCTCTACGCTTAAATATTTATGGAAGCATTTCTAACATTACTTTTCTTGTGTTTTTGAAATAGTTTTTTTGTTTGCAACTTTGTTTTCTAGAGCGCATTATATTTTTAGTGCACTATAAAGCTCGTAAAATGTACTTACAAATAATGGATTTTTTTTTATTTGGTGGGAAATCTATTAATAGGAAGACATTAAAATATTAACAAATAAAAATGTAATTAAGGTAGCCATTAGTTTATCTGGTATCAATGCTGATTTGCTTAAATTGGGTGAGTTTGCTAAGGCGCATTGCCTTAAGTTAAATCCGGACAAAACTGTTGCAATAGTGTTTGGTCGGCGAAATGACAGAAATCTTTTTCAACAGACTTATAATGAGTCTTTGGTTTTAAAGGGACGTTGTATACCATTCAAACCGGTGGTTAAGAACCTCGGGCTTCTGATTGATCAGGATTTTCGTTACATTGAGTATATCTCGCGTCGTATTCAATTGGGATATGTGAATTTAAAATTAATATTTCACAACCGTTCCATGCTTAGTGTTGAGCTTAGGGCCAAGCTTTGTAATTCATTAGTACTTTCAATGCTAAACTATTGTGACGTGATTTATTCACCGTGCTTGACACAGAAGGTGAGGCTTCGAATACAGAAATTGCAAAACTCCTGTCTGCGCTTGATCTATGGGATCAGGAAATATCAAAGAATCTCTCATACACTCACTCTGATTGGTTGGTTTAATATGGAAAATAGGAGGCTTTGTCATTCTGGTTGCAGGTTCTACGGAATCGTGCGTAATGAGACACTTACCCCGCCTATCCACTCTACTGATATGTTCAGAAGATCCTATACATATAATATTGTTAAATGCATAAACGAACTGCCAAACGAATTGAGAGGATTGCCTAAATCTAGATTTAAAAAAATGTATAAAAAGAGATTAATGCATTTGCAAAATTGATATATTATATTATGTATTATTGTACTTAATTAAGGTTAGTTAAGGCAAATATTATTGTATTTTCTGTTTTTTTTTTGTCATGCTAATGTATTATTAGATATTTGTGGGTTAGCTGAACAGACACTGGCATCTGACATTGAACTGAAACTCGCCCTTAATAAAGTCCTTTATTATTATTATTATTATATGATGCCTCCAACGACTATCCATAGTGAGCCAGTCCAATTTTTTATATTTATGCGAAATATATTAATATTTCTTCAAATTCAAAACTAACCTTACAGCAAAACAATAACATAATATATAATAAATGAAGAAAATTGATTTGATTGATGTATAATATATAACATCCATGAATTAGAAAAAAAAATCGCTTTAGGTGGAAACAATTCTCTTTAGGCGGGATTCTTCTTCCACCTTCTAACTTAACTAACAACAAGTTGGTACAAATAATTATCTAAGTACTGGCAGACTTTTGTTTAGAAGGCAATTGTTGCAATATATTTTAGCTCCATAGCAAGTTATTACTTTTTTAAGTAAGAATAAACAGGGATTTACAGAAAGGAAAAAATGTGTCACTAATCCTGACTTTTTAACACTTTGACTGCCGTGTGTATCTTTGAGTATACACAGTAGCCTAGACCAGATCGCCACGTGTATATTCTGGTATACACATGCGATCATGAATATTGCGCCGTGTGTATGCTAGAGTAGCACGATTTACGTGCATTTCTTATGGGATATTGTTTAGCGAGGCGTGGGGCTATGATAAAATAATTTTAGCGCTGACTTTTGATAAAAGTTAAATATTTTATTGATAATTTTATTACTTAGGCACTATTATATTTTTATAAAAAAACGCGTGGCCTTAGCGACCCTCCAGTGAATATGACGTGGCAGTCAAAGTGTTAAAACCATATCTGTTACCGAATTAGGGAAAAAAAAGAAGTTTTTCACCCTGTACAATGATCTAACTAGCACTTTAAGGGTTCATATCCTTGTATTAAAATTCATTCGGTATAACAAGAGCTCTATCGGGCATTGTTGTCATTTGACCGACATAACATTAACCTGTATTCGTTTTTAATCTATCTACAGGGTGACATAGAAAAATTACATTGCATAATGCCACACAATAGAGGACACTAAAATAAGAAAAAAAGTTCCCATGAACACGGGTCCGCAAGGCCTTCGGTTAAAAGATACGGGGTGTTGAACTTTAATTTTTTTTTTGGGTTTTTTTTTGAATATCTTTAGCCAGAGACGCAAGAAATGGATAAAATGTGGTATACATTAAAATGTAATTGTTGAAGTATTTATCATTGTTTTTGCAAAGGTTACTTTGGCGCTTTTTGAATAATTTGCGTGCATTATCGGCTTTTAGATGCATTTGTACTGGAACCATTGCTTCTAGCGACTTGGACAAGGTATACCTCTCTTAAGTATAAAAAAGGGGATAACAAATTTTTTTAGTCGAAAATGACATACAGTGTATAGCAAAAAAGTTACGACCGATTCAATAGGTATGGAACCCTGTATGTAGCGCCCTCTATCAGTAATCACAAAACTAAGATCGTATTTGAATTTAGCATGATAAAAAACCCCTGTATACGACATTTTATCCATTTCTTGCGTCTCTGACTAAAAATATTCAAAAAAACTCAAAAAAAAAATTAAAATTCAACACCGCGTAGCTTTTAACCGAAGGCCTTGCGGACCCGTGTTCATGGGAACTTTTTTTCTTATTTTAGTGTCCTCTATTCTGTGGCACTATGCAATGTACTTTTTTCTATGTCACCCTGTATATACAATGTTTCCAAGGATAGAGTTTGGAATAGGAAAAACTTTTTTATTTGTGAATTTAGAAGAAAAAGTCATTCTTTATAAAAACGTCTGCTTGTGTCGAAACTACAATTTCAAATACCAAATTTACGATTACTATACAGGGTATATCAAAAATAACATTTTTAATGATTTTGATTTTTTTTTTTAATTTTATGAAAATATTTTCAAAATCGGGATTTATTACACCAATTGTGCAAAAAACACTAATAAACTTTTTTCTCAAAGTGGTTAATTTCATAGCTACTATTAAAATAATCAAATTAAAAAAAAAAACAAGGAAATCAAAATCATTAAAAATATTATTTTTGATATACCCTGTATAGTAATCGTAAATTTGGTATTTGAAATTGTGGTTTCGACACAAGCAGACGTTTTTATAAAGAATGACTTTTTCTTCTAAATCGACAAATAAAAAAGTTTTTCCTCTTCCAAACTCTATCCATGGACACATTGTAGAGAAAGACGTGGATTGCAAATATGTTTCACAGTATTTAAGATAGAAGTTATGTCAATGCTGATGCAGTATATTGATTGTTGCAGGTGTCTCAAAAGGTGTCGGTTTTGCCCGGATGGAATGCAAGGAAAAATGCGAACAAATCATTCAAATATTCAATTCGCATACATTGCCTGGTTGTAAGGATCCACTACTTGTGAAATTTGCTGATGGTGGTAACAAGAAGAAGAACTTGTACAAGAACAACGACAACACAAAAATATGGCGTGATTCGGCCGAAGGAATGACAGCAGTAACGTACGACCCAAATGCAATGGCGCAAAATGGTGTTGCAGGGCAGCATATGATACCAGCAGCGGCATTTTCTAACTATCGGCACCTAAGTCAGGTATAATGTGTATTTTTGATTATTTTAATAGTTATTTACCTAACAAGTGCGGAAAATACACTTTCGGCATGTGTTAGGTACAAATTTATTTCTATGAACACCTCAAATTTCGCAAAACCAAGGTTTACAGGCAAAACTGTAGAAATGATTCACAATAATTTGAAATACGTTGTTATTACCAGAGAAAAATTCACTTGGTGAACTCACGATTTCGTGGAAAAAATAGTTTAAAAAAAACTTAAAAACCGTGAGGGTTTCTTATTATTAAATATCAGCCACTGAAGATGGGACCACTCAGGTTCCGAAACATGTTTGGCTAAAAGAAATACCAATCATTCTTCTATTAAATATTATTTCGTGGAGATTTGAGTTTTATTTTCTTGTTGAAATTATAACTCCACTCAAGAATGGACTGTAACCATCTTGAATTAGCGGGAATTGTTTACACATTCCACTCTCATATAGTAAAACTACAATAAGGGTAAAATATTATATCGGAACTCTAATGAAAGGCTTTTACTTAGCAATAAAAAAGAACCGCCCAAGACTCAGCCCAAATGTGAGTCAAATATTGGGAGGCAAAAAAAGCATTGTAGTTAATATCGCATCTTGCTGATTCTTACAACTAATTTGTTAATTTAAACAATTTAAAGATTTTGAAGGTGTATTGACAATATTAAGAAAGATCGCCCCTTAACTAAAACATCTGGTTATCCTCTGCAATATATGAATTTATACTTTCGACTAAAGACCCTTTTCTAGGTAGGTATCAATTTTTTTATCACGTTGGAAAAGGCACCAGAGATAATAAGTTTATTACTTGCAGATGTTGTATAATCTTCGTAAAAGATAAGAACTTAAAACTTTTAGAAACATTTGGTAACAATCTGTTTAAAATAGTCACAAAATATCATATAATATCCCTATAAAAACTAAGAGAAAATATCATAAATTACCCAAATACATATACAGGGTAAGACAAACGAATATTCTATTGCCAGTGTGTCTTTGTTTTGTTACAGTACTACCTAAATATTATGTTTGGATGCAAGGGATTGTATTAATCTAGTGATTCTTGGTCACAAATCTTAACAACACGCCTTAAGAAAAGAAAAACTTCTTTTGTCTTTATATAAGTAGCTTGCATTTATAACGAAGATCCACATCACCATAATGGTTTACATATAAAGTTTTGTTTTTAGTTCCCGAGCTATGCTGGTACGCAATGGGTGCCACAATACGTAATGTCTGCACCCATTCAGCAAGTAGATGATACGACATACAGTCTGCCTGGTCATATGCAGGCACAATATAAGAGTGATGGTCAAGGACATCGCGGTATCCAAATCATGATGCCATCTACAGATCCAACGGTGCCGTATATGCCGCAATTGACGGCTCAAATGAGCGCAATGCAGTTGTCTGCAGGTATGTTTATTTGTTTATTTTAAAACTGGGACAGCCGACAGGGGTCGCTAGGACATTCGAGCGAACTTCCGGTCCGATATCTATGGATCATGCGCAGTAAATCGACGCGATGTGTCATATTTATTAATTTCTTGTTGATCTTATCAAAATTATAAAATAATGTTAAAAAAACTGTATTGCTTTTATTTTAATGTAACAGGACTATTGTCGGTCGGTTTTCATGCAAAAATAATCATCGATTCCAACTCCAACGTTTCGGTTTAATCAAACGTTCTTTAGAGCTAGAAATTTCCAAATATAAATGATCGAATTAAAAACATCGTATAACTCTTGTCATAGTTAGCTAAAACATGGGAATGGTTGTCTGCTACCTATGTTTAAAAAGGGTGACAAATTCGCTGCAGAAAATTATCGACCTTTTAGTTTGACCTGCGCACTTTGTAAATGCATGGAGAAAGTCATTACCAGAAATATGACTTCATTTCTAGTTGAATCAAATATTATTCCCAATGAACAACATGGGTTTATGCCCAAGAGGTCGGTGGAGTCGGAATCTTCTGGAATGCCTCAATGTGTGGACCAGCCATAATGATGTTGGTCAGCCTACGGATGTGTTGTATCTGGATTTTGAGAAAGCATTCAACAGAGTGCCATTTGCTCGTTTGTTGCTGAAATTGGAGCATTACGGCGTGCGGGGGGCACTCCTGAGGTGGATTGAGATGTTTCTTACAAAAATAATTTTCCAAGTTAGAGCGAATGGTGCATTATCCGCTAAGTTGCCGGTCTTGAGTGGTGTCCCACAGGGGTCTGTACTGGGGCCATTGCTTTTTCTGGCATATATATCAGACTTAACAAGAACCATCACGTCAAACATGAGCTTCTTTGCTGATGACACCAAATTGTTTTGTAACCCACTGCGAGACGATAATGAATTCCAGATCGACATTGGTGGGGTAGTGTCCTGGTCGGCGGTTTGGTTGATAAACTTGAATTTGGAGCTAATAATCCCAGGACTCCATATTTCATCAATGGAAATGCCGTTAAATCTGTAAATCAGCAGAGGGATCTTGGTGTCATAGTAACAGCGGATTTGAAGTGGGAGGCCCATATTTCCGCCACAGTGAAGAAAGCTAATAGACTGTGGTATCTGATACAGAGAGCTTTCAAATCGAGATCAAACTCTCTAATATTGGAATTGTATAAATCGTATGTCAGACCACTATTGGAATATGTCAACAGCGTTTGGTCCCCCTACTTCATTAAGGACATAGAGGCATTGGAAAGGGTTCAGAGGAGATTCACTAAGCTACCTCGTGCACTTGGCCATATTACCATATGAGGAGCGATTGAGGCTTTTAAATTTGACATGTCTTTATGACCGACGACAACGAGGCGATCTAATTCAAACATACAAGATACTTAGTGGCTACTACTCGGTGAATCTCGATGTATTTCATCCTGCTAGAAATCCTAATCTGCGTGGCAATAGTAAGAAACTTGACAAGGAGAGATGTGCTAGACTTCCTCGGAAGAATTTTATAATAAACAGAGTTGTATATGCATGGAATTCATTACCTGAAGAGGTGATAATGGCGCAAACGGTTGACAGCTTTAAGAACAGGCTGGACAATTTCATGGAGGACCATGGCGATCAGTTGGTCCACTACTCGCTATAGAAGATTAGTGAGGATGACATCAATATTTCAAAAACCTCAAATTAGGAACTGAGCAACAGTTTCATCGGTTTTACCGTTTACTGTTTTACGACTAATAATAATAATAACAATAAAACGATAGCGTTGGAATATATGTTTTACTTTTGTCTGAAAATACACTGTCGAGTTAAATGAAAAGTTTATCTATATGAGATTATTTTTTCCTTAGGTTCCTACATTTCACCGCAAAACTACTATTTCCCACCACCACCTATGCTACATGCCGTACCAATCGATTCAGAGCATACGTCAAATGCGGCCAGCCCCGAGGATCCTTACCAGGCGTACCAAACTGCCCCTCAAAAATAGGTTCATTTTTCAGTTTTTCCTCTTTTTATATTCTACTGTGTTAAGGTTAGGCGGCGTATTTTTCTTTTTTATATTAGGTTATAACTTAGTAGTCTAAGCCCCAATTTTTTGTCTTGTTTGTAAGAATGGAATTTATTTAAGGGGTGTGTTAATATATTATGGCTTTTGGATTGGTAATGAGAATTAATTATGTTTCCTAAAATATTACTGCTTACAATTTTGATACCATTAAAACCTGAATATTAATCACCTGATAAACATTTTGCAGAATATGGTACATAATTGAACTTCCAGTGTCTGATTTTGAAAGGAGTTTATAAGAAAGTTCATTCAATTAATAGTCTAAATATAATGAATATGTTTTGTGGCTTGAAAAATTTACGATCTCATAAAGACTTACTGAGCGTGACTTTCAGATTCAAGCAGTTCAAGCCTTAACTCGCAGTTTGGCGCCATGGCCACCGAGCAGGTGTGGGATGGTACGTGAAACAAAATGTGTTTTGTGGTGGTTTTGCTGCGAATTCTGCCTTCAGTTTGTCAAGTAGGTAATGATGCTTCCATTTTTGAAGAAGATCAATTAAGACTTTTCTAAAAACAGTCGCTCCTGCTTAAAAAGCAGTTTTCGCTTTCTACCTTTACAGTCTACTGTTTTGATTGATGCAAAGCAACTAAAATGCACCAAATTGGAAATCTTGATTGAGTATCTAACAACCATATTTTTTTGATAGGCTGAAGGCCTCTCTATCTTTATTTTTTGAGCATTCTTGAACCTACCAATTTTGTTTCTCACTCTAATTCGACAGCATCATCTTGTGCACGTCTAAATTTAGCTACACAAAATTTCACAGTGTACCTACACGTCTTTGATGCTCTATTTTCGCGATAACACTCACATCGCTGCGGGTGGGAAAGACCTTCAGGGTTCCAAAGAAGCACCAGCAGATTTTGTTGATGAATATTTCCGGAATCATTTTGAGGTTGGAATTATTTGACTCCATTAACTTTAATACGAGTAAACGTTCTGCCAGACAACCCCAAATAAATCCTGGGTAACCTGGATACTTGGCACATTGGACAAAAGGTCGAAGTTCCCTAATAGAGACTTCTAGTTTTCTTCGGATGGCAGTCTGTCTCGAGTCTGGCTAGTCGTTTGAGGCGTCGCACAGTGGGGTATTTGGCCAATTTAGCAAGACAAAATTATACAAGAAAGACACTAAGTGCAAAACAGGTTCTAACAGTAAGGTTGGTTGTATAATTACTAAAATTGATAAATAAGCTAAGTTTTCTTACACAACGTAATTATACAGGGTGTCCTTGGCAAATATAACAAGAAAACATCTAGGAGAAAATATTAAATACAAAATAGTTTTATAATGATCAAAAATATGGGTCAAATAGATTATTAAAAAAAAAACAAACAGGGTGTTTTGTAATTTGGGGTGTTTCGTGTATGTAACTTGATTAAAACACTGGTTACGGTATTTACAAAATTAAATATTTAATTACAGAACTTAATATGAATTTCGTATATTGAAGTACATTATTTACAATAATTACTAAACTTAAAATATGTATACAGTGTGGCACAAGAACAATGATGGTCGCCACAAGCACAGATCTAGAAGAAAATCGAGTTTCTAGATCTGTGGCCACAAGTGTACCAATCATTTTCACCACTTTAGAAAAATTCTAGGGGAAAGATATTAATTGAAAATTAGTTACGTTTTTTTTTTACAAATTTATCCATATACAGGGTGTTCCAATTCTGACACCAACATACAACTAGCTGAGTTCTAAAAAAAAAAAAAAATATGCAAACATAATCAGAGCCACTAGGGGAGTTATTTGGCCTTTATCTTCTTCTTCGTTCGATTATGTTGTGTAAGATTTTTAATATTTTTTCCACGGGTAGGAGTGCTAGCAATATTTTTTAAAACCTGTGCGGCATCTCTTTTTCCTGTAGACTGGAGCTGACTGTGTGTAGCAAATAAAATCTCACTGCAGCTTACATTGCTTCTTAACTGTTCTGTTTTTCGCAACTTAGTGCGATCACTTGCAAGCTCAAATGCTTTTATTGGACGACCTGCAGCCTGCTGGTAGTTTGGGTAGTCAAGCCAATTTGTATTTTTTATCTAAGAACGTCTTTTCGTTATAGTGATCAGCTGTCCATTTGCTTTTCATCTAGGATTTAAAATAAGAAAATTTTATTTTAACGTCTTTCATATCTTCTTCGGAATAATGGAATCGATTTTGCAGATGATGAAGAATAAAATCGTGGATATCCATATCAGTTTGTTCTCGCATAATGTTGAATAACTCCCTTTTAGTGATTAGAGTCACAAGTGATGGGTCTATAAAAAAAGATATATTGATGATGTTATAATCTATTCGAAACGTTAAAACATTTTTTTTATTTTAAATGAATATTTGCAATAAAAATATCCAACACTTTTATTGATAAGGTATTATTATTATTATTAGAGAAGTTTCAACTTTAGATTTTAAAGAATATTAAATCCAATGAGACAAAAAAATATGGCAACCTCTATTTTTGTATTAAAATAGACATAAACTATAATAGTTTTAAAAACAATTTATATCAAAGTAATTTTCGATTTGCAAAATTTTTTTAATTATGTATTTCGAACATAGTGCATAAAAATAGTGATGATTTCTTGGACACAGCGTATTATTAGAATGCCGAATTCACTAAAAAACCGGACAAAACCGGATGAGAATTTCATTGAGCTTGAAAGCAGGATAACTATACTTCATTCTAAAGTAAAAATTATAGCTGGGACTCGCTTGGAGATATAACAAATTTCTTACGGTTTTTTAAGTTTCTTATAAAAAGTAAGAAATAAAAACACTATTTTTGTCAAATATGATTATTTACAAAAGAAAAGTAAATAAAAGTGTACTTATGTACTATATATAACATAACTTACCTGAAAGACTAGATTCCATCATAAATTCTATTTAAAACAATGTCTAAGTACAAACAAATTATCACACAAAGACACACTTTATATAACGAAATACTATCTGAAACACATGCTCTTATATAAATAGTCAGATATACACTAACCCTATGCACCTATGGATAAAAACAGAGGTCCAAAAAGAATATTTTATGGTTCTTTGTCTATCTGGCTTTATGATAGGTACATTTACTACCCATTTCTAACAAATTTACAAAATTGAATTTTGGCGCGCTAAATTAGGCAAATACCCCACTGTGCGGCTGTACAATTTTTTCTGGTTCTGCTAAACAAAAACCGCTAAGATGCTGATAGTAAGTACTTTCAGTCCATTCTTGAGGACCAAATATTAGATCAAAATATCTTTATTTTATACATGTCAGAACTTTTCATGTGTAAGAAAGATTATAATTTTCATCGAAATAGTTCTTGTTACCAATTAAATTTACGACCTCATAAAGACTACCTGAGCGTGACTTTCAGATTCAAGCAGTTCAAGCCTTAGCTCGTAGTTTGGCGCCATGGCCACCGAGCAGGTGTGGGATAATACGTGAAACAAAATATGTTTTGTGATGGTTTTGCTGCGACTTCTGCCTTCAGTTTGTCAAGTAGGTAATGATGCTTCAATTTTTGAAGAAGATCAATTAAGGTGACTCGAAGACTTTTCTAAAAACAGTCGCTCCTGCTTAAAAAGCAGTTTTCGCTTTCTACCTTACCAGTCTACTGTTTTGATTGATGCAAAATAACTAATATGCACCAAATTGGAAATCTTGATTGAGTACCTAACAACCATATTTTTTTGATAGGCTGAGGTCCTTACTACTTATTTTTTGAGCATTCTTGAACCTACCAATTTTGTTTCTCACTGTAATTCGACAGCATCATTTTGTGCATGTCTAAATTCAGCTACACAAAATTTCCCAGTGTACTTACACGTGTTTGATGCGCGATAACACTCACATCGCTGCGGGTGGGAAAGAACTTCAGGGTTCCAAAGAAGCACCAGCAGATTGCGCAGATTTTGTTGATGAATATTGTGGGAAACATTTTGAGGTCGGAATTATTTGACTTCATTAACTTTAATACGAGTAAACGTTCTGCCAGGCAACCCCAAATAAATCCTGGGTAACCTGGATACTTGGCACATTGGGCAAAAGGTCGAAGTTCCCTAATAGAGACTGGTAGTTTTCTTCGGATGGCAGTCTGTCTCGAGTCTGGTTAGTCGTTTGAGGTGTCGGTACGGATCGTTCTTGAGGTGTCAGAATCAGACCACCCTGATTCCGATCATTTAGTTGAACAGGCAGCGGCAAAGTGGTCTGATTTTGACACCTCAGGCGACTTGCCAAGTTACATACTCCCTCTCAAGGGATATGCCCGTGGAAGCATTAGCAAGAGCAAATTCTTACGGCTGTACAATTTTTTCTGGTTCTGCTAAACAAAACCCGCTAAGATGCTGATAGTAAGTACTTTCAGTCCATTCTTGAGGACCAAATATTAGATGAAAATATCTTTATTTTATACATGTCAGAACTTTTCAAGTGTAAGACAGATTTTCATCGAAATAGTTCTTGTTACCAAACTAAAATTTGATCTTAAGATAGGGCATGGGTCCCTATATCGTTTGATAGACGGTAAGCACTAAGTGCGCGTAATATAACTTACTTTTAAGTTAGTATGTGAATTGTAGTCAAAATAATTAATTAATTAAGGGGCAATGTTGTTTTTGGGATAGGATTATTTTAGATTTAATTTGTAGGTATAGCAACTTTTAATTGAAGTAGTATTTGGTTTTGATTTTTTTTTCTGAATGCACTCCTCTTGTTAAAAATATTTATGAAAGAAATTTATATTATAATATATCAAATAAACATATTAACATAATTTATAATATTTATTAGGTATATTTAATTATGCATGTCGATCTATTTTATATATACTTTTCTGTTACAATTGTTTTAACCAAAAGAATTCCAAAATAAAATATATATTATCTATAATCACGTTTCAGCATTCATTGTTGTTAAATAAACTCACTACAAAAATATATATATATATATTATTTGAACACATATTTGAGAATTTTCTTGATTTTTGGTCACAAATAAAATATCTTTTTCTTTGTTTGTGAATAGTTAATGTATAATTGTACAGTATTTTAACGTTTCGACTATTTGTTTAGTCAAAAATATGTCTATATAGCTTTTGCTCGACAACACATCAATTGGACAATGGATGATTGGAAAAATGTATTGTTCACAGATTAGTGTGGATTGTGTAGTTATGACAAAGATGCACGAAATAAGGTCTACAGTTCCTGGTGTTTCGTCTGCAGATCGAAACTAAAATTGATAATAAACAGAATAACTACAAAGTCTCATTACTTTCTTTTGTTTTTGTAATTATTTACAATTTTAAATTAGAGCAACAAAATTTGTAATTTTATTTCGCAAGAGGGCAATTGGTTTCAGACAAAGAAAATCTCGCCGAGTGGAACAGACCAAATAGCAACCTCAAGTTTTCAAGGGCTGACAGATTGCCTTTTTTTGAAAGACATTGCTATTTTAAAATCTGTTCAACTGTTAAATTATTTTTTTATACAGGGTGTTAAAATAGTCCATTATTCCAATTTTGAATGTGTGTCACTTTCCGAGAAAGGTTTTGTAATTTTATATCTATGTGCCTTCTTAATCAATGATCTTCTGCAAAATTTTTTTTTATTGTAAATTAATGTTAACAATTCTCTGTAATTCCCCTATTGTCAGAGCCATCCCCTTCAAAATTATATAAATTATATTTAGCAATATGTGCCTTATAAGCTTGGTTAAGACATCTTTCGATTCTTGTTTTGCTAAACTGAGTCAAATTGGCTACACATCTCACATGTAACGGAGAAATTTCATGTCTCCTCTTTATAACTCCAAAACTATTTAAATCGTTGACTCCGCTACTGGTCCACGCATTTTTTTTTTTGTAGAAAACAGAAGACACGGTCAGCAATACAGCAACCACATAACCGAGAGTTTTCACTATACGAACAAAATTTAAAATATCGAACTACTTTTTTTGATTCCTTTTTCAAATTATTTAAAATAGGTGTTGGTCTTCCATTTTCAATGATCTCCTTTTTTTTCTTCAAAATTATACAAGGAGAAGGACTTAATAAACCTTCTACTGAACGACGGGCTTCACCTTTCAAACATTTTCTTAATCTGCAAACATTCTCCTCGTTGGATATCATTAACACATTAGTAGCGTATGTATACTTACTATAAAAGCTAGGCCATTCTTTAATGTTACCAGTAAAATATGGGAGTTCTTTGTCAACTGTTTGTCGTAATAATATTTTTCAAGTTTATTTTCATTGTTTGCATTAGTCTGACTTACTGCTTCCAAACTGGGCTTAAATTCCGCATTTTCTTGGATCCAATTCGTTACTTTTTTGAAGGTAGGTTGTTCTTCTAAATGAGGAATATGGTTTTGTACTTGAATTATTTCGTTTTCAGCGGTGTCCTCTTTATTTTCCGAAAAACTAGAAACTGTTTTTGTTAACTGTAACTGTAACTCGGATTCTAAGATTTCTTTTTGGCGTTTACAGTTTTCTTCTTCAACTTGCAATTCTTCTCTTCTAACGCAGCTAATTTCTTCTTTTTTGCGATTTGTAACTTTAATATTTGAGTAGGCGACTGAGTACTAGACGTTATTGATTTAATGGTATTTTCTTTATTTATTTGACATATTTTACTTGTTGTTGGTAAAACCCCACTATTTTCGGTCTTCCATTTTCAATGATCTCCTTTTTTTCTTCAAAATTATACAAGGAGAAGGAGTTATGAAGTAGTTGATCGATTACGCAGCGGCCCTCATAATGTTTATCTATTTAATTGCACGCACATTGTATCCCGCAGCCTATTCTGTGTAATGAGTAACCAAAACAAAAAATGGTAACAGGCGTACATACTCTCGCGACGCCGCCCCCACGCTCTCGCGGTGTAGAATGTAGTATTCAAGTACGCGACCACACACGAGTCGGCCCCGACTATGGGCCGACGGATCATCACGCGTTTCCATAAACGAAAGTGGTAACATTCAATCTAGTCTAACCCTAGAGAACTCGCGCTAAGGAAATTACGGTAGAACTCGCGCGTGAGCATTTCTCTCACTATTTATTATTGTGTATTTTTTTATTGTGACGAGACAACATTACACTCAAATAATTACGCATAATTTTTAATGAAGTGCTGCGTCTTTTTTTGTATTTTCGGTGTTTTCTTCTTGGGCAAAATCGACAAAATCCAGCTCAATTCAATAATTTCTGTATTGTCTTTATATATTTGGAAAATATAAACGCCTGAACTCGCGCCATCAGGGAATCACTCACAAACCTGCACTTGATCAACAAACTTCATATTATATCGCAGAACACAGTGTACTGATTTTTGAATTTAACTAATTAGGGGGCGCAACGTGAACACAAAGTCAGCTAGAGAGCGATGTAGACTCATCCAGGTCTATATCGTGAAATCTTGCGATTTTAGGCGAAGCGTGAGAGAAATGCTCATAGCGCGAGTGCTGCAGGGCTAAGCGAGGCAGATTTATCGTGTTATATCCAACGAGACGGTGTTGGTTATATACACATTTTGTTTATTACGAATATCTTCGTTCTACGAAATGTATAACCCAGACAGTATAGAGCGAATTATTGTCCTGGATTTGGTTAATTTCTGAATTATTACAAATTGCTGTTGGTAAAATAAATAAAATTATTTTACAGTTAGTAGTCATACAATTTATTTTCAAGATTTTTAACTGTTACCAGTTGTAACAGTGGTGACATGGACGCTTCGCCACTGCAAAATTCAATATCTATTCTAAACCAATACTTTCACAGAATTCTGAGTATTTAGAATATATATTGAATTTTGACAAAATGTAGTTATAGTTTTGACAAAAATGTTTACGTCTTTTAAGACCAATTTTAATTGTGATGTCTCTCAGTTGTTCTGTTGTGTTATTGTTTGTTTCAATGTTGTGTGGAGACTGTTGAAGTGATGCCCACGCTATATAGAGATGTTTTTGAGCGAAACGTACTACTACTACTGTACAATAATTATAATAATATATAATAATATTCTTTATTGTCTAACAGGTTTAGGAACCCAATTACAAGACAATATGACTAAAAATATAATCAACTATATCACAACAAACTAATTAATAATTCTAAAAAAATGAAACAAAACAAAAACCGTATCAAGAACAATACATAATAATAATAAACATAATTTCATAATTCTACACATTTATATAAAATAGGAATATAAAAGAAATCAACACCAAACAGAAATTGACAGATTACAAATAGAAAGAAATTATACATTAAATATCCACAAAAAAAATATTTTATTTGTGACGAAAAATCAAGAAAATTGTCAACTATTTATAAAAGAAAGGTCAAAGAGAAAATCTTATATACACATATATATATATATAGTATATAAAAAGAAGACTGTATGTTCTAGTCCCAACAAATTATTTTTTTTATTCTTACATATAAAGAAAAAAGAATAAAATACTCATGGTTAATTCTTATTAAATTTTAGATGCATCTTATATAAATATTTTAATACAAGAAAAAAAAAGTATATACGATATTTTTCTATTTATTTATTATATAATAAAGTTATATAACAATAATAATATTCAACTAAAAGAAGAATACATTATGGTGCAATCAAAGATATTTATTTTTACAAAATAATGTTGATATAATATGAATTAACAAGAGGGGGGCACGACAGCATTATTTTTATTATTTTTTTTCTGCCTTAAAACAATTGTTTTGCTGCTGGGTTTTCTATCAATATTTGTTTTTGCTAAAACAAAATAAAAAATAAAAAAAGTGGACTGAATATGTATTGTAAAGTAGATATTTTTGATACAGTATGTTCCTAGTTTGAAGAAAAAAAAAACATTGTATTAAAAATATGTCGTAGATTATTGTCTGTGCAAAAAGTTATTTTCGTATTGTAATAGACAGTTTTGTTGATATATTTTTTTAACATATTCTATTTAGTTGTTTGATAATATGTACATAAGTTTAATATCGTAGAATTTTTTGCACAGATATCTGACACCAACAATTTTTATATTGTAAAAACATAATACTGGGATCTCTAGGTATGTGGTAGAGGATGTGAAATTGTGTTCTTCAAGGAGCAACTTGTGACTTTTCGAAATGGTTTAGCAACCTTGGATTGTCAATCGACTTATCTTACCAACTTCTAACAATTTTGGTCAATTCTTAGTGTGTGAATTGTCTATTTGGATATTTATAGGGGTCTACAGAGCCCTTGAGCTGTTTTTGTTTTGTGGCGAATGCCTGTTGGAATTTACATGCTCATTTTGAGAGATAATGATTGGCTCCTTGAACAATATAATTATTATACATTTTCCATAATGTTCTGTAAAAAGTTAGTGACATGTGAGAGAAACAAACAAACACAAACTGTTATAGCTTTGGTATTTAATATGCGTTTTCCACAAAACGAAAAATAAACCAAAAAAAAAATGCTTCAGCAGTGGAATGATATGGACGGCGATTTTTTGATCTTCCCAAAAACCGTAATCAATTTTAATAATTAATACGGTTATAGTTTAGGTAAATTTAGTATTTTATTTTTTGATGAAGATCTACATAGGTAGTTGTGTACACACACCACTTAATAATAAACAAATGTAAGTAAATTGAATGTACGTGTAGTATGTGCGAAACTGCTCATATTCTGTATTATAGAAAGTGTTACGTTAAAATTGTTATCTCTGAGAAGTAGGAATTTTTATATGACAAGTGTAGACATTTTATTTACATTCAATCTGTTCGATTAAGCGTTGAGATATGTAAAAGTTGTTAGACGATCCATACAATATTTTGCAATTATAACAGCCATTTGCACCGCTTACACTTAAGGTCCACTTAAAGTTAAGTATTACCCAACCCAACTCGTACGCCCCTTCTCCCTGGTGCTTCGAAACTGCAAATAATATCTCACAACTGTCAAAATGAATTGTAAAAACCGACACCCCACCAGGCCAACCAGCGTTGCAATTTTTCGGAGCCTGCAACGTAGACCTATTACTTAGAATTTTGCTATATGTGGTCGGAGCCCGCAACGCGTTAGCTATATCCCTAGACGGCATTAGCTCTTTTGATATACGCTCGAACTAAATTTTTTCGCAGTATATACTGGAGGTAGCTTATGGGCTCAAAGCAAATTTTCGGCATATGAATCCTTAGACCGTTCTCTATCCAAATTTGTATAAAATTATGACAACCGTTATGGGCTCCGAAATCGGAGTCTGCAACGTTATATATGAGTATATAGCGTTACTCCATTATTTACTTTGGAGCCCGTAACGTATCCCTAATATACAGGGTGTCCTATGGTGATGGCCCACTAAAATATTTCGTAGACTACCTACCGTAAAATATTGTTTTTTTTAATAATCCATTCCATCTTAAAATAATTGAATAATATAATACATAAAAACTTAACATATTAAAATCAGAAACTAAAATAAAAATTAATAATTCTTTAGGTTAGCCAGCATTCTTTTCAACATGTTTGTATTAAAATGCGACGATGCCACATATTTCTCAAACTTAGCTAAGTATTGGCTGGTGCAATTCATTTCCTAGATAAGGTCCACCTTATCTTAAGGTAGACCTTAGCTAAGTTGTAGATTTAAGTGAGGCGGTGCAAATGGCTGTAAAATATCTTTATCTACAACCGCGGCAACTAAGTTATCTCTAATATTTTTTCTGGCTTTCAAAAACAAAAGTTATATCGTTAAAATGATTTCCACTAAATTTATCAAAAAAAAAAATCAACTCCAACAAGTATTCAGCGTGAGCACCATCCATCAAACGGCACACTGCGAGTTTTTTGTATTTTATTTATGTCAATTCAAGTCGTTAGTCACATCCTGCTGCAGATTTGGTGAACGGAAAACCAAGATTGGTTAATTCAAGAACGTTCATCTTCCTTTTAAAGAGGAATCGGTATCGGTCCGATACTTTTATCAAAATCTGACGTACCAGTGGCAGGTGCTTGAGCGACAAACAGTCTCGCAGTCTCTCGTTACCTACACAGACGCCACTGAAATTGACTAGCCTGCCCAACTAGTTTCTTGGTTGTACGCGTGAAAGACTGTATCATTCGTTGAACACTTTCCTCAGTCAATTTTGGTTTAGAGAGATTGTCAGACTGCTAGTACCATAGGCAGATGTATCACTTGGTGAATCACAATGGAATAAAAAATGCACATAGCATTGTGACTACAGATTCAGTCTGCAAATTGTAAAACACAATGGGATTTGTGTTCCATAATCACTCACCTTTGCTACTCTATAATCCAGTACTTAAAAGAGATTCCTGAGAATATTTCTATAGAACAGTTCGTGCTTATGAATACATATGAAAATGGCGATTATTTACCATGTGGTTGGTGCGATGTTGCCACAAATTCTTTCTGTTAAACTTGTTGCTACGCAACTGACTGTTGACAGATCATGTAATAAACACTTTTTATATCAACAGGGACAATGACAGTTGGCTAAAGTGAACTGCTGAGCATTGAAAAACCGGTCCTTAATCAAATCAAGTAACCGTCAGCTAAATACTGACCGCTTTATCATACGAGATAATATTATACCACCAACGTTGTAGATAAATCAATTTTTATAATTTAACGTCCACCATTATATTATTATACTATTCTATGCAAAAAGCTATATTTATATTGTTTGAGGAAAGTTCCAGATTTAATGGTTAAAATTGACACTTGTTCACATTTTTTGTTTCTATAATTTGAGAGTTACATTGATGAACAATTGAGATACAAAATTTAACGTGAAATACATTCAGTAATAATATAAAAAGTAATCAAATCATTCTTCCTATATAACTTGAACATATTTTACTTTAACAAAGATATAAACCATCACTGTGTGCGATATTACCACTTTCAATTCTATCATGCGACCAGTAGTTGATTTCTAATTTATTATTTTGTTTAGTGGTATTTAATTTCCTTTTTTCACGTTTTGTCATTATCTAAAGCAGTTTATATTACATTTTTTATAGCCAAGATCGACCGATTGATTGCTGCTATTATTATGGTTACTATGAGGTAATGAAGCGACATTTTTGACTAGCTCGATATGATGTGTTGCTCTGTCTACAGAGCTGCCTTTTGTTGAAATAAAAAATAATTTTTCAATCACTATTAGCAACAAAAAAGTACCTAAAGATTTATAAAATCACTGGATACATTTTCCTAACCACCACTCTGCGTGACAGGGTGTTGATTTCATGGTCAGGGCTGTGTATTTTTCTATGGCAATCATATTTTGCAAATGACACTAATATGTTATTATTAAGGCAAAGAAATTACTTGCAATTATTATGATTCTCTTAAAGACGGAAGGAACTTTTGCTAAGCTGAAACGTCGTATCTCACAACACTTTCCCACTCATGAACGTCTACAAAAAACAACATGATTGCTAAGAAAGTTGATCCTATCTTAATTTACTGAGTAAATTTGCCTAACTGCGCAGATAGGACTTTTTGATTTGCAAAATTTACTGGTATCAAATAAAATTACAAGAAAGAGTGACCAAACGCTACAAAGACGATATAATTTCAGTCTTTACGCATTTTTTTTTTTTTTTGATAAAAACTAGGCATGTTGAGTATCTAAAACAACTGAGAGTACAATATTTTGAGCCTAGCCATTCCTTTATGTCGGCGTATCCATTCCACCAAAAAGTATAAATGGTCATGGAAGAGTCAAAGGCATTTTTTGATGGTTAAGATTTTGTGACCTTTGTTGCAACTGCCAATGGTGGTCAGTGATAAGATTGACGTTATAAGCATCGACATTAGCCAGTTCAACAATTGGAATGATCTCAGTTCCAAATTTAAACTAACAAAAAGTAAGTTTGCTTTTAAAGATTTGGTGTTGGTCATTTTGTCAAGAAACAGCATGAACTTTAAGTGCAATGCGACGTTTGAACATGAAAACTTTAAAACCCTTGGTTTCTTTAATAACAAAACCATAAAAATGGTGTTCAGAAGCCTCCTGAAATAACACACCGTAGAGGGATAGATGAAAGTTGTAAAAATACATTAATATCGACTTTAAAGCCAATAATCTCAGAGTTACGGTTACAATTCTGGAAAGACCCCCCGAATAATAGTCAGTGTTGAGTTTGGTATCAACTTTGTAATATAATAATAATACAACAGCTAAAAAATAAAGTTGTATTGGCACGTGAATATGTTTAGACCACAGCAAAGTGTATTTCTTGTTCGTAACAAACGTTGTGTGTTGAATGCTTATATAGCAGGTACGCCCAAAATATTTCGATAATATTCAGGCAAATAATAACTAAAATTAATTTTAAAAGCATTTTTTTTTAGTAGACAGGGTGTTGTACATAAACTTTTCGGTCGATTGAAATGTAGGTATTTATGTTCAGTTTTATCTAACTTACAAACCTTGGACTCTATTTAATATTCAATAATTATTTAGGCACTCAATATTTTTAAAATCAATTATAATGGATATTTAAACACGCAATGAAAGTTGACAACACCTCGTATACTCTCGTATCAAAACTAACTTGAAAAACAACTTCTTTCAACCATAGATGAACGAAATAAATTAATATTTGTAACCTAGCCAGAGAACAACAACTACCATCATTTATAAAAAAAAAATACGCGTTCAGCACAGTACACGTGATAGAAGTGAATACTTCTTTCACGAGAGAGGAAGGGAATACGAATGACGGTACAAAAGGGACAACCGAAGGATAGGCAACGTTAAGCGGCTATATACATAATAGTGTATGGTATAGGCTATAGTCTCTCTCTCACTTCCCCCTCATATTTGTTATATGCTTCATCTCTTCGGGACGAAAATTTTATAAATCGTGTCGTGATGTGGTCAAAGAAGTATTCACTTCAAAAAGAACATCTCTACCTATTACCGCGTACAAATGTTATTCATGCCGTGCACATTCTCTCTCTGTCTTGCCATATCGAGTACATTACAGTGTTTTAATTTATAGACAGACTTTGTCCATCTATGTTCAAAGTATTCACGTTGTCCCGGTGGCTGATTTGCCGATTTATTTTGTTCTCTCATATTATCATTTGCAGATTAAGATTGCCATTAGGTAGCAATCAATTTTTTGATCGTCATGTGTACAATCCCATAGTATTGACTAAACATATAACTATGGTAATCATAAATGTACGTACCTCTATGCTTTAGAAATTAATGTTACTTTCTATATCGTCAAATTTGTAAAACTAAGGTGGTGACAGAACTTGTACAGTAATTGATTCAATTGATATCGACATTTGAGTTGGTCGTATGTGTCAAAAATTGAAACAGAATCTTATATTTTATACTTAACCAAGTTTTTGATATCGCCGAACAGCTCGAATGTCTGTATAGTTAACGTTATATATCTTTTTTCTTAGCAGAAAATGTATATCCGACATTCCTAAAAATGTCTTTATTTATTTCGCATATAACTCCTTTAGTCATTTTTTAATTTATATAATATTATAGAAACTATCGAGTCTGTACAGTTTTTTTTAAAATTTATTTTATTATTATTATGGAAATTGCAAATATGATAGTGCTTGGTATAAACAAATATCCTCTTTAAAAAAATGGACTGACTTAAAAATATATAAAGTATTCATATAAAAATATGTTATTGTTCAACTGGCGATGGTCGAATGAATAATTTGTGGATATTTTTGTAACCACAAAGTTTTATTGTTACTTGTTTTGCCAACGCTCGTTAACAATAACACCAATATACAATGACATAGCCTTTTGAAAAGCTTTGTGGCCTTTGCATTTAAATATTTTTTCACTTTTGGAACTCATGGAATTTTAAATATATGAAATACTTAATTCATATCCAACTTTATAGTGTTCTATGTTGTATTCGTCATTATTTGTGATTTTTATACTCCGAACAAATCCATGAACTCGGGGTTTTGTATACACTGCTCAAATAAATTTAGAGACCCCCTTTTTAAATAAATATCTCAATAAGTTAATAAAATGAACAGAAAAATCACGATAAAGTGCCGGACGAACATTTACTGTATTAATTTTGTGTGTGGCTTCCATAAATAACTTCTAAGTGACACCTGTCCAACAACAAATCGTAAGTTTTCAATGTCAGGACCAATCCCAAGACAATGCGTTCTTGTTTATGGTGTTGGTTTGTTCTTCTGGCTCAATATCATCAATCAATATTAATAAATTAAACCTTTAGACTTCATTTGATTATAAAGATGTTGATTTTAGTTCGAGATTTATCCCAACTCACAGCGTTATAAAGTCACCAGCAAATCTTCGACTTCTCAGATCGTAAACTCTTACTCGACCATGTATCTTTGTACTGTTTCAAATAAAATGAAAAATAATTTCGTGGTATAGCGGACAACATTACTGGTGTTACAAGGGACTTTGTTTAATTTAGCAGGATCTCAGTCTAATTCAGTAGAACCAGACCGAAGCATTGGTCGACAGATACTGAGTACCATAGGCGTTGCCCAACTACAATATCGGCCTGCACTTAAGAACAGTGAGATATACAAAAGTAGATATATTGGGTCTGTCAGATAACTTTTTTTTTTTAAAATGCTATAAAAGAAAAACTGCTGAATATTTTCTCAACGTTCTTTTTTTATTTGAAAGTACAATCCTTCCGGTTAATAATGACAAATAATTTCATTCAAATAGCTGCCTCGGCTGGCCATGCAGTAGCCTACACGATCGGTCCAATTTTTAAGCACATTATCGATTGTGTGCAGCTGTATTTCACCAATGGCTTCACGAATATTGTCCTTTAAAGCGTCAATTGTCTCTGTCTTGGCGGCGTAACACTTATCTTTGACGGCACCCCACAAATAATAGTCCAACGGTGTCAAATCGCAGCTCCGAGGTGGCCAAACAACATCAGCTCTGCGGCTGATAATGCGATCTTCAAAAACAGGGCGCAAAACATCGAGTGTAGCTTCGGCTGTGTGGCACGTAGCGCCGTCCTGTTGAAACCAAATGTTGCCAATATCCTCCTCTTCAATTTTTGTGAACAAAAATTCGTTCAACATGGCCCGATAACGATCGCCATTGACTGTAACGGCCACTCCTTGCTCATTTTCGAAGAAAAATGGCCCAATTATGTCTCCGGACCAAAATCCGCACCAAACAGTGACTCGTTTTGGGTGCATCGGCTTTTCAATGTATGCGTGCGGGTTTTCTGTGCCCCAAATGCGACAATTTTGCTTGTTTACATACCCGCCAAGATCAAAATGAGCTTCATCTGAAAAGATGATTTTTTTGGCAAAATCGGCATTTTCTGTAAGTCGATCGCAGGCCCACTGAGCGAAGCGAAAACGCATTGGATGGTCAGTTTGCTTCAACTCCTGAACCAATTGGACTTTGTATGGCGTCATACCAAGGTCTTTATGCAAAATTCGTCTCAATGATGTCTCCGAAATTTTCAATTGTTGAGACCGACGGTGAATTGTTGTTGATGGCGCTTCACGCACACTTTCTGCCACAGCAGCAATATTCTCGGGTGTACGCACTGTTTTTGGCTTTTCACGCTTTGGTTTATCGATGAGGATGCCAGTTTCTTTCACTTTTTTCACGAGATAACGAACATACGGAGCTGACGGTGCTTCTCTTCTTCCAAAATCCGTACGCAATTTTCGCACACATTCTGCAATATTTCCCAGCGTTGTTCAAGCGTATACACAACCATATTCGTTCAGCGGAAGGATAAAACTAATTATCTGTCAAATCAGACATGAGCTAAGTGTTACCCTTCACGAAATAAGCACTAGTTAGATGGCGGATCCGATATGTAAACCGTACCATTTAGGTACGTACACATAGTAATGCATATCCCACCATACAGAGGCCGAAACAATCCATTGTATAGGTAACACCAGCCGTAGAAAATAAAAATAATGAAAACACAAAACGCTATTTACGGAGACAAATTCATTGTATTGTACTGTTTAAAATGTCATCTTGATGCTTCGGTGAAGGTTACTGTTGGCATATTTTGTGATGCCTTGACAAAAAGGGTTTATCTTCGATTTGTAATTACATATGTGGTTGGCAACATCTATGCTCTTAGTTGTTCTAAGAATTAGAGCGGTCCTGCGATTTTTAAATGAAAGTGTTATATCTATTTTGATTTTTGAATTCAAAAAACGTCGACTTTTGGTACCAAAATTATTTTAATATGAAAGCATATACCTTAAACTATTTTTCCACATTATTTTCGTCAATATTGAGACACTTACACATACCGTACATCCAACTTTTGAAATCTGCCGCCTGACTGGCAGCACTGTCGTCAGCGTTCGCGCTGTTCTGGCATTTTCCCAGATGCTTCTCAAATTTAAGCATAAATGGAAATCACTGGGCGAAAGATCAAGGCAACTTGTTCCCAACCAAATGACCGGATCAGTGTTTGAGTTTGATTTCCTCTGTGAGGCCTGGCATTAAACGATATTTGTTGTGGATTTTTCGGCGCAAGTTTCTCAACGTTTTACAATAAGATACAGCATTTCTTGACCTTGAGGCAACACTCTACAAGCACCTTTCCTGTCCCAGGAATGATTTCTTGGACAGAAATTGTTTGCTTAAACTCAATTTTGAGGCTGATGTTGAATGGCGCCATTCCATGGACTGTTGTTTGGAATGGCGTAACGTAGGCCACCCAAGTTTCGCCGCCAGTGACAATTCGGCTTAACAACTCGTCTAGAAATGTGAGAGAACTGGCTAAACGTTTGTTTTTGTGAACTTCCGACAGATTTGCTGACACAATTTTGTAAAACACACTTTAGGAAACTCACAATATATCATTGATATCGTAAATCGTCTGTTCTTCATTTTTTCATGAATTGCTTGCATCCAGTCATCAGTAATGAGTGAAGGTCGTCTACTTTGTTCCTCGTCATGCATTTTCGTACGGCCATCTTTAAAAGCTCTCACACAAACACTCGCAAACAACTTTTAAGACTGTCGAATGGGTCCGTGGCTTGCCAACAGATACCGGTCGGTACACAGCGTTCATGCGCCGATTTCCAAATTGGTACTTAATTTAAAAACATGCCTCATAGGTTCAAAATGAGTGAGTCTGCACCGTCTGCAATTGTTAACAATAACTTAAAATAATGATGATTACTTGTTCATTTCATTAATATATTACGGAAAAATATGAAGATTTAAGAATTAGAATTATTAGTCAACTTATCACATATTATCACAGTTGACGAAATCACAAATACCAAATGATAGCCATTGTCATATATGTTTCAGTAATATCAAAAAAAGTTCCTGTTCATAAAACTTAAAAATCAGTTTTGATGATTCATAAATGGTTCGTAGCGTAATTTTACATGAAATATTTGTGAGAAACTATTTGAATGCAGCCTTATTTTCGAACGGATTAAACGGTATGTTTGAAATCGTGCCTTTTTCAGATTATAGTCCATTGACAGGGATACGCTGAAAAATATTTTGATATATTTTTTTAAAATCGGTGTTTTTCCAAATAATAAGAAAAATCATTAATTGAAAACCAAATTTTTTCAATTCTAGTTTTGTACTTTGTAGAAATTCCAAAATGGATATTTTTGGGTTTATAATAATATAATTTATGTTATTTTTTAAGTAAACAATAATTATTATAAATTAATAACAAAAGTTTACCAACATTCAAACTAATGTAAGATTTTGATAATGAGGAATTTAAGTTCTGTTCTGTTTAAATGTTCAGAAAAACAGAAAGAAATTCGAGGTACTGGTTATGTTCTATGTGGTGCCTCGATATGTGACTTTGTTCTTTGTTCATTGTGGTTCATTCAATTTTGCATAAAATATTCGGCACCTAATATATTTGCAGAGTATTGTTTTGAGTTCAGGCGTGTTTAATTGAACTTTTTACAAGTAGATCGCCTAGGGTCTTTCAAAGCTTTATACATTTTAAAAAAGAAATTATACGATACAAAAAAGCTAAATAAACATCTTCTAGTATTCATTTAGAAAAGTTGTACATGTAAGTACTTGTTTTGCCATGTTCTATAAATTTATAAATAACAGTTTTGATATCGGGAGCAGATTGGTATCATATCGAAAGTTTGTTTCTTTTGAATACAGGTAACAACATTGAGGCATCTTCAGGGCTCTAAATTTTAATACAATTTATGAGTTACAATGTAGGTATTGACATGATACATACATATACAGGGTGAGTCACGACGAACTGTACATACTTCTACCATAAGTAGAGGCACGTTAGGGGATTATCAAATGACCATTAAAAAATATCTCTTTGTTTTGATTATTAATATACAGGGTGAATTATGGATCTTCACCAAAACAATGTTTCGTCATATCTCTTCAATGATTAAGTCGATTTATCTCATTTTTTTTTATAAAAGTGTGTATTGGTGCCTGGCAACTAACTGACAAATTCCGAATTGAAAAAATCCAGGTCCGTCTCCGAGAAAATTTGTGGGACTGCTTCATATTCAACACTTCACTCTGTATATGATTTTTCAAAAATCTGATATAATTTTTTCACAGGGCATAAATAGACAGTTAGACCTGGGTATTTGAGTTTTTGTTACACTCACCTCATATTTCCAATTAAAGATTCATTTTAGAGCAAAATTGAAAACTGGCAATAATGAAGTATCTTACTGTATAATAATGTTTAGTTATTAAAAAGTAATCTTCAAAATAGACAGAAATGACACACACTGTGGTCCAGTATGGTAAATACCATAATTTGAATTAATTTACAGTGCCGGATTTAAAAATCTGGCATATCTGGTTCATCCCAATAATTCACCCTGTATGTAACTTTTTCCACCAGTAATAGACAGAAAACAGATACAAAATGTTTGTAATAATCTATTTTTCTTATTTTGCTAAGTTTTTTTGACCTTCTGTTAAATATTTAAGTAAGTTTTTCTTTATTTGGGTTGTAGGTCGTAAACAATAAAACTCAGTTTTAAATATCACTAACGTTTCGATCTATATTAGATCATCCTCAGAGTGCTGCAAAAAATACAAATTATATGTATATCAAGAAGGAACGCATACATTTAAAATATTATCAAAAAACAATTAATTGAAAATTATACAAAAGAAAAAAAAAGAAACAAAACACATTAAAACAGGAACATAAATTCAAAACATTAAAATAAAAAAACAACAATCGAATTATAATATTTGAAGACAGGTAACACTTTGTTGTTTTTTTATTTTAATGTTTTGAATTTATGTTCCTGTTTTAATGTGTTTTGTTTCTTTTTTTTCTTTTGTATAATTTTCAATTAATTGTTTTTTGATAATATTTTAAATGTATGAGTTGGAACAAAGTAAAAAAACATTACGACTATAAAAGATGTTCAAAATGAAATCCATCTGCTTTAATACACTTTTCTTAACGAATGTTTAAATGTGTAATGGACTTTCTGATTGTCAGTGGGTCATTTCTGGTAATATTGCAACAGTGAATAATTCTGTTAATGAGCTGTTGTGTTTTATAATCGTAATGTTTATTAAATTGTTTTTTACTTTGTTCCACATTGTTAAAACTGTTTTATTGTTTTTTATTTTATTTCTTAATTTATGAGTAAACATTTCCCTGGCTTGTTCATTTCATTCCGATTAGAATAATTAGGCACATGAGTTTTCCTCAAACAAATGAGAAAACTAGGTTATTACAAACATTTTTTATCTGTTTTCTGTCTATTACGGGTGGAAAAAGTTCCATACAGGGTGAATTATTGGGATGAACCAGATATGCCAGATTTTTAAATCCTGCCCTGTAAATCAACTCAAATTATGGTATTTACCATATTGGAGCACAGTGTGTGTCGTTTCTGTCTATTTTGAAGATTTCTTTGTAGTAACTAAACATTATTGTACAGTAAAATACTTCATTATTTCCAATTTTCAATTGGAAATGTGAGGTGAGTGTAACAAAAAATTAAAATACCCAAGTCTAACTGTCTATTTATGCCCTCTGAAAAAATTATATCAGATTTTTGAAAAATCATATACAGGGTGAAGTGTTGAACGTGAAGCAGTCCCACAAATTTTCTCGAAGACGGATTTTTTCAATTCTGAATATGTCAGTTAGTTGCCAGACACCAATACACACTTTTATAAAAAAATAAGATAAATCGACTTAATCATTGAAAAGATATGACGAAACATTGAATCCCTGAAGATGCCTCAATGTTGAGGCGCAACGTTGGCAATTCCTAAAATTGGTTTTTAATTGATCGACCTAAAATCCACATAAACATACCTATCGAATTAATGCAGCAGGTTAATACTAAAATAATAAATTGTTGATTGCTGCAAATCTTAGTTATGTCTTCGTATTATTTTGTACATTATTTCTTTTAGTTTTTTAACTATTTAAAATGTGCAATAATGAAACACATTGAACAATGAATTTTAATGAAAATATTATTAGTTCCATAACTGAAAAAAAAAACCATTTTAATAACGGAATATCAATATTTATAAAAATAAATCAATAATTAAAAAATGATGTTAATATTATTTAATTTTTAATTAAACAAACACAATGAGTATGATTGTTTTTGTAATACCACAATAATGAGACGGTATAACTATTTTTTACACAATATAGTTAAACGATATTAGGTAACGACTACCTATTAAAAAAACAAAAGTCTTAGAAATGTGATCGGGACAATTTTTGTTGTCCGATCTCTTTGTATAAAGTACGTAAAGCATTTTTGTAGGCTAGTTTATAGCTTTCCTAGATGTAGGTGTTTAGTACTTAGACACATTAGTGGATTAGATTATTAAATTTAGGTTGATAAGTAAAAAAAAAAAAGATTGTAGATTTAGAATATTTAGATGTAAGACTTAAAAAATAAAGAAATTGATGATAGGATTTCGGTTAAAGCAATGCGGTAGAGATTTTTTTAGATGTGTTTATAATATAAATAATATATTTAATATTAAAATTGGTTTGGATTGTAGTCGTTCTTCTGCCGCAAAATCCATATTGATTTTCGTCATTTGAATGACTGCATTCGAACGGTGTGGTGCAGATGCCGTATTTGTTTTATTGCCGAAATTTATCTCTGAGGAAAAGTAGATTTACCTCATAATTAAAATAGTCTTAAGTAAGTGTTTTTTATTGTTATAAGTTTTACGTATGTTTTTTGTTTTATTTTTTTTTTGTATTAAGTATTTTGTGTTGGTAAAATAAATTGTATTTGTCCAAAAAATATAACATGGTTTTAATTATTTCGTCAATAATACTGCGTTGAGCCTGAATTTGAATACAAACGATGTATACTCAGGCTCAATTTGTGTCGGCTTGGCTTTTCCTAAATAAACCAAAAATATGACGTCTCTATCCAGGGCATAGAAATCTTATATTATATATGTACTCTAGAATGCTAATTAAATCCAGCCGAATACCAAAAAGTGTAACGGGTATGCAGAGTTTTCACGAGCTACGCATGCTCCTCAGTAACTTATTTTCAGTACAGAGCTGCCATATTTAAAACTATTTTGTCGTTCGCCTTACAGAATTTATGCGACATATCTGTTTTATAAATAAATCCATATGTTGCGTCACACGAAACTGCTTGACAAAATCAAATAATTAAATGTTATCGGTAAAATTGCATACTGTTTAGTTTTCAGCAATATGAACGAAACATTTTTTTCCAAATCTTATTAAATTTAGGAGATTTCGCAACAGCGTCTGTTTTCGCAAATGACGTTTCTCGTAGTGGGAATATCTGTCAGAGTCGGCTTCACAACATTTCAGATAGGTTTTATAATTGAGTTATGGTTTTATTCGTGGTATATTTTAATTGATAGATATACCTATTTGTGATTAAAATTGTTTTTAATATTTATTTTGGTTTTAGTTCGTTTATTTAACAAACAATGAGGTGTATAGTGTTGTGGTGTAAAAATGAAGGTCTCATTCCTGGTATTAAATATTTTCAGTAAGTTATTGTTTCGGGTTTCTAACAGTCTCAGTTTGAGTCAATATGATACCATTGACATGATACGCATTTTTAGCTTGACAAAAAAAAAGACATGATGTTTGGATGCGGGCATTGGGATCCTAGTACAGAAAATGTAAATGAGAGTGGAAGTTAAATAATTCTTAATCGTTTGATATCAAGACACTGTTTACATAAAAGCATTCTGTCAAAAATGCATGATATGTATGTCAAGAATATATTTCCTACGTTGTGTAGGTATACAAAGTTCGTTTGAATTCTGTTGTTAAACTGGAATATACTTAATTATAGAATGCTCCATGAAATTGCTGAGAATAAAAGTTCTACCAACCATGTTTTGTCACAAAATACTATTGCGAGTATGGATGATATGGAAGTGGTTTACATGGACACGGAAAATATTTGTGAAGTCACTGTTTCTTGCACCCCTTCTTTGAAGGCTGTAGAGAGGTAAGACGCCTAAGGTGGTTGTATAAACAAACAAATATTATATAATATTAAAATGAATAATTAGAATGCTCAAGTCCTTAAGATATTTTCCAGTATTAGAATTTTTACTTATTTCTCGTTTCTGCTTAGATTTATTATTATTGGGTTGTACCTGTTAGACAATAAAGTATTTAGATATTTAATGTAATTTTTTATTTATTAAATTCCTTTATTCCATTTTTTTATTTGAATGTTACCAAATGGTAAAATTTAATTTTAAATATACCTATAACAGTAATATTACATTTAATCAAAGCCGGTCCTGTTGAAAAATAAGTTACTGGTGATCATGCGCGTTATGGACAGCTCTACACTTTTGGTTACATTTTTGTACTACGGGATTATCATTCTAGAGTATCTATATATATAATATAAGATTTCTGTGATCCAGGGTAGGTATCGTGGGAGAATTTAGGTGAAATAAAGTATTCATGTTGAGAAGTTCATGCCCTTTATGATTATACTTGAATAAGGTTGCCTGGGTTATAGGGCAAAATAAGAAATAGAAATACCTACATTCAAGTCAGCGTAAGCGACGTTTCGCGGATTTAGTTCCGGTTTTTCAAGCTAAAAGTGAAAAAAAAATAAAAGAGTTGCAAATATGGCACTTCTTTTCCTATGTAATATAAATAACAGTAAAATACAAAATAAAACGTTACATAACATCACAACAATAACAAACTAAACTCGAAATTAAAATAAGAAAATTCATAACAAGTGTTCAAATTGCCCTCCATTGACAGTAATGCACTTTCTACATCTTTGAACTAATGTATTTGTAGCTCTAATAAGGATATCATGATAGATTTCTTATTTCCCTAGCAGCTTCATGAACTCTCTTCAGTAGTTGGTTTTCATTTATAATTGGTACCACTGTAAACCAATTCTTTCATGTACCCCCATAATAAGAAGTCGAGCGGATTCAGATCCGGTGTTCTTGAAGCCCACTGAATTGACAATTGATTTAAAACTTCTGTTCCTTGTCTACCACGATGCGCAGAGGCTCCATCATGTTGATACCACATGTTCTGAACAATATTTAACAAATTCGAGAGGGCGCTTTTGTAGAAAATGACTATTAATTTGTGTTTGAATGCCCATTAATTACGAACAACGGCAATAATTGATTGTTAAACATGCCACCCCAAACATTTATACTAAAACGTTCTTCAAAATTTCGCGGCCTAATATCACGAGGGTTGTTTAAAGACTATACATGTTCATTATGGGTTGTATTTATGCCATCTCTAGTAAAAGAGCACTTTCTCTAAAAATCTTTTATTTTCTTGATGCTTACCAAGAACCCAATTACAAAATAGTAGGCGCCTTTCATGGTCTCCAGGATGTAGGGCCTGGACATCTTGAATATGATCTCTAACCCGTTGGAAGTTGTTAATGCATTTGCATCTTATTTTCACAATGTATACGTACCATCCACTTCTGTATTTCAGTGTAGCGACGATAATTCCAGTCACAACGTAATTTCTGCAGTTTCTGTTGACTCAAATGACGTGTTATAGGCATTAAAAGAATTAAAACCAAAACTGACGTCCGGTTTGGACAATGTGCCAGCATTTTTACTAAAGGATTGTGCCCATGTATTTACTGAGCCTTTAGTTATTTTATACAACAAATCCTTGGAATCCTGCACTTTTCCCCGGGTATGGAAATCCGCACGGATATGCCCGGTACATAAGTCGGGTGACACCAGTAAAGTAGTCAATTACAGGCCTATATCAATATTGTCCAACTTTTCGAAGGTTTTTGAGAAAATAGTCCATGAGAAAATATTTGAACAAATTAAAAACTGTATAGTCACACAACAGCATGGATTTTTTAGAAAACGGTCAACGATATCGAATCTTGCAGAATTTTTCCAAACTGTTTACCCCATTGTAGGACAAGGACTACAAGTTGACACAATCTATACAGATTTCACGAAGGCCTTTGACAAGCTGGATCACACGATTGTTCTGCAAAAGATGAACAATATTGGCTTTCACACAGATTTGTTGCGCTTTTTCAGATCCTACCTATGTGAGCGTAGGCTCCTTGTAGAGTATAATGGATTCAGGTCTGTGGAATTTTCGGCAACCAGTGGCGCGCCGCAGGGGAGTAACTTGGCTCCTTTAATTTTCTCCATATTTGTTGATGATCTTGGGGTTGAAATTGACTAGCAAATTCTTGTTATTTGCAGATGATTTTAAGTTGTATCGGGTAATACGTCATGAATCTGACTGTCTGCTGTTGTGTATTCACCCTTAGATTATAGTGTGTAGCAACCTTAAGATAAGAGATATGACAGACATTCAGAAAGTGAGGTTAATCACGTTTGAAACACATTATACAATGTATTGTTAATCATAGCCTTATTAATAAATACTTTAAGATTGCGGTGCACTCATTATTAATTGACGAACCCCAACAAAGAATATTAAACTGGCGACGAGGAGTTGAAATTGAAAATGAGTGAAATAGGCCGCATAAAAGAATTTGATTCTTCTAAAGAATCATTTGTGACGTACATTAAAAGGTTAAAATTGTATTTTATGGTTAATGGGACTGTAGAAGATAAAAAGAAAGACATATTTTTATTATTAATTGGGTCTAAAGTATATGAAATACTGACTAACTTAGCTATGCCGAGACAACCGGAGGAATTGAGTTTCATCGAAATTGAACAAATGTTACTATCGTACTTTCAGCCAGCTAAATTAGAGATAGTAGAACGGTTTCAGTTCTCAAAAAGGGACCAAAAAGAGTCAGAATCGGTAAATGAATATGCTGTTGAACTGAAGAAAATGGCAATTTCTTGTAATTTTGGTGCGTTTCTCAACGAGGCTCTGCGAGACAGATTTGTATCGGGGCTTAAAAATGACCGTATTCAAAGGGAAATATTGGTTAAAAACAGAACGTTTGATGAAGCCTTAAAGTTAGCTGTTAGCCTGGAGCTGGTAGAGAAAGAAGCTAAAGAAATGCAAGTACAAGAAGTGAATTTTGCGAGAAGAGAAAAACATGGACATAACAAAACTAGTAAGTGGACAAATAATAACGAAAACAGAAAGAAATCGATGCAGAATAAGGAAGTTTGTAACTGTTGTGGAAAACATCACCCAGGGAAGTGTAAATATCTGGACTATTCATGCAAAAAGTGTGGGAGAAAAGGACATTTGATGAGAATATGCAAGGTAACGGGTAAATCGGTACATTACACTGAAGAAGAAAGCAACGAAACAGAGGGAGATGAAGATAACGGTAATGTAAATGATGAAAAACTATTTTATGCCATGGACTATGATGTAAGTGTAAATCCTTTTTTAATTAAGCTTAAAATGGCTTCAAAATATGTTAATATGGAAGTAGACACTGGGGCATCTGTATCTTTAATAAGTGATAAACATTATAATGACTATTTTGCAGATTTTGAGATATATAAGTCTGACACTAAACTGTATACATTTTCAGGGTTAAATTTGTTGGTTATAGGAAAAATTTATGTTCCAGTAGAATATAAGAACGTGAAAAAAGAGTTAAGCTTATTAGTTGTAGATAGTAAAAGCATGCGTGCACCTATGTTGTTAGGTAGAAACTGGATGCGTGAATTAAACTTGAAATTTGAAATTTTAAATAAGCTCACAACTAATGAGGCTAACTTTGGAGAAATCGACAAATTAATTAATGAATATTCAAAACAATTTAGAGTTTTCGATAACAACAATGGTAAATTTAGTAATTTTAAGGTAGAAATTGTACTAGAGGGTAATCCGACACCTGTGTTTTGTAAGGCACGTCCCGTACCTTATTCTTTACGACCAGTGGTTTCAGCAGAACTAAATCGTCTAGAGGAATGTGGAATAATACAAAAGGTATGCCATAGTAAATGGGCTTCACCAATAGTTATTGTTGAACGCGGTGGTAATGATCAAAAGAAGGTAAGAATTTGCGGGGACTATAAAATTTCTGTTAATCCAGTATCCAGAACTGAACATTATCCATTGCCCAACCCTAATGATGTAATGGCTGTATTAAAGGAAGGTAAAATTTTTACTTTAATTGATTTGAAAAATGCAATCAACTACTTCGGATTCAACTATAAATGCATTATGAACTATATTTTCTAATTTCGGTCTTCCTGAAATTATTGTCTCAGACAATGGACCACAGTTTATTTCTAGTGAATTTTCTAAGTTCTGTAAAATGAATGGCATTTCTCATATTAAAAGTCCACCATATCATCCCAAATCTAATGGGGCAGCTGAGCGTACTGTGCAAATTTTAAAAAAGTCATTGAGTAAATTAAATCTAGAACATAAGACTGATCCGATACAACTACAGATTGATAATATATTGTTTGCTTATCGAAATACTCCACAAACATCAACGGGTAAAACACCATCTGAATTGTTTTTAAATAGAAAACCAAGAACTAGGTTAACTATTTTAAAACAACAATTAAAACGCGGAAAATCTAAAGACTTTATATCTGGTAAAACTTACAATAATGGGGACTTAGTTTACGTAAAGACCAAAAAAGGGGAAGAAGAATCTTGGGTAGACGGGAGAGTTATCCATAGAAACAGTAACTATACTTATTTGGTAGAAAGTAAGGGAAAAGAGTATCTTATTCATGTAGACGACATGAAAACAAGGAGTTCAAATTCAACATCTCAAATGCTCATATCAAACAGACCATTGTTTCTGCCAAGGTATGAAGGTTTGTGCGAAAATAATAGTTGTGCTGAAAACACTGTCGAATCCATTCCTTCATCCTTTTCAACAATGCCAGTGATCCCTATAAATCCTGAAACTCCAAAACTGTCACCTCAAAATTTGGAAAATGTAAGACGTTCTGCAAGAACTATAAAAAAACCAATCAAACTAGATTTGTAACTGATAAGATTAAAGTACATATATAAATATTTTAAAAATGTAGAAAGGGGGAGTGTTGTGTATTCACCCTTAGATTATAGTGTGTAGCAACCTTAAGATAAGAGATATGACAGACATTCAGAAAGTGAGGTTAATCACGTTTGAAACACATTATACAATGTATTGTTAATCATAGCCTTATTAATAGATACTTTAAGATTGCGGTGCACTCATTATTAATTGACGAACCCCAACAAAGAATATTAAATCTGCAATTACAGGAAGACTTAGCGGAACTGCAGAATTGGTGTCTGATCAACAAATTGCCTCTTAACGTTAACAAGTGCAGAGTGATGACTTTTTCTAAGCAACAGTTCCCTGTTCGTTTTGAATATATCCTCGCGGGTGCTGCTCTGGAATTGGCACACGAAACTAGGGATCTTGGTGTATTGATTGACAGTAGGTTATCGTTTGATCAGCACATAGAGGAATTAACACAGAGTGCACTTCGTTCTTTGGGTTTTCTCCTAAGAACCACATCTAAATTTCGGAACATCAATTGTCTAAAGTTACTGTTTTTCTCTTTGGTTAGATTTAAGTTATATCGATTATATGGTCACCAATTTATCAGGTCCACGCGAATAGAATCGAACGTGTCCAAAGAAAATTCTTAAAATATCAATTTTTCAAGGATCGGGGCTACTTTCCGGTACGATACGGTATGATCATACTATATTGTTACAGAATTATGAATTCCAATCACTCTCACAGCGTAGGATATTCGCGTATCAGTTGTTTATCTTCAAAATAATCAATTCTTCTATTGAGTCCTCAACTACTGAGCTAGGTAAATTTCCGTGTCCCCCAATACAACTCGCGCCTCATTAACATATTTAATGTTCCACATCACCGAACAAATTATGAGACTAGAGCTCCAGTCTCAAGAGCTTGAACATTGACCAACAAATACAACTTCCATAGGGAATTAGATTTTTTCAGTAATAATGTTCCTCAGTTTGTGGCCAACCTGCATAGATGTATGGCCAATCTAAAAACCATATAAGTTGTGTATGTTGATCCTAATTTATTGAAGGATGGGCATTCTGGTATTCGAATAGATTTAGTTTTAGTTAGTAGTGTATCATTTATTGTATAAGTGCATAGTAATTTAAATTTGTATTATTTGGTTTCATTTGGTAATTGTCTTGTAATTGGGCGTAAGCCTGCTAGGAATAAAGGATTATTATTATTATGATAGTGATACAGCATCGATACTCTCTAAACAGTTGTTTGAAGTAATGCCAATTGAGTTAGTATTCTTCTAGTGCTTATTTTTGGCTCGTCTAAGACTAAATCCACTATGTTTTCTTCAGTTTGAATATTTAGACGATGCGGTCATTCGTTAACTCTAGGTAAAATGCTCCCTGTCGTTCTAAGCCTGTAAATTGTAGCCGTAAATGCATTGCACAAACCATAACAAAACACCATATCTGCATATTCTTCAATTGAAAAATTAATTTTCATTCAGAAAAAAATCATTCGCAACATTAAAAACCACTACGAAATGATTTAAAGTCCGGTGATCGAGGGGACCAAGTAAATGGTCCTTGTCTAATCCTAGACATTATTTAAAATAAATAATATTTTAATTTATTATAACTTCCTGCTAATAGTTTGCATTTTTTACTTAATAGCATTTTTTAAACGTTCCGTATTTTACTTTCGTTTACACGTTTCCCTTAGGTTGCATTTTTAAACATTTTTAATTTGTATTGAATATTTGTACATAGTAATGCAAATTAAATTAATAATAATTTTAGCTGTTTTCAGCATTATTTTGTGTATAAATAGTCGATTAATTTTTTAATAAAATCAGATTCAATCAAACATTGTCTCTCAATTTAAATCGTCGTAAAACCACCACTGTTGCACAAGTAACCTTTATGGCTAGTATAGGGGAGTAAGACTGCTCTTCCTAACAGTGTTGCTTAACCATTACCGCGGCTCTCAGCTACCCAAGCGAGAGCAAAGTACTCTTCGGAGGGATAAAACTAATCACCTTTCGAACAGTCCTCTTCCTATCCAACGACTTTGAAAAGTCACATTTAAATTTTCTCGCACTGCATCTTAAATAAAATGTACTTTATCTCGAAACCGGTGTATTTTATCGATATCGAACGAGAGTACCATTTTTATAGCAATATGTTAAGCTATTTAAAAATCACAGTAGCACGACGCATTTAAAAAAAGGAGCGTTAACAATCCCTACGTCAGTACGCCCCTGCGGCCTTAATGAAATGCCATTGTTTTAAGAGATACTCGGCGAGTCCCTATCTAACGAAAATTATACTAAAATTGCATTAATATATACGAGACAGTTCAAAAGTTATATACAACTGAATTTCAGGTCTAGTCTTTAAGGGCTCATAACTTTGCAGCGATTTGACAAAACTTTATATGAACTTATAACCTTCTTTTTTTACAACCCAGCCCAATCCGACAGATTGACCGCATATTCTGGGATACCCTGTATAAGACTAAAATAGTATATTCTGCAACGAACATGAAATGACATATATTTCCTACGAAAAGTATGCAAATCATACGAGTAGGAAATGGTCATTTCATGTGAGTTTCACACTATAATTTTTCTACGACTGTTTTAATGCTTTTGAATAAATTTAACATAATTTTTAGGAAAATATTTGTTTTTCGAAACTTACCCCTGTTAGCGTATAAGCCTAAATACGATAAATTAGAAGTATTAAATTGACTAGGTGGTGTTAAACTATATTCACTATCACTGTTTATGTGTTTTGAAATTAGCGAAATACTTAATTGTAATTATTATTAATTATAAATACCAAAACTGTCAATTTGGTGTTTGCATTTTCGGCGTTGCTATGGTGACTTTTCATGCCCGCTGCTACTTTTGTCATTACCAGGAAATTTTATACCCAATACGTACTCTTCAGCCATCAATGGTTTAGTTAAATGTTTTAACACAGTTAATAAAAAAATTAGGGGAAATTCTTTCAATTACAATTGGTATAAATCTATCTATGATTTGCCCCACAGATTTCTGAACATTGACCATAAAATAATTCTCTTCGTGAGATAGAGAATCTACTTTGATTTAATCGTCCCGGAGTTGCATCAATTTTTACTCCTAGTGATGGAATTGTTCAAGAGTGGATAACGTCAGCTGCAATTACAATTATTCGAATTTCTGATTCGTAAGGTACTACTATACGATTATCTACATCTAGTAGTCGAAATCTATAGGTTTTTAGAGAGTCTGTAGGGGTTATATACGAATCAAATTCAATTTTTTTGAAATCTGAGTATTCATAGGATCAGTATCATTGGTGTCCGATGGTTTTGATAGTGATCCTTGGATTATTTATTTCATCTAGGATGTAAAGTAGTCGTAATGATGGGAATTTGATAAAAATTAGAGTGTAGACGTACAACAACTACGATTAAAGTGCACGTAATAGTTGTGCACATGAGGCAGCTTTCAAACGTGTCGGTCGCGCTGGTAGAAGAGAGCGGGGCGCATGATTACCACCAATCAGATCACAAATATGCCTGAGCTGTGCACGGAACACAGGTAGGTACTCTTGAGCTGTCGCGGACCGTGATGCAGCGACCCGTCCGCGTTATAATAACAGTCAGGACCGGACCGAATTAAATTTAAATAATAAATAGAAACACCCCATATAAAAGTAACGAATCACTTAATTTTTAAAAGGCATTGTTTATCCAATTTGACCAGAATATCATAATTTGTTATTATCAGTAAAGTTTGACATGGTCATCACCATCTTCATGGTCATATCCTAACACAACCACGGAGACGATGGCCAAGAGAAAGGCACGCCCCTACCCTATGCGTGGATCGATGTCCGGAGGGTTGAAAATTGCCAAACTGTGTCTACGATTGCCGTGTGTTGTATGTCAGTCGCGACGTGTATATTGCGCGACATGATTCGCGGAAAATTGTGGCCGGCATCGCACGTGTGGAAAAGTTCACATCTCGCGCGAAATCTATCCAAGTTTTAAATTTGTTTCATGAACTATTTTATTGTGTAATGGTTTTAAAAAATTGGATTTACAATTGCTAGACATTTAAATTAAACTTTTTCTACTAAGTGAGAATACGTGATTAAGGTAATTAGAATTTTTTATTTATTTTAGTAACTTTTTTTCGTTTCTATTACAATTTTTCGTCCTGAAAATGCTGTAAATTTGGCTGTATTTGTTCGATCAATAAACTTTATTTAAGTTATCATCTACGGCGGAAATTCAATTCAGTTCTTGGTATTCCGAAAATGTCAAGGCAATCAGGCTCACTCATAGGGTTGCCACCTTTTGGTTGAGTAAAACAAAACATTTGCAATAATTCTTGTATGAGTTGCAGCGAGGGTGTGGTGGGAGGTATGTTCCTGAAGAAATTTCTAGAAACAATTTTTGTGCAAATTAAACTAACAGAACAAATAAAAGTCAAATATCTACAAACCGTTTTTTTTTTGTATGTATTTAAGTGTGAGATCTTCGTTTTTACACTTGTAGTTAAAATATGTCAAGATTGACGTATTTTGTTCGGAGGACCATCGGCAAGGCAGCATTTTTCTGCACTATTTTCGAATATTATTTTGGGTTATTATTCTAGTTAGCCATGAAAATAATATCATTTTTCGGCAGTAACATAAACGTCAAATCAAACATTAAAAGTTGATTGTTGTTTACCAAACAATCGTAATCGTGACATCAGTGGAATAAGTATATTCCATTTATATAATGATACTGTGCAGTTTAACTGTCACGATTACGATTGTCAACCCAACCCAACATAATATTCGAGAATAGTCAACAGTATATACTGCAGAATATACCTTGCCGATATTGTTGACAAAATTCAAGCAACAATGGTTTTGAAGTTCCACTCAAAAACAAAATCGACTTGTTTTTGAGGGGACCATCCTGTCTATTTCTATTAATAATAATAATCGTCTTTATTGATGCAAAAAATATATAAAAAATATAAAAAAGAATAAAGTAAATTAAAAAAAAAATAATAAAGTAAAATAAAGTTAAATAAAAAAAATAAAGTAAAATAAAGTTAACAAGATTAGTCATGTAATTATGGCGAAGTTTAGCATTAAGCTATTCTTCCACTTCACCATAATATAACAGTCCTAGAAGAAAAAAAAAAAGAAAAAAAAATATAAAAACAATGAGCCCGTGATGTGTACAAATTCACATTATATAGAAAAAGAAAAAACAACAGTCGATGATAGCTGAAACTAAATAAATGATAGCAGAGTATAATTATACATAGAAAACAAAAACCAACAAATCCATCAAATTACATAATACAAAATTTGCAGCGAACCATTTTACAAAAAAAAAAAAAAAAAAAGAAAAATCAGCATACAGTAAACACAAAATAAACTAAAGTGAGAAATAGCATTCCATCATTAGCTCTTTTCTTATTTTTTTTACGAAACTGGCTTACAATTAATACTTTATTTTCAGAATTCAAAGTATTGTATAGTTTAACAGCATTCCAAGTAAAAGATTTTTTGAAAATCGCGGTATGAAAACGAGGCATAGTCAAGAAACTCTGGCAACGGATATTTACAGAATAAATATGGTGTCTAAATATTAATTTCTCTTTTAAATACGTAGGTTTGGAGCATATCATTAATCGGTTTATGAAGGTTGCAAAATGGAATTTAACAACAAATTCAAACTTGAGCCACTCAAGCCGTTTTATGTACTGTGTTATGTGGTCAAACTTACGCAAATCAAAGATAAATCTGCAGCAAGTATTCTGAACATATTGCAATCTTCGCTTTTTAGCTAAGTCAATACAGGGATAATAAACAAAATTGCAGTAATTTAAAACAGATAACATTAATGACTCACACAACTTTTTTCGCATTTTGAAATTCAGCAAATATTTGTTTACATATAATAGCTTCAGGTGCACATACGTTGATTTGAGAATCTGATTTACATTGCCATCAAAACTAAGTTTTTCATCCAAGATGACCCCAAATACTCTCATGTTTTCCGCGAACAGTAAGGTGTCATTTGCTTTGTTCATTTCTATTCAGATGACGAGTTATTCCAAGTGGCCACTTTGAAAATGAAAGCACTGTATATACCAGTGGCGGCTCGTCAGGGCAGGTAGTGCCTGCTCAGATTGGAATTCAGGGACATTTTTATAATAGTAATTATTTTATGTATCTACTATAATTTTTTTTAATGTGAAAACTGCTCTAATTTTAGTTATTTGTTATATTAATCTCACATATCACTACTACTACCGCACCGTCACACCCTGTGATTAAAGAGTTTGTGTTCCTATTAGGTGCATTAATGAGACGCCACTGCTCACAACAGCAATATAGCAGTGATAATGTCATACCCATCTCGCATGTAGTTGAGAATGAACTGTATGCAGCTCTACTGTTAACCTTCAACCGCTCAGTCTAAATTAAACGCAGGCACCTAGGTACGTGCCTGCTTCCTATTAATATACAATATATACATATATAAAAAAAAAACATAAAAATATATAAAAATAAAAAAACATAACGAAACCCGTATTTTAACGTGTTCTTTTTTACCTTGATAATTTTCTACTTTTCATCTAAGGCTTGACAATCTAAAAATTTTAATTTTTTTCATATACATTCTTATATTAGTGCCTGCCAAATTAAATTACCCACGATACGCCACTGGTATATATACTTACCAATGAATCACTCTGTATACCCGTGCCATTATTCTACTTTCTTTTTTTCATTCTATAACAAAAACATTTTTTTTATCCGTGAAAAAATAAAAAAGAAAAACATAAAGGAAAGCTACCCTTGTGATAAAAAAAACTGTTTTTTTTTTGTTGATGTTGTTACACTAACCGTCGCTATTTACTTGGTGTGACATCGGTCCAACTTTAAACGGCCTAGGGAAATGAAAAAAAAGTTATTCTGCCTTATATTAGATTGAATGTTAAGCTGAGAAAATTTCAGTAGTCCTAGGAGTCCCATAATTGGCACCAGTTTAACGACTCTAAGGGAAAGTGTAGGCATGATACCTTTATAAATAAATGACATTCATAAAAAAGCAAAAATTATTAACTCTTCATAGCGGATGTTAAGTCGTTTTTTTTTTCTGGATTTCCCAATCTCATTTAAGATAAAATTCGTATACACTGTGTCCAAGATAAGAATGGGATAGCATTGGAATCTTGGAAACGGTAAGAGTTACAATCTTGGTACAATTTAAACAGCTTTTAAATAGTGTTTTCAAAATTAAACTAACTTTAGCCGTTTTCGAGTATTTTTGAAAAAAACGCTTTTTTGCGATTTTGGTTTTTATTTATTTCTGGCGTTATTTTTACATATAAAAAAAAAATAAAAGCACTTTCTCGTTGTTACTTTTTGAGGAGAATAAGTTAGAGTTTACAATTTTTCTCTACGACGTTTCGTTTTTGGAAATAAGACTTGAAATTATACCACAAAAAACATCCACCTTTTTGTGGGAAATACCAAAAAATTTTAAACACAAAATATACACAACATACCTAGCAAATAATATTGTCAAATCCATCTTTATAAAATGAGTTTTATATATTTGAATGTTGTGTTTGTAATAATAAAGAAAATTGTTTTTTAATTTTGATGTGAACATATTGGAATTTGTGTTAGACAGAAAAGAATTGTGTCCAAACTTGTAGAAGTTACTAATTAGAATTATTAGATGCATAGCTGGGCTTCCCGACAGAGAGAGTTGTAGGCCCGTGTTTCAGAAATTTAATATTTTAACGATATACGCTCTATACATTTATGAAGTATGTATTTTTATTAAAGAATTTTCCACAAACCCGTGATATACACACTGTAAATACAAGGAGTCGAAACGACTTACACGTAAACAAGTTTAAATACAATTTGACTCAGAGGTCAATTTATTGCCGGGGGATCATGATCTATAATAAACTGCCAGATAACTTGAAGTCTATTATAAACGAAATTAAGAAGTTCTCAGTGTTACTAAAATCGTTTCTTGTATCTGAGGCGATATATTCTGTTAACGAGTATTTTTCTCGGGATGCCCGAGTAACTGTTATTTAGAAACTGTTGTGTTTTGACATGTGTCTTATATATTAAATGTTTAATAGTCTTTGTGAAGTTACAATTATGTGTTATTTTATATGTGAAGATTGTAAATATTGTATGTATATATTTAAAATTTGAGTTTATTTTTTTTTTAAGTTGACGACTTCTATACATTTTGTAATGTCATTTGGAGAATAAATAAATAAATAAGTAATGAAACGTCGTTATTCATTTTATTTAAGTAACAAGAAATCCCTTTGGGATTTCCCAGTCATTTTGTGGTAGTCTTATCTATGACAAAAGTCATTGAGGGTTATATAAAAAAAAAAAATTGTGCAGTAATTTCATAAACCAATCTAAAAATCTGAAAATTTTTCTATTACGTTCTACCGTACCTAAAAATATTAAAAATAAATAGAAACATTTTTGAGTTACCCCGTAGATCACATGTTTAACCACCCTATGCAATAATTTCATAACCAATCAATCTAAAAAACTAAAAAAATCTGAAAATTTTTCTATCTATCACGTTCTACTGTACCTACAAATATTGAAAATAAATAGAAACATTTTTGAGTTACCCCGTAGATCACCTCTAGAAGCTTATAGTTACACGCTAAAGAAATCATGAATTCAAATCTAAAAAATTCAAAAGATTATTCAAAATATTACTTTTTTGTCCTTAAAAAAATTACAAATACATTTTTGACTCACCCCGTATATAAATTTAAAGTGTACGCTAAAATTTTTTAAAGATTTAAAAGTTTTTCGATTGCAATCTGGATTTTTTTTAAATGTGGGCTAATTAATGTTTTTTTTGTATCACCCTGTACATGCTGCTTATTAATTGTTGTTGTTATAATCTAGTAAATACTTAATTTAAATAATAAATCTATTTGTCAAAATCAAAAACCTTATAAAATTTCATACTATAAGATAATTTGAAATTCGTTGGTTTGTCAGGTTTCCATTTTTTAGGACTACCATATCTCTCCATTTTGAAATTCGTTGGTTGCAGTTATTATTCTACCATATCTCTCAAGTTGAAATTCGTTGGTTTGTTTGATTAATTATTATGACAGATGGATTTATGTTATAATTTGACACTACGGAAAATCTCTACTTCTTTGGAGGTGGAGTTCAGTATATTTGCATTATATTTTAGATAATTAAGCATCAGTTTTGACTGGAAATTTTCATATAAGGTTTGTTAGCTAGGTGCTTCGAATACAAACAATTATTTATTGATATGGAATCTCCCTCGTAAGAAAAGTTATTAAACACGCGTGCATAGATACCCCCATATTTCGCACTCTCGGCGATGTTGTATTGTTGCATAGGGTTTAAAACGTTTATTTTTTAAGTTCTTCATTAGTTATTATCATTAGTATTAATTTAATGGCCTTTAATTGGATTTTTATCTGTCTAGGCAGTTGTATAATGTATGTTCAAAATAAAATAGCTATACGTTATATATTAACCTGATTAAGTCACACTGTATACATATTTAATTCTATCTAACTCAGTGGTCTCTGATTATTATTAAATATTGGTGTGCAATGTGTCATTGTCGCTCTGATATAATGCGTTCAATGATCCAGAAAATTTATTCTGATGCATGTCATCCCGTAAATCTGAAAGTGCCAAAGCCTATATCGATGCTTTATGTAATATACATTTCGTACGTGTTTATTAGTTGTATATTATAATAGCTACATTGTGCAGTCGATTATTGGGTAGTGGTGTTATTATCTAGGTATATATTCAAAATATATGGCCACGAAATTGGAACATATTTCTACCAATTAATTAAAGTAGTAGTAGTAATTTCCAAGATGGGAATAGGATTACATTAATACAGTATGTATACCTATGTCAATAGAGTATAGAGGTTATTAATATAGGAGTAGCCTAATAGCCTAGTAGCTATACTTTACACCAAAGCATTGTGACACTTTATGAATTTTTAAAAGGAATTAAATTCGATGGTATTATTGTTATTTTGAAAAATTCACACAAGAGCGACGGCAGCTTTTCATCGGTGAGCATTGGACCATGCGGGTTAATGGAACTTGCCAATTTTGTAAATAATTAAAATAAAAATCTGGGCGCCACTTATTTTTTTGTAGGTAAAACAAGAAACCTATGCGAAAATAGAAGAATACAAAAAAACACAATATATGTGTGAGTAATTAAAATATCAGATTTATTCGAACTTTAAACAAAGCAAAACATATTACCTTATTACTACTATCACTCATATGAAATTTGGATCTGATGAAAATCAATTTCATTTAATTGATTATAAGAAAACAATAAAAATTATTCATTAACGAAATGTTTTTGTATTGATCAATAATTGAAATTTAAATTTGTGGTAATTGTTTCTTTAGAATTCAGAAGTTAATTTAAATTCAAAACAAATCAAAATATTAACAAATAATATAGAGAGCACTAAATCGAAACCAATTTTCTTTTTTTTTTTAACTAAATCCAGTTATTATCATACATTAAGCGGTTTATTAAAACGTTATAAAAACTTGATTTCAAAACTTCCTGGGAAACTGGAGGTTGTGCTAAAACACTTTCCATGCGTTTCGCCGCTATTTGACCAACTCAGTCCTGAAGGTCTCACCAAATCGGAAATGGAAGTTGGGAAATTTGTACGACATTTAACTAGGTGAATAAATATGCTACATTTGATTAATTCAGCTTTACTCGTTTCGAAAATATTTCAAAAAAATCGTCCTCAGTCATCTTTAACACCCTGTATCTTTGTAAATAAGGACTTTTCGAAAAACTTCAATTCAGGTAGTTTTCATGATTAGACGTCTCCAATTCACTCACAAATTTTGACCACCTATTTTAGAAACACCTTGTAGATTAGGGTGTCCTGAAAGCAACTCGTAGGCTTAATTAGAGAATGGCTGTCCTAAAGACATTATCAATGATTTCAGATACGGAATTATGAAAGATCTCCTACTAAACTTTTTTATCCACTGCTCACTGGCAAACTGTTTGAGACAAAAAATCTCCTAGTACAAGCGCCTACCCTGCGTCACCCTGATTACGCCCATGCTTTAGTCTCTGGGAAAGTAGTGCATGCAAATTCTTGTATTTCATTTGTATGAAGGCGTTTTACACTTTAAATCGTGTTCCTGTCAATAATTTAAATCGTCTCTATCTATTTATAGTAGTAAACATAACTTCTGTTTACAATCAAAATTACTACTGTTGGCGTCAAAGAAGTCTATTAATCATCTCTACTCACACACTTAGATATAATACACTCATCAAGTGATAGACTGGATGACAATCTAAATCTACACAGTGAAATTGAAATAGTTTGACACTGATAAAAGTTTTGCAATGAAATGTTCTAGACATCATAGCGTCTTTGGTAAAGATTAATAGAGGCAACACAACAGTGGGTAAAGTTATTATAGAAACTTAATTAAGGGGATTTAGTTAAATTTGGAAATAGGGAATAAGCCAAAATGGTGAGAAGTGGTTAAAATTACATAACTAGTCAGAAGTTAGTAATTTCTTGATATCGATGTTAACCATTTTCTTTTTTCTACAAAAGGGAATAGTGTTTTTATTTAATAATACTTACACATTCCAATTTCGTTCCCGATGCAACATAGAAATATTGTAAAGTTCTGACAAAGAAAATTAACGAATAGGTAAAATCAACAAACATAGATGTGGCATAACAAGAAAATAATCACAAACATGTTTGTATGCTGCAGAATTTCTTATATGTTTATTAATAAAATCCAAACTGTTGCCAACTGTTCTTACATTGCAGAACTATACAATATTTATAATATTTCTTTTTGTATTCGGCTTCCATTATTATGTTCATAAAATATTTAACGTCAAAATAAAATATGATTAACAAAAATCCAGTTCTACCGGATACAAATGCGTGGCGACCCCGCAGGCATTTGTATCGATTTGTTTATTTACGCTTGACGTTGACATTTGCAGTGCTAGTAGTGCTACGTACAGTTTTATAACCCAAATTGATTGATTTTTACGAAACTCTTCCACTTTAGTGTGTAAAACTGGTGGTGGGGGACTTATCTCGAACGGACCGAAAAAAAAAAGAAGAACCATATGGAAAACTTTTTTATTACTAATTTTTTGAGAAAAATGTATTCTTCATGAAAAGTCCTGCATGTTCTAAAATCTAAAATACAATCATCGGATATTAATTTTTTTCAGTTGTATACGAGGTATGTCAAAAAATATGAATTTTACTCAAGAATAAAGTACCTTTATATTTAACAATATTGAAAATTGTTATAAAAAGAAAGTTGATCAGAACTGAAAACTACATCCAAATATGCAATTTTTCATAAAACACAAAACAGACTTTCAACTGGAAGAAGTCTAGAACTTAGGCCAATTTTCTGCATGATATTAAAAATTAAAGATTGTAAAGCCATCTCAATAACAGAGCCATTTTATTTGTTATTAAAAAATCTTTAAAGCCGGGTTTGCCCGAAATTATACGATTATACCAGAGAGGAAGTACTGACGATTGTAGAAACAACTCGCAGAAATTAGATACAATCATTTTGAGGTTCCTATATGAAACAAATTACATGTTATCTCAAGTTCTTAAACAAGAAATTTTGGATCGCATTGTGCCTGGATATAAAATTTGAGTTTATCAATATGATTCGCAGTCAAACAGGCTTCCATTCCATTGATACGAACGTGTGGATATTACAATATTAAAATAACTTACGAGTGACTGGACTCGAGTTAACGCTGGGCCGGCAAAGCGCTGGGTACCAGTAAAACTGGTGCCAATCACTGGATACGTCTAAACCTGCCAATAGACATAGGTATTATGTAAAAGAAAAGCCCCATAGCCCCCCTTCCTGAAAACGGCCGTGCTAAATTGTCATACTTAATTATTATTTAGCATTGCGAACAGTAGGTATTGTTGGCAGTATAGAAAGTTAAATTGATCTAGTCGTTTCATCGTAATGTAATCATTAGCCAATGTCCCACATTAATATTACTCACGTCAACAACATCGAGAGAATTCAATTACAATTGAGTTTCAAGTTTTTTTTCCTTCCGTTTACAATTCAGTAACATACAAGTAAAAGAAACTGCCACTAATACTGTGTAAATGGTTTTACGAATGACAGCAGAAGTTAATCCATCTGACAATTTGAAAAATGCGCAAACGAGAGATCTCTTTTAGATATATCCATTAGTTATCTTTGTTTTTTCTGTCTCCCACGAAATAGAAAAAAGGAAATTAGATACCTATAGGTCAAACTAATTTTCTTGAAAAAATATAGCTCAATTACTTGATCTTCGATATCTCATTTATTGATTTTGTTGTAATTTAATTATTGTATTTAAAATACACGACCTAACCAGGGGTTTCACAATATGTGTGGCAAATTCACATGCCTGCGTTAATAATGTCCATATCCCACTAATTACGTAAATAGCTATAAAAGTATTGAAAAATTAAACGTTAAATCTCCTGTTACAGAGTGACTGGTGTGCATTGTAAAGATGGAGGAGAAAAAACAGTATTCCTCTCTGACCATTGACCGTGCGGCTTTTTTGCTTTTGCGTGTAAAAAAAGCTTTTAAGAAGAAAAAATTGCAACGGAAGGAGCGTGAAAGGTATGTTGTGCATGCATGATTGTAATTAAATTTTGTTTTACACTTGACTTGGTGTATATACGCCAATTCACTAAATACCGGCAAACTCTACACTGGAGACAAGAGTCTTTGATAATTTATTGTAATTAATACACCTCATACCAATATGTCACGGTTAACTGTATAGGGGGGGCGCTCTATTAAATGTTCCGTAATAAAATACACGAATAATTTAGCATAGTTGCAACAAAAGTACGTAAGCATATTCAAGAACCCAGCAAGTATATTTATAGACAATATACACGGTGATTGCTGGACGGTGGTACATTAGAAGGTTTGGGAAAAGTAACAATAGGATTGTTCTTGAAAACTACTCGGGTCAACCTACTCTATCAGTCTATAATATTGACATATTTGTACGACTTTGCTAGCCTCACTCAACATATTGTGTATATTATGTTAGGTGGAGCAACCAGAAGGATAAATCCCTCCCGCTAGCGTTTGTGTTTATACTATTTTCATTTCGTTTCTATTTTTACGGCTGGTGTTACCTATACATTGGATTTGCTCGGCCTACTTATGGTGGGATATGCATTACCAAATATTAATTGTGTACATTAATGTTTGGCATTACTATGTGTATATGTAGATGGTACTAGTTTACATATATCTACTGTTGTATATCTCATTGTGATTAAATGCAGGCCGATATTGTAGATGGGCAATGACTATTGTACTCTGACGAGCTCATAATAAGAGCGAAACAAATTCGTCAGTATCTGTCGACCAATGCCTTGGTCTGGTTCTACGGAATTAGACTGAGGCCCTGCTAAATTAAACAAAATCCCCTGTCTACACAGGGGATTTTGTTTTACCTACGTAAAACGAATCATTTTGTCTTATTGCTAGCCTCTTTCACCCCTACGAATTCCACATACAAGCCGTGTGCCTGAATTCTGCATCAACTGAATCCTGTTCTCAGCAATTTTAGTCAAACAAGGGCCATATATATATTGTCAATAATATATATATTGTCAATAATATTATAACACCTAGCTGATTGCGTTATCATGCTATCTCACCACGCGACAACTTGTGTTTATGTTTTACTTTCATTTAGTTTAAAACCATATTAGATACTGTCATTTCGTAATATAAATTTTACGGTTATACAAATAGTTGTTATAAACGTAAAATTATCTAGTATTCATCTTTATTTTTACTTACTACTCACCTAACAGGATCTGTGGGAAAGTGAAAAAAATGTTTAGAGCAAGTGTACCGGTTATTGGGACAACATTTTGCAGCACACACATGTCCTCCCTGATTGTTCATTGTATTAATCATAAGATACGTTAATAAAAATAAAATTCTTTTAATTCTCACGAACACTATACCAAAAACACAAAATTAGATTTAAACACAATACACGTACACGCCGACAATGAACTATATATTAAACACAGGAGTGAACGGTATCTATCTACGTCTATGCGATTATTGTGACGTTTTAACCCATAATGGCGGCATGCGCGACGCGATGCGCAGGACGGCTCGCAAGCGGAAAGTCAGAATACTGTATTATTTATAATTCTGTGGTCATATTATCGACTCTTCAATGTCACTATCGTCAAAGTTTGGTATGGCATCATTAAGCCACAAGTAATAATTGTTGTAAATTTTACAAAAAAGAAATTGCTAAGTGGCCTTATAATAATGTGACATAGTAAAGAAAATCAGTTTAAGTTAAGAACGGTCTTTCCATGATGATGCATTTTCCAAACTTCATATCCCATTTACATGCAAATTTTCCCGCTGTCGCCTCATTATTTATCCCAGGAAAAACCTATTTATTAGTATGCAAAAAATATAATAAAAGGTTTTCTAGTAAAAACAACGCCACTAATTTATTAAAAGACGACGACACCACGTTATGAAATGTTTATTTGATGCTATTTCGTTGAGTAAATAGCTAATAGGTATTTGTTATATATACAGGGATATCCACGCCATACGACACGGAATATTGTGGCTAAACTATTTAATTTCCTAAAAGTTTATTCATGGGTTCGATAAAAATGATTTATGGGTACATTTTAAAAATATTGTGAATCTATACAGGGTGTCCCAAATATAAGAAATGAACCATAGTTGTGTTTTTTAAATAGAATGCGCTGTATATAAATATATTTTTAGATCCCCCGTTCAAAAGAAACCTAACTTTCATTAAAGTACACCTCACCTAAACCTGACAGTTTTTTAAATATTTTCATTTTTGTAAAAATATAGACATAATTTGACTGAAAAAATTTACGCCTAGTCGTTTGTTCTTTTTAAGCCAGTCCCGGCTGATAAATATACCAATTCATCACTGGTTATGCCAAATATAAAAAACCCCCAATACTAAATACAGGGTGTCCAATAATATAAGTTATATGATCGTAAAGTTTAATTCGAAATAACTTGTTTATTTCAAATGGAACACCCGGTATATGAGGTCAAAATTAGATGCACAAAGTAATTATCTGTCAAATATTATAATACTTTTCTATGGATAACTCTTGACGTTTTCGTGGCAAATGCACATATTCATAATATTAGGCGAATTCTTAATTGAATCTCTTAGTTACAGTTTTCCTATAGGCATGTATATCTTTAATTTTGCATGGAAGAGGCACACTGTTGCGTAATCGCAAATAAAATAAACCGTAATCCGGAAAATGGTATATGTAATTTGTATTTATGAAATAACCTGTATATAGGCGCAAGTAAAAATGGAGTGCTATTGATAGTGGAAATATTCTTGGAGAATAAATGGATTGGACCTTACCTCGCGTGTCGTGAAGATGCTTACGATTGAGGGCCCTCACACTGCTGTAGTCCAAACCGCACAACCCGACCACCCGACTGCGATCACCAATAACAATCACACACAAAACCTCGAAGAAGGAAAGCTAATAATAAAATAAAAATCCACCGTCGATAGACCGCGGTCGTTTGCTGTCTGACGCAGGTCCCGGTAAAAGGATAATGGGATTTGTAGGATTAAAGGAGACATGCGCCGATAGACTTCAGCAGTACTTCAAGCATTCACACATCAATAAATGCTTATTATTAACATGAGAATTCATAAGATATGACAATGAATAAAAATAAATTAGAACATTTTCGTTCACACACATATTGGTAATTTTCAAAATTATAATATTTATCAAGTCAGCCATGAGAATTTGAGAAAACAGAATACATTTTTTTTAATTTAATAATTATTGTCAAAGTGTCTGTTGAAAATTCTTACCTAAGAGTTGGGAATTCCTCATAACAGTTTTTTATGTGTGACATTTTACTTCAATTAATCAAAACGGCGAACCTATTCCAAAGGACAAAGAATAGACATGACTTTTCTGGGAGAATGGTCCAAAAACGCTTTACTGGCATCGCGAGTTTACGCTCAACGGTTCCGGCGCAAAATCATCCCAAAAAGCGGTCGTCGAGAGGCTGTTAAGGCAGTTTAACCACCCCAACACAGTGCGTTTTTAAAAGAGGAGATGAAGGAGCAAATAAACGAAGCTTTTAGAAGCGTTACACCAGGTTAAAGTTTATTTAAGAAAAGGATTCAAATGTGCCTAGAGTCTAATCATTTTGAACATTTATTATAAAATTTATCAGTATTTATGTCTATCTTGTTATATAATTTAAGTTAAAAATGTATTTATTTATTATGATATTGTTTAAAAATATGGTTTGGCAAATTCTCATGGCTGACTTGACAAATATTATAATTTTGAAAAATTCTTCCTATTACTACCAATGCTGCTTTTTCCATGCAAAATTGAAAATATACATATCTATAGGAAAACCTTATAGTGAATAATATATAATTAATTTCATCATCATCAAATACAGTGTAGTATATTAATATATTAAAATATTAATTAATAAATAAATAAATAATAAAATAAAATAATTAATAAATATTAATTAACAGGTTCAATTAAAAATTCGCCTAATATTATTGTACGAACAAGTCTTAAATTGGTTATTTGTATTTGTAATTCAATTTTTACTTTAATTCAAATTTCGCGGAATATAGACCATGCACCTGTACACGGTGCGCATGTCCTGCTGTCACTTCAGCCATCATCGCCGCACAGTAAAGAACTGCCGAAATAATTCAGTGTCGATACATTTCAAAAATAAAAACAAAATATTAAATCGAAGTATTATAAACATTTTCGTGTGTGTATGAGTAGTGGTGCGTGAGTAGTGGTGCTTTGGATTCATAATAAGTACGAAAAACAGAAACGTAAAATAGTCTGCTACTCCTCGCAGAGGGGCGCGGTATGTTAAAATTCAACGACCGGAATAGGTTTGAACAGTCCACCAAGCTATTTATAATCTTAAACAGAAAGAGTTGTCCGGCATCCACTCTGCGAGTAGTCAGCGAAACCATTTGAAACCGATCGAGCAGTGCTCTATGATCGAATCCTCTACATGGGAATCTACCGTCAATTGTAAACACTAAATATTGAAGGAATTTGCGCTGTATGTATTCAATGTGTCCTGCATGAGATTGGTAAATGGGATACCATATTATAGATGCGTACTCAAGCTTAGATCTTACCAGAGCACAATACAAATTAGTTATACATTCAATATCACTAAAATCTTTGGTAACACGAAACAAAAAGCCAAGCATGCGTAGTGCATCGCGGGTAATACTTTGAATATGATAATTAAATGACAATTCTGTGTCGACGTAAACTCCAAGATCCCTGACAACAGCACAACACTCAAGCAGTGTCACTCAGCTGATAGCGATATTCAAAAACAGTTAGCGATTTCGAAAATATGACAAACTTACATTTATTAATATTTAAAGACAATTTATTATAGTTACACCAATCTTCAAGCTTAGATAAGTCGCGCTGTAACAATACGCAATCCGAAGTGTCTCGAATAACACGATACAACTTCAGATCGTCTGCCAACATCAAATGGTTGCTTGTAAGTTCCTGGGATATGTCATTAATGAAAATTTGATTGAATTGATTAATGGTGCCAAACTGCTGCCCTGAAGCGCTCCGCTGGTGGGTGTGAAAGTTTCCGATTTATGACCATTGTATTCGACATAGTGTTGTCGATCAGAAAAGTAGGAGGCAAAAAACGTTAAAAGATCCTCATGAAAACCCAACCCTTTTCCGTAGCCTTCGAAAAATCTGTAAAAATTATATATATTATTATCAAAATTAAAAGATTTAAAAAACTGTCAGGTTTAGGTGAGAAGTACTTTAATGAAAGTTAGGTATTTTTAACGGGGAATCTAAAAATATATTCATATACCTATAGGGCGTTCCATTTAAAAAACACAACTATGGTTCATTTCTTATATTTGGGACACCCTGTATAGATCCATAATATTTTTAAAATGTAGCTATAAATAATTTTTATCGAACCCATGAATAAAACTTTTAGGAAATTAAATAGTTAGCCCCACTATTCTGTGTCGTATAGCGTGAATAACCATGTATAAATATTCCTTGAAAGTTTGCATGTGAATCGACTTTTATGAAATTATAATCAGAACTCAACAGAACTTCATAATTCACTTATTAGGTACAAGGGCATCATATTATAGATATTTATGTGGTATTAGGTAGGTACCTGTAGTAAAAGGCAATTTGAAAATGTGTATTACATAGTTTCCCATTTTGTAGGTATTTCATAAAAGATTCATATATTCTAATGGAATCAAAAATTGTATACTTTACATAACAAAAAGCAAACTGGATTGTGCTGCGAATAGGTATGGCTCCGAGATTTTATATAAAGAAAACACTGTTTTGCAAATGCGTACACGAAGTTGATAATGATGGAGAGACTACTTATGCTACCATAATCCTGGAAATTCTGAAAATGATGATGTACGATAACTAAAAGGTTTTTTTTTTATATTTCCTTTTTATTTTATAACAACTTCTACACTGACAAAGTTTTCTTAAATTGAAAAGATAAGAATCTAATATTCTGTTTCAGCTCAGAACTGTACAAGGTGGGCCGAATTGGACACTTTTATAATGGGAACACCCCTTATTTGAAGATTAATAATTATGTTTATATTATAAACATGTGAAAATTGAAACAACTAGTGCTATTAAAAGAGAAAAGGGAGGCTACTTAGAATATTGCCTATCTGATAAATCTGAGAAGCGGAATCTGTGGAAAAAATTACACTTTTTAAATATATATAAAAAAGAATTAATAACAGGACAATACTTATAAATAAGAAATTTTTAGCATCATCTCAATACATCCCTTCTGACAGGGAGTTGAAAGATTATTATAATAGTCACCTTTTTGTTAATTTTGAAAGTTTTTTCAGTTGCACTCTTTGGAGATGAATTTGTGATTCAAAAATATTTGAATGAAATAAGATCAAGAGCGGTAGGGCCACATGAAATTGATATAAATATGTTACTTATGTCTTGTCCTTATCCTGCCTTATTTTACTAACATTATTAATTCGTGCCTACTTGAAAATGTTTTTCCAGATCCTTGAAAAATATCGAAGGTGTATCCTCTACCAAAAGGGGTGGATGTGAAGGATTTCAATGAGCTACGGCCGATTTCAATTCTATCGCTAATGTCGAAAGTTTTGGAATGTGAATAATGTTCGGTCAAATTTACGAATTTACCTTAAAACATATAATATACTGCCTTTGAGACAGTCTGGTTTTAGGAAGGGATATAGCTGCACTACAGCATTATTTGATACTGTTGATGATATAATTCGTGACGTGGATTTTGGTAGGACGGTTGCACTCTTAATGGTAGATTACTCTAAGGCTTTCGATAAAATAAATCACGAACTCCTCATATTTATCTTAAAATTTTCAGGGTTCTCTAACTCAGCACTAACATTAATGCCAAGTTACATTAACGACAGATCTCAATTTGTTGAGACTGAAAACGGTAAAACAGAAATCTTTTATCTGGGGTACCTCAGGGCTCGGTCTTAGCACCCCTTATTTTTTGTCTCTACACATCTAATATATACAAATGTTTACAGGATTCGCAGAATTACGAATATGCTGATGATCGACAAATTAAATTTTCTTTTGATTTCAACAACCTTGATATGGCTTTATAATTGTTGAATACAGATATAGCACGCTTAGTGGAAAATTCAAAAAAACACCAAATGTTAATAAATCCATCTAAATCAGTTTTATTGGTTTTTGGTAAACATAAAGAAATAGCTGAACAATTATTTAAGGTAAATGTGGATAATAATACAATTTCATATAAAAAATCTGCAAAGAGTTTAGGATTGGAAATTGATACTGATCTGAGATTTACTCAACATATTACTGCAAACTTAAACAAAGCTTACGCTAATCTGAAGATGTTGTATCCACATCGTCATGTTTTGCCAAATTTTCTGACGATTATGGTTACGGATTCATTGGTATTAAATTACTTTAACTATTGCGATGTTGTTTATGGGCCTTGTCTGAATAGTTTTGATAAAAACAGAATACAACGTATTCAAAAATGTTGTCTAAGATATATTTATGGTGTCCGTAAGTACGAGCCTGTCTCTCACAAACTTAAGGCTGCTCACTGGCTGAATATGGAGAATAGGAGAAAATTGCACTTAGCTTGTTTATTTTTTTCGACAATATTGTTTAGAAGACCTCCGTATTTGGTTTTAGGTCTGATGTGCATACGCTAAATTTAAGATTCAAAGGACTCCTAACTCTTCCTCCTCATCGAAGTGCAATTTTCCTGAGATCATTTACTTATAATATTTATGCTGTCTATAACAATTTGCCTGCACATTTAAAAACATTGAGTTCTGCGCGGAAATCTTATCGGAGTCTACTTTTACTGTTATAAATAGTTTTAAGTATCACCTATTAACCTGTGTAAAATTGTGTAATTGTATAAAAGAAAGGAAAGGACCGCATTTTATTTATTTATTTTTTTTTATTGTTTTTTTTTCTTAATCATATACTGCTGACTGTCTGGTTTATGTAATTATTGGAACTGAATAGTTTTATTTTTTTTTGTATAATTTTTATGAATATCTACATTCTTTTGGTTTGGAAATTTAATTATTGAGTTTTATCTGAATTTGTGTTAGATCTAAACATCAGCACTGCTGCCGTCTAACCATTTTCGTTGTTAATTGTTAATTTAATAAGAGCATACATATATTCTATGAACAAATGTTGTAACGATAATAACGAATAAATAGATTATTATTATTATTATGTAACTACAAACACAAGAACAACATTAATTAACTGTAGAGATTGGCATCTCATAACTAAATTAAGTGTTGGGAATTGAAATAGGTCTCCATCACGGCATGAGGATATATTCTTTCTTCCATAAATGATTATTGTAAATTTTTTTATTGGTGACTCCTGGGCCTAAATAACGTCTTTTTAGAATAGCAATTTCATAATCTATTTCCCTTGCATTATTCTCTAAGTTGTTGCGCAAAATTCTATGTGAGTTGTCAAAAGGTGGGAATAAGCCGGATAACGGGTTTTCGTTTTATGGCGAAGACTTTAATTTACACGCGAAATGCGGAAAATTTTAGTATGAGAAACGGGAATTATTCAGCACATAATGCACACGAGCGTTTTCAAAATTCACTGATGTTAGTAGTCCAATAGTTTGGCTTTCTAAAAACAGAAATAATTAAATGCGAAAATTGATGTTGAAGTGTATATATTAAATTCTATTGCAATGATATGTTTGTTGATTTCGATTTCGAAGTTTTCTTCCACTTATCATCTTGTTTATGTTATGTATAATTCATATACAGGGTGGAAGATATCTTAAGATTTATAAGCGATAGATAAAAAAATCCTTTACTATCATGCCTATAGACAAACTACCTAATTCAAGCCACCTTATATGTATAATTTAATTAAAAGAAATAAAAGCAGAAAGCTCACATTTACAATTTCTCATCGCATTTCCATTTGCGATAAATCTCTGAAAGCAAATTTCAATTATTTGCATTGCATCAATCAAAAAAAAAAGAAAATGTTGGTATAAATTGCATATATTCTGCAGTTTTAAGAAATAAAATCCCTTCGATATTGTTTTCCTTGTGACACCAAGTGGAAATAACGAGCGCTTCTCGAATATTGATCTAATATGGCATAGTTGAATGTAAATACAAGTCACAAATGGTTTTACGAATTCGCCATAAAATTATTTGGAATTGCGTTGGTTGTTTGCTTATTTTCTTGAAATTTTAATGGCAAACTAGCATAAAGCGTTGCATTCTTAAACACAGCACAATAATGGCTGAACTTATAATAGTGAAATATCTATACAGGCTGTCCCAAATGCGATGGTTTTGCGGGTTATCTCGGTTGGGTAAAAATAGAAGGAACCGGCTTTTGCGGACTTTTTTTTATCAAACTTAAGATGCCACAATCAGAATAAAGATCACACATTTACTTTGTGAAAACTTTGATTTTTGGGACCCCTCGTATCTCGGTAACTTATCAAGAAGCTGTAAATTGGGTTTATTAGATTGTTTTATGTAGCATATTTTGGGAAAGGCAGTTTTTTTCCTACATTCACCTGTTTTTGTGTAATAACCCAAACTTTCCTTTTTTGTAATGGAACAGCTTTAATATTTTTGGTTAAAACAATAACCATTCCAAAAATATATAACAGTATATAATTTTCAAGGTTCAATTTTTCGAAATTTCTATTTTTTTAGTGGGCCATGACAGCTGTATAATAATTATATGGAACTTAATCAAAAATCATACGCCAACTACTAACTAACTATTAAAATCAGGGAATGGAAATGGTCTTAATCGTATCAGGAAACTACAAAATGGTTATATCCGTCTTAATCTCAAAAATATTTTTTTGCGCGTTCACAATACTCTCCCTGTGCGGGAAAGTCAAAAAATGTATCAAATATTTCCACCATTTTTGAAATCTGAGTACGCCGCTGGATTGCCATACAAAAATTGCTTCGACAATGTGTTTACAGAATTTTTAGCACCCTCTACATTTACACAGATTGATCTCAAAAACCGTCCATTTCTCGTGAAAAATTTAAGATACAGAAAAGTTTTTCAAGCGAACAGAGAATTTAAATTTTTGATCAGAAGATGTCAGCGGCGTTACACAAAAAGTCCTGAGGGGATAACATGCATTCTATGAACAGAAATCATAATAAAAGCCCAATTTCTCATTTATAACTTTCCCTATTTTAGTAATATTCGGCTAGGAAAAGCAACTTCTGAACTTTGCCTTATTAATTATTCTTGTTACCAGGCTGTTTAAATATCCAAAATACTAACCACACGAAGCGACTAATTATTACAAACAATAATCACAAAATGCTCACAAATCATATAAACTTTTGATGTTATCACAACTTTTGTTGTGAATTGCTATGTTGCGGTTTTACAAACAAACACAACACTTTGTTCGGGACATAAAGGGAAGCAATTTTCTATGTTTTGAACTACTTCGCAATGTTTCCTAAACACTAACAGTGAGGCCAAAAAGTCACGCATGTATTCGATTAAATTGTAAGGAAACATTTATTTATTTCGTTTATGTGACTTTTGGTTTACGTTGTCCGTTTATTTTTACTTTTTTTTTTTTGACGCAACGATTGCGTATTACAAAACAAAGACGTCTACTCCACAAAATGTTTTATATTGATGTTCACTTAGCCAAACATGTTTCGGAACTCACTGTTCCATCATCAGTGGCTTTAATAAGCTTTTACAAAAATCTTACCTAGTGTCTAAGCCGTATACATAGATTTTCGAAACATGAATACTAGAATATACAAAAGAAAAATCAGAGTCAAGCAGTTATACCATGCTAACAAAACCACTTACCATTTTGTGAAAACTATTCAATAGTATAAAAAATAATTGATGTCAAATGATAAAATTCTTAAAATTTAGAAAACTTAAAAGCTTAAAAATTAATTACACCAATTGCAAAGAGTAAATTTCATAGTGAAAGATTTTTTTTATATTTAATGTAAATGTTTTTTTAATTTATGTAAATTTACAAGAAAAAACATTTACATTAAATCTTTCACTATGAAATTTACTCTTTGCAATTGGTGTAATTAATTTTTAAGTTTTCTAAATTTTAAGAATTTTATCATTTGACCTCAATTATTTTTTATACTATTGAATAGTTTTCACAAAATGGTAAGTGGTTTTGTTAGCATTGTATAACTGCTTGACTCTGATTTTTCTTTTGTATATTCTAGTATTCATGTTTCGAAAATCTATGTATATGGCTTAGACACTAGGTAAGATTTTTATAAAAGCTTATTAAAGCCACTGATGATGGTACAGTGAGTTCCGAAACATGTTTGGCTAAGTGAACATCAATATAAAACATTTTGTGGAGTAGACGTCTTTGTTTTGTAAATACATCCCGCTCCTCGTCGGAATGGATTATTTCAGAAGATTGCGTATTAGATAAAAGTAATTGCATATGTTTTTCAAATGGAATACCCTGTATATTATCAATTTTTTTGATTCATCAAAATGTAAATGGGTATCGAGATATTTACGGATGAATAGGTAGCACAAAACACTCATAAAATATATTTAATTATTAGTTTTCCTTGGTTTTTACTTTCTTGTCAATTGCTAAATATTGTTCCGTGGTTAATCAGATTTACATAACTAACACTGAACGCGTCCAACACAAGTTTATGAGAGGGTATGGCTACCGCGTTGGTCTTGCTCGGTAATATCTGCTAAAAACAATTTAATAAACATGTCAGGTATACAGGGTGTCCCAAAATTAACTTAAAACAATTTAGGGGGACTTCTACAAGCGAAAATAATTTTTTTTTCATATGAACATAGGGTAAACCACCCAGTTATTGGGCATGTGGGAGTTATTGGACAAAGTGTGTTTTTTAAACTGAAATAAGATTAAGAGTATTACGTCATTTGAAACCTCATACATGGTGACTCTATTGGTTAGAGAGTTGATCTGAACCCACGCCGCTTTAACATCAAACGTTGTTTTAGGGGGAACTGTGCTTCTGTTCATTTATGTGTTGTGAATGATGTATTTTTAATAAAATTCTAATAATAATAAATAAATGTGTAGTTGTTTGTATATTTTAAAATAATTATAAAAATAAAATACTAGTACTGCCTAAACATGTATATTATTAACAAGTTACTTAATGTGATAAATAATGAAGACTAGAAATATAAACCATTAAGGGTGGGTTTTTAGGGGGTGTCCAATAACTAGGTAAATAAAAAAGCCAAAAATCAGTGATTGGACATCTCTCCAATTACTAATCTAGACAATATTTTTGTTCTTTTTTTTTTCACATTTGCAGCATATTTCACTATCTTTCTCTGAATCTGAATTCCATTATTCTATCTTTGTTATAACTAGTTATTAGACAATAACTAATTCAAAAGGTGTCCAATAACTAAATTTAATTTTATGCCCTAGTTTTGAAAGGACCTTTTCAATAAAATCATGCCTAAAAGAAGCGTAAATGACAGGAGTGATATAGACGATGCAGTCAATGATATAATAATAATAATAATATTTATTTACCGAGGAAAAAAAGAATTACAATTATTACAATGAATATCATATTAATATTAGGTAAACAAATACAGAGAGGTAATTACATATTTATTGTTAACATTGCATAGTACTTCATTTCAATTAATCTCCAAATAGCGCTTGTCTTTGAAATGGAAATACAGCACTCTTGAAAATTAAGTAAATAACACTTACTGAACAATATAAATACCTACAAAATAATAATTTATTGGCATTTTAATGTAAATATAAAACAGAAAAGATGAAATAAACTGAAAAACCATCAGTAAGAACAAAAGACGAATTCCAAATAGCATTAACCCTTAAACCTAAAAATCAAAAGCAAAAAGCAAAGAGTAAGGAAGATAATAAATATTTTTTCATCTTATTACTTTGACTTCATTCTCAATTAACCATTTATGTACCTTTTTCTTAAAATTTGTTTGAAACAAGATTTGTTTTAAATCGTCTGGAAGCATATTATAGAGTGTCGGTGTCACATATAGCAGTGAGCGTTGACCTAAAGCTTTTTTCATTCGTGGAATATTTAAGTTGCAATGAGCTAATTTTCTTGTTGCGTATGAGTGGCCTACAGTTTGAAAAGTTATCTTTTTTTTAGAAAAATGAGGAAGACAGTTTTTATAAAATAGTTTGCGGGGATTCAGAATATAGAACTCAGTAAAAAGTATATCACTGGGATAAGTTTGAGGGCGGTTGTACATAATTTTTATTATTTTTTTCTGCATTATTTGAAGTGGATTCACAGTTGTCGAATAAGCTCCACCCTAAGCAATTATTCGGTAATTCAGTAGACTATGAACTAGAGCAATAATCTTTATTTGCGGCAGCGGCAAAAACATGGCGTTCCAAAATCAACGCTGGAGTTCAAATTAAAGGTTCTTTTCGTGATTAGACGTCACCAATTCGCTTACAAATTTTGACCACCTATTTTAGAAACACCTTGTATATTACTGCATTGTTTTAAAAAAAAAGTATGATCAAAGATGAAGAAGTCAGAAGAAACATGTATGGTATGATTTTAAATTAATTATAAGAAGGTTATATTGTGCAGTAGATGTTCTTCATTTCATTCATTTTGACTCGTCATTATCGATTATTTTTCGAAAAACAGTAAGAGTTTCCGTAAAATGAAGAAGAATTATTGTAACTAGGGGGTTACAATAATTCTTCTTCATTTTACGGAACTGCTTGATAATACCGAGATAATTTTGTCATAGAGAATGCGGAAAACGTGTTGCTTGATAATATTATTATCCTTGAGCAACTCGCTTGAAGGATTCTCTATGCCAAAATTTTGAGTATTTATCAAGGCCCGAGGAGTATTCGATAAGATAATTTTTTACTTTGTAGATATCAAAAATTTGATTGTCAATCTGACGTTTAATAATTTTCAATACAAAATGTATTAGTTTTAATCAAACAAATAATATTCATTTTTAGTTAAAACTACAGTTGTGAAAAGTACAATTGGTAAATGTTAAATTGGAAAAAGAGTTTGCTGAAGTTGACGGATTGTTAATTTCCACTGTTGAAGAAATTCCTCGCATGGTGTTGATTATTTCACCATAGCGTTCTTGGTTAATATTCAAGTACGGTTTAATTGAATTAGAGCTGCTATGTCCTGTTATTTTCATTAATTGCTGTTCAGGAATTCCTTTATTAGCCAAATGGCTAACTGCAGTTGATCTGTTCGAATGATTGGATATCTTTTTACACTTAGTATCCAAACCAATAGCTTGCGCGAATGGATATTAATTGTGTTCTTGCATACCGGTATATTGTCAAACCATGTGTCACTTTCGGATTTCCAAAAACGATTTGGTCTCAAGAATAGGCGACTGGAAGTAATATTTTTCCCCCTTTTGGACAATAATTTATGGAATAACCGAACAGGGCATGCACTTTCGTTTGCAATATTTGGAACAAGCCACTTACTATTTGTACAACTTTTCGATCGTCCTTGGCATGTTTTACTGAATATTGGATTGTATTCAATTCTGTTGGTTGGCGTTCCATCATTATTTTTCTCAATCGTGAAATAATCTATAAGGCAATCAGCTGGTTCACCACCTCGCTAAGCTAACTGAACAGCTACAATTTGGTAAAATTTTTTTGTAAACCTTCTGGTGTACATTCATCCCATAATCGAATTATTCTAGCCAAATCACTTGAACTCAAATTTGATGTACTGCATTTTCGTTTGTTGGGATCCTGCTGTAATCTTTTACGTTTTGCATTTCGTGCATCTCGCGCATTTTTGAATATCACACTGGCAAACGGGTCGAATATAATTTTGAAGTCATTGAAGTATTTTTCCTGGAGTAGCCTACTCGTAGTATTCCAAATTGTTTTTACAGTTGCTTCTTTATATTCAGTTCCGTCAGCTTTTCTCATATTTACCGCATAATCTTTCAATATATTAGCCAAATTATGCAAACTCGTTTCAGCATTCACTTCGTATTCTCTGGTCGCACAAAACTCGAGAAATATTTTCCATACATATTTTTTGATTTTCTTGTATTTTTTGGTATATTATTAGATATAATATCATTAATTGCATCGTTAGATGCAATACCAAATCTTCGCGACATTTTGAACCAGTTGTCAGTTTGACGTTTAATTAATTTTTAATAAAAAAAAACACCAAACTGAAAACACCACATGTAGGGTATTATCGCTGTAATCCAGAGGTGGATGAAATTTGACACATGACTTAAAATTAAGTAATTTGATTGGTTACTATATTTAGTAAAAAATTATCATTGTAAATTGTAATACCATGCATTATCGGACTTTCGTCTTAGAATCAGTCAAGGAATCATGCCTTGAGATTTGGCTATGTACTTCAATAACACCCTGTAGACAATATTCTAGAAAATAGGCAACACAATTAATAGCAAGTGCAATTTATTAATAAAAATTAATTATATAATTTATTGATATTTATTGACAATAAATACAGATATCTTTAAAGTTTGCATAGTTTGGAAAAAACTACCAAAATAACATGGTCTTTAGCTATCCGCCAAATACTATACTCTGTCATGATTTCATTAGGATTTTTGATTTGTTTATAGTTTAATACGATTATATCTTTATAAAATTTTTACAATGTATTTATTCAAGCTAAAATCATCCTATTGTATTGCCCATTTGTTCTACCATATAATCCAGCATATTTCTTTATTTCATTGCGCTTCACAGTCTCCTCCAATGTACTCAAACACTCTTGCACCTTTTTTATTAGTAAAGTGCGTGAATCGCTCTTCTCCATCGTACGGGCTTTGCACCATATGTTGTGTAGCGCTTGTTTTAGAGTGTGATACGACATGTCTGATTTTGTGCCACTCGATTCAAGTATTTGCTTGGTATATGCGTCAAGTAGGCTGTGGAGTTTATTGGAATTCACGACAGAGTTGGAGTTGTGGTTTCCTGAGTGGATGTTCATTGTGGACAGGCTGTTGCGGTTTAGCTTGATACTGAAACAATATTAAAATATTATTAACCTAATTATTTGATAAATTTATCATTATTTATGATTGATCAGGTCACAGTCTAAAATATAAAAGTGTTCCTTTAATTTTTTTGAGCAGTGTATATTTTAGATACACTGCTCAAAAAAATTAAAGGAACACTTTTCTATAACCCTGTAACTTATTAAGTGATAGTTATATACAGATGACCAGTTAGATTCTGAAAGACACATATTTTCTTGTAATAAACCGATTAATATAACTTTTAACTAATCCTTTATTTGTAAACTAAGATCAACATTTAAAAAAAAAGTGCTATTAACAAAATTAAAAGAAAACATTTTTCAAATGGCAATGTTCCGCTATCTGAAAACCGTGTGCCTTCCAGCAGCACGAATGACTATTTGGCATCTTTTTGGCATACTTCTCACGAGCCTTCTTATGTCTTCCTGTGATATACTGTCCCACTCTTCGATTAGGGCATCTGTTAACTGCTGAAGCGTTTGAGGTGGATTTGGACGACGGCGAACACGTCTTTCCAATTTATCCCATAAGGGTTCAATTGGATTGACATCAGGGCTTATCGCTGGCCAATCCATTTTACGAATTTCATGCTCGTTAAGAAAATTTATAGTAATCGCAGCAGCATGAGGCCTTGCATTATCCTGCATGAAAGGAAAATCAGGGCCTATACCATATGCAGGAATAGCCTGATCTAACAGACTGATATCCATATATCTTGCAGCTGTAAGACTTCCCAGTATCACTACAAGATCGGTTTTTGCGTCCAAACTTATTCCACCTCAGACCATTATCGGACCATCTCCAAATCTGGATACTTCTTGTACAGCAGCAGTGGATTATCGTTCATTCGGACGTCTATGCACATGCAATCACAACGAGTGAGATGAAATCTTGATGGGTCTGTAAAAAGTACTGGCCTCCATTGTCGAAGTTGCCATTCCAAATGTTCACGAGCAAAGTTTAATCGCATAGTTTTATGATATCGAGTTAAAACAGACGTTCATACCGGCCTTCTTGGTTTTAAATCTCCTTCCCGTAACCTGTTTCTAACAGTCTGGTTAGAAATGGTTACCTGATGAGCCATCCTAAGTGTACTTTGTAAAAAAGTAAACTGAAAAAAATTAGAATAACGGTTCAAGAATAATAAAAAAATAAATATGTTTATATTGAAAATTGTGCAATATGAACATTGTAAGCATATTTTGCTATCAAATTATAATCAACTCCTAAATAAATATTTTTATAAAACATTTCTGTAAAAATGTAGAATATGTTCAAGGATTGTAAGATATAGATAATAAAATTCATAAACAATTATAAGTACTCCATTCTTAAGTGGAGTTGTAAAACTTAACTATGTAATTATAATTTAAATAATTAAAAAAATATTTTTTCTACGACTTGCCTAGCAACTAGTGGGAAATATTTATTACGCACGGGTGAATTTCCTGGTAATGACAAAAATAGCATCGGGCATGAAAAATCACCATAGCAACACCGACAATACAAACACACCAAATTGACAGTTTACGTATTTACAATTAATAACAATTATAATTAAGTATTTCGCTAATTTCAAAACACAAAAACAGTGATAGTGAATATAGTGGCGGATAGATTTTAAATTCTATGAAATTTATTTTGTGGAGATTTGACACTAAATATGAGTACCTGCCGACGTAGTGTGTTTTCGAAAGAATAATAAGCAAAATTCCAAACTACCGTTTAAAAAATCTAAATATTGATTTCAAAATATTTTAGATGGATAGATCGAGCTGAAATATTATAAAACAGTTCAAAACAATCTTCTTAATAAGTTTTAATGCTATACTCCACCGTTTGCATGTGATAAATAAATACAGTTAAATTTTAACTTACGGAAATGAAGAACTCTTAAGTTGTAGATGTCCGTACAATTCAACTCAGCTTCTCCATGGGTTCCTACAATTATAATTATTATTATCATTACATTAATTATTTCACAAGTCAGATTTTTCTAAAAAATATAGAAAAATCGTAAAATGCAAAAAATGTTTTTGTAAGTACTTACCTAATAATAATTATTGTCTGTTATTGTTTCCAAACAATATTAAACTAATAAACTACACTTGCTAACGATGAAAATAATATGGGAATACCTGCCATATATATTGTTTAGTTTTATCACGATGCGATAGCGTATTTTGATATTGTAATTCATGTAAAAAAATACTTTAATAATATGCAATTTGTGTGTTTCTCATATTTTAATAGTTCTTTGTAAATAAGCCATAAATGGTATAAATGAGATGTACTACAAAAGTTTTTTCGGCTAATGGCATAAATATGGTTTTCACAGTTGTTAATAACAATTAGCATGGTTACATTATTATTTGTTAACGCGAATTCAAATAGGTACACCTATACGAGGTGGAAGTATTATATTTCGCTTTACTTTCTAGAATAATAATTATTATAAATAAACTGTTGCTCTCCATATTTAAGTGTAAAAGTAATAATTTTATGAGCTTTTTGTCATTTATCTAAAATTTCTATATATATTTTTTTGTTTTAGACATCAGCTAAGTATCGGGGTTTGTTCCTTTTTCTTCTCTTTGGAGGCACTATTTATACGTACATATTATATATTTCAGATCTTCTAGGCCAAGTTCTTGTACGCAAAATAGTTGATTTTTTGAGTTTTATTATAAAATTTATATATACTTTTTTAAATTTTTGAACTCTTATCCTGTAGTATTTCCGTACCAAATGTTCTTGAGTTATCACGGATACAAATTTTTTCTGACCCTTTTATAGAATTTTCACGGACGCCTATGGTACATTAATTTTTGTCGTGTATTTTTAACACCAATTCAACTAGTTAAATATAAAAATTTTTACATTTTAAATATTTGTTTTTATTTTACCCCCTTTTCTACTATTTGCGAACGCCTATGTAAATGCAAATTTTATGCTGCATTTCGTAGGTGATCTTATGTCAAAGCTATATATAATTAGCCAATTTTTCTGGTATATTTGGGAAACTGTTTTTTTCGTTTTTGGCCCTTTTTTAGACTATTTTCGAACGCCTGTGTGTACCAATTCTTTTATGGAATGTTGTTTAGCTTATATTGCACCACAACTATGAAAAATTATGCCATATTTCTAATAAGTTTAGGAAGCATATATTTTTTTTCTTTTGCCACCTTTTACACTATTTACGAACGCCTATAAAAACAAGTTATTTATATCACATTTTATAGTTTATATTCTATCAAAGCTATAAATAACTAGTCAATATTTCTGCTATGTTTAAGAAATACTTTTTTTTTACCTTTTTACCCCATTTTACACTTTTTTCGAATGTCAATGTGGTCTATTTATTAGGTTAAATAACTTAGGTTATATTTAATTAAACGCATAAAAAATTATTCAATATTTCGGATAAGTTTAAGAACTATGATTTTGAACCCTCTTTAAATCCTCTTGCCTACGCTCAATGTTAATCACCACCTATAAATATCCTGTAGTATTTCCGTACCAAATGTGGTTAAAATCCGTTAAGTGGTTTTTGAGTTATCACGGATTCAATTATTTTGTGACCCTTTTATTAATTTTCACGGACGCCCATGGTACATTCATTTTTGTCGTGTATTTTTAACACCAATTCAACTAGTTAAATATACATTACATTTTAAATATTTTTTTATTTTATCCCCTTTTCTACTATTTGCGAACGTCTATGTAAATAAAAATTTTATGCTGCATTTTGTAGGTTATCTTATATCAAAGCTATATATAATTAGCCAATTTTTCTGGTATATTTGGGATTTTTTTTTTCGTTTATGGCCCTTTTTTAGACTATTTTCGAACGCCTGTGTGTACCAATTCTTTTATGGCATATTTTTTAGCTTATATTGTATCACAACTATGAAAAATTATGCCATAGTTCGAATAAGTTTAGGAAATATATATTTTTTATCTTAAAAAACTAGTCCATTCTTGAGTGGAGTAAATGTATTTAACCGGAAATGAAAGTCAATCCGCCACGAAACGAAACAAATATATTACTAAGCTACCAAACATGTTTCGGAGCTACAAGCTCTATCATCAGTGGTAATACAGTCAGTTACGAAAAACTCCATTGCAATGTGCATATAGACAAGCATTCACAGTTCATAGAGTATGCAATGCATTCGGGCCATTTCGTGAAAAATGTTATGTAAAACAATAAAAAAACACACATATATTTTAATTAACAGTTTTTATTGTTTTACATAAAATTTTTCACAAAATGGCCCGAATGCATTGCATACTCTATGAACTCTGAATGCTTGAATATATGCACATTGCAATGGAGTTTTTCGTAACTGACTGTATTACCACTGATGATGGAGCTTGTAGCTCCGAAACATGTTTGGTAGCTTAGTAATATATTTGTTTCATTTCGTGGAGGATTGACTTTCATTTCCGGTTAAATATATTATTTATGTTTTAATCCCGTTTCCACTATTTACGAACGCCTATGAAAGTAAGTTATTTATGACACATTTTATAGGTTATATTCTATCAAAGCTATAAATTACTACTGCGTAAAATAAAACAACTTTAGTTTTAAATATTTCCAAACTTTTATAATATACAAATTTATATTTCAAAATCACACGACATGTTTCGTCCACACAGTGGCTTTATCAAGTGTAAATAAATAAATAAATTACTAGTTAATATTTCTGCTATGTTTAAGAAATATGTTTTTTTTTAATATTTTTTACCCCATTTTACACTATTTTCGAACGCCAATGTGGTCTTATATTTTATGTTCAATATTTTAGGTTATATTCAATTAAATGCGTAAAAAAATATGCAGTATTTCGGATGAGTTTAAGAACTATGATTTTTTTTAATTTTTGAACCCTCTTTTAAACCCCTTGCCTACGCTCAATGTTTCCCAAAATCTAATCAGCCCCTTGCCATGTCCAATAGTATTTTTGTACCAAATTTGGTTAAAATCTGTTAAGTGGTTTTTGCGTTTTCGTGCATACAGACAGACAGACAGACAGACAGACTGACAGACAGACAGACATTTTTTTAAAACTACTTATTTATGTATAAAATGACCAAAAACACGTATTTACGGTGAAATTAAAAAAAAAATAGTCTCCATATATATACATATATTACATAATATATGATATGGAGAGCTAAAAATAAAATAATAAATAAAATATTCATATATTCTACTAGAGTTAAAAATTGTATATTTTACATAAGAAAAAGCAAACTGGATTGTTATGCGAATCGGCATAGCTCCGAGATTTTATATAAAGAAAACACTCTTTTGCAAATGCATATAGTTTATCCAAAGTTAATTTAAAATATTAGTCCCTGCCGAAGATGCACAACGAGTGACGCCGAGCGAAACTACACACTACCCAAAGAAAAATCCTCTAGGCCCTACGGGGCACCTGGTGTTGGAATAAACTAAATAGAAGACGAAACACCTCATACCATTGCCCGGCATGCGTGGGTACTCCATACCTTTGCATTGGAGATTGCTTTGAAAATTTCCACAAGAGCAAATTAATTATAATTATTTTCATGATATTTTTATAAAAAATATCAAAAGAACGTTAGATCTTCTCGTTTTTTTACTTCCAAATTCAGAAATAGCTTTTATAACTGGCATGAAACTACTTTCTGCAAAAATTAATAATATATAATAATAATAATATCTTTATTAACCATAAATTGGTACATTAACAAGTACATTGGCACGTCAAGTAAAACTAAAATGACACAACAAAGAAAGATACATACAAAACTGAATTAAAATAATGAAAACAACAATAATTTCACATTCTTTTGTACACAAACGCGTCAATATAATCTACAATATAAAACACACAATATATATAAAAACTCTAGACAGAACAGGTAACACAGATAAGACAGCCAAAATCACACAAAGGAAAACACAAGAATTAAATTATTGAGCCACAGCAGCAAACTCTTGCAAATTGTAGAATGCGTTGCTCGTCAAAAAAATTTTAACTTTTTTTTAAATACAGTCTCTGATTGGCAGCTCTTTATGTCTACGGGGAGAAGATTGTAACAATGGCAACCAGCATATGCTGGCGATATCTTGAGGAATTCATGCCCCGGGCGAGGCAAATGCAGTTGGTCCCTCCTCTAGTAGAGTACTCATGGTTGTACCCACATGTAGGGATATGATTTTTATTTTTAAAAATATAAGACAATAACTTGTGTATTGTAGGTAGATAGATGTAACTGTAAGAAGACCATTACTTTTAATAGCATCCCTACAGGTGGCTCTGTAAGGTATATTGAAAATACACCTAATTGCTCGTTTCTGGAGCATGAAAATTCTGTCAATTTCAGTACTTCTTCTCCAGACCATTATCCCATATGAGATCAATGCATAGTAAACAGTGATTAATGCACTCAAATCCATGAAAGTCCTCAAGGAACTCAACATGTACAAGCTTTTGCTTATCTTTTTACATAGGTGGTCCACGTGTGTTACCCAGCTCAAATCAGAATCCATGAACAATCCCAACAATTTGGTTTTATCTCAACACAATATGGAAATTAAATTACAGTCAGTGGCGTATATTTTTTTGTCAATCATTTGTATTAAGCTGCCTCTCTAACCCCACTGGACTTAATAATTTTGATCTGCGTAGGACCGTACAAGCTCCTTATTTTTAGCAACAACGCTGTCAAATTTCAAAGAAGTCGGTAAAGATATATTTGATTTAATTAAAAAAAAAACAGTTATTTACAAAAACACTTTAACACCTTGTATCTTCGAAACAATGCTTTTCCGGACGTACGTTTATGGAAACTTTTTTTCATAAAATGACCTGTGAAATCACTTTTTTGAATGTCGTAATAAATCTGGGATTATTTAATCGAAGTTAAAACCCTAAATTTAATAAAAACTTAGTTGGAAATTTGAGGCCAGAAATTTATATCATTTTGTAACTTCCTAAATAACTTTTATTAATTTATTACAAGCAATGTAAACCATTTAGTCGGATATTGCTTGATTTCCAAGGCAGGATTATTTCAAAAATTTTTACACGTAAAAAGCGGGTGATTTATAGCTCCTGTTTCAGGATATGCACATTTGTTTTCTGCTGCTAACACGATTTTAAACATATGGACTACCATGAATAAATTTCAATTTAGCTAGAATAGTACACACGAAAAACTGCTGCGATATCACATTTTTTTTTTGTGGTTTATTGAACGTAATTTCCAGATTTTTCTGCATAGTCTTTGCTTTTGTTATTTGATTAGAATTTTAATATTTAAAATCTATGTATGTATGGAAACAACTTATCGGTGATAACAGCTGCTGGAAAAAATTAGCTTATAAATATAAAATTGAACGAAATAAACTGGTGCCTTCGAATATTTTTTTTATTATTTTTATTGTAGACATCAGCTATTTTTTATTTAAATTGTTTGAGAACTAGAAATTTTTTAACTTTTGTGCCCTTTTTTAAACCTTTTGCCTACGCTGAATGTTTTCTAAAAGTTAATCAGTACCTGGAAACATCCCGTAGTATTTTTGTACCAAATATGACAGTTGAATTATCGTGGATACAGATTTTTCTGACACTTTTTTAGACTTTCCACGGACGCCTATGGTACATAAACTTCTTGTGGTGTATTTTTAACACCAATTCAACTAGGTACTAAAGGCTAAATATATAATTTTTACAGTGAAATATTTTTGACCCTTCCTCTACTATTTATGAACGCCTATGTAACCAATTTTTTTATGCTGTATTTCGTAGGTTATCTTATATAAAACTATACAGGGTGTCCCAGACTAATTTATCCATGCTATATCTCTCTGATCCATTACATTTGTAATACACTTTAATATGGCTTAAAAAACCATCCTTCAAATATTCACCCCTTAGTAACAACCCCAAAACTTTAAAAATTTTAATTGCACCCTGTATATTTAGCTCTCCATATTATCATATATGTAATAATATAATATATGGAGGCTATTAGTTTCATGACAATTTTTTTTTAATTTCACCGGAAATACTTGTTTTTGGTCATTTTATACGTAAATAAGTAGTTTTAAAAAAATGTCTGTATCCACGAAAACGCAAAAACCACTTAACAGATTTTAACCAAATTTGGTAGGAAAATACTATTGGACATGGCAAGGAGCTGATTAGATTTTGGGAAACATTGAGCGTAGGCAACGGGTTTAAAAGAGGGTTCCGAAATACTGCATATTTTTTTACGAACATAAATTATTAGAATTCAAACAAAATACCCACTAAAAGTGGTATACAGCAAAAAAATTCTACAGAATCATGCGATGTTGGTAAGAAAAGAGATGTACCTGAGGAAGGCGAATAAGTCGAAACGTTGTACCATTGATATGAAATAAAAATATTTCAAAAGGAAAAAAAAAATCGCTTATAAAATAGAACCTTAAATCCCAAGAAAAGAAAAGAATAAATAAATTATTAGACCACATTGGCGTTCGAAAATAGTGAAAAATGGGGTAAAAAGATTTAAAAAAAACGTATTTCTTAAACATAGCAGAAATATTAACTAGTTATTTATAGCTTTGATAGAATATAACCAATAGAATGTGTCATAAATAACTTACTTTCATAGGCGTTCGTAAATAGTGGAAAAGGGGTCACAACATTAAAATATATATTTCCTAAACTTATTTCAAATATGGAATAATTTTTCATAGTTGTGATACAATATAAGCTAAAAAATATTTCATAAAAGAATTGGTTCACAAAGGCGTTCGAAAATAGTCTAAAAAAAGGACTAAATACGAAAAAAAAAATATTTCCGAAATATACCATAAAAAGTGGCTAATTATATATATCTTTGCTATGAGATAACCTAAAAAATGCAGCATAAAATTTTTATTTACATAGGCGTTCGTAAATAGTAGAAAAGGGGGTAAAATAAAAAAAATATTTAAAATGTAAAAAATTCTGTATTTAACTAGTTGAAGTGATGTTAAAAATACACGACAAAAATTAATGTACCATAGACGTCCGTAAAAGTTCTATAAAAGGGTCAGAAAAAATTTGTATTCGTGATAACTCAAAAACCACTTAACGGATTTTAACCACATTTGGTACGAAAATACTACAGGACAGTGTGATCCAGGAAGCGAAGAAGCCGAATGTGAATACGAGAGGTCGCAATCGTGCTCTTAGTAAATAGTGTGAAACATTTAGAATAGGATACAAAGTTTTTTATCAAAAGCATTTTTCATTCTCCTTTGAATTTTTGTTTAATATTTTTATAAGAGTATTCTTTATAATATTTAATCTTCTTTCGATATTGGGGTTATTTTTGATATTATTTTTATTATATTTGTACGTTTTGTAAATTTGCATTTCGAGATCTATAATAAAATGAACTGCAAGCATATTAAAATTTGTCAACTGAATACAAGATCAATCACGTCTCACTTCATAGATTTTTGCAATATAATACACACAGAAGATTTTGACATTATTTGCGTAACAGAGACATGGCTAAAATCAAACGTTGGTAATGATGTGATTCAGATTCCGGGTTATAATATTGTTCGCGAAGATCGTTTTGATTCCCGGGGAGGTGGAGTGGCTATTTATATGAAAAACTTTTTAAATATGGAATTACTATCTTTTAATATTGACAAAACCATTTGTGAGGCAATTTTTTTGAAAGTTAAGTACGCGAAGGCGTCGCTGGTTATTGGTGTCATTTATAGACCTCCTCAAGGTAGCATTTCCCAATTCGTTGACCACATTGAGGATATATTAACTTTGTGAAAATGGGGCAAAATAAATTTTATAATAAAACTAATTTGCGTACAAGAACTTGACCTAGAAGATCTGAAATATAAAATATGTAGTGCATCCGAAGAGATGAAAAAGGAACAAAACCCGGTACTTAAAAAAAATAGCTGATGTCTAAAACAAAATTTTAGATAAATGACAAAAAAGTCATAAAATTATTACTTTTACACTAAAATATGGAAAGCTATTCGTGCCTCAAGGGCAACAGTTTATTTTTTATAATTTTGTAGGTAGTCTTCCATAGTCTATTCAACAAATTTTTCAAAATTAAAATCGGTTGATAAGTAATTAAGAAAATGTCAGATTATTTTTTATTTTTGTTAAATTAATCAAGAAAGCTTTAAAGGAACAATAAAAAATAAATGTAATAAAAATAACATGATAAAAATAAATGAAATTAACAATTAACTAACTAATATTAATTACATTAGATGTTCGAATTGTAGTCCCCCTGCTGCAACACACATTTCGAATCGGGTCAGAAGATTTCTAGTATCTACATGTGGCTTGAATTATTGCAGGAGTAATTTGGCGCCATACCTGTCTTATGTTTTCTTTTATTTCGTCTAGATTTTGCGGTTTTGACTGATACACAATATCTTTTATGCTACCAAAAAAAAAAGAGTCAAGAGGTGACAAATCAAGTGAATGTCTATGAAAATATATACACCGATGCTTCAAAAAGCGACCTTGGCGTAGGAGCCGCAATCATATTTCCAGACAAATCAACTGAAAAATATAAACTACACCAAACTTCAAGCAACTCTCGATTACGTCAAAGACTCGAACTCCTCAAACTTCCTCAGTCTGACAGACTCCTTAAGTTCCATTAATATTATCCAACAATTATATCCTACACATCCAATCGCCATTCAAATCAAAGAAATGCTTTACGAATGCCACTGTAGACAAAAGAACGTCGTATTTATCTGGATACCATCTCACATTGGCATACAAGGAAATGAAGAAGCAGACCAAGCCGCAAAAGAAGCTATAACGGATGAGAAGGCAACTTACATTCAAAATGCTAATTCCACAGACGTCAAAGCCTACATGAAATTAAAAGTGTATCAGAAATGGCAAAGTATATGGAGTCAATCACAATCAAAACTTTCCAAAGTCAAGAAGTCAACCAAACCTTGGAAATTTTCACCGAAACACAGACGCCAGCAAGTAACTCTAACAAGAATAAGGATAGGCCACAGAAAACTCAAACACGAATTTCTTACTACACAATCAGAAAGGCCAATATGTGAATCTTGCAATTTGACGCTATCCATCGAACATCTACTTAGCGAATGTCCAGGAATAAGACAACTACAAACATCATTGACCTCCCAGAAAATATTGAAGAATTATTGAGCAAAGAAGAACACACTCCAAACATATTTAAATTCATATCCGCACTTAACATTAAAAATAAGCTCTAAATTTACAATCGAGCAAACAACATATATTGTCATTGTTATATTTGTATTTTGATATGAAACTGATCCGTCGCTAATAACTTAGTAGGTTGATGCGACATTAAACTAATAAAAAAACACAAAAAAAAATCCTGAATGTGCCACCCACATAATTTCTGTAAAATTAAAATTAACGTTTACTACATTTCACTGCCGCCCAAACCGAAAAATGCAAAAAGTTTAACTCTTTTCACTTATTTAATTAGTTGGCTTTATGTTTGATTAATTATATTATTTCATTAATATTTTCGCATTACGTTTCGCAAACTGTGCGAAATGTAAAACAGCATACTTGTGTTGATTTTGCAAATTTAACGCAGAATTTTCAACAAGAATAATTGTTTCTGTATCAATTTAATTACAAAAAACATCATTTCATTCCGTTTTAATAAACATGCAATTCATAAATGCAAAAATGAAGTAGCGAGAAAAAGCCTGATCTAGAATATAAGTAGGTACAACGTTCCACTATAATGAGCTAATGAATTTCAATAATAAGTAGGTAAATATAAGTGAATCTAAAGGATCTTATAATAATCGAACTGAGCTATATTAGGCGATAAAAGAAAAATACTTGGATAATATGTAGATTTATACCACCCTCTCCAGTTCTATTGTTCCATGGAAATTCTCTTGGATTTTTATTTATACAAAGGATAAGAAATACATTCTTTGTTTTTTGTTTATTCACAAATTTCTTAGAGTTTCCGTTTTATTTTTCTTTGGCGTTGCTTGTTTTTATTTTTATACGTACAGAGTGAGTATACTCTAAAGAAAAGTTATTTAGTATTGAAAAGAAACGCTGTCTTGCTGTATTCCGCAACTGAAGAGACTAATCGAAGTCGAAACAGTAGAATTATGTCTCCAACAGAAAGTGCAAAACTTTGACTGACTGGATATTAAGAGTTGGTATATAGAAAACGTATTGGACAATGTCTAAAACAATTTTCTGTTGTGTATGACTATAAAGACATTTGGGTTGGGTAACTCTATCTGTTTTCGAACTCAGACAGTTCTCATCAGTATGGCTAGGAAAGCCATATGCATGGTGTTGAATTGGTGTGCCGTCGTGTAAAAACGAGGAAATTAGCCGTACTTCACGCGAATATTTCCCTCATGTGTAAAAAATCCTATGAACAGAGTGCAATTATCGATTGAATACAGCGGTAACTGCACTGTAGAAACCGAAAGAGCACTGGGATAATTGGATTGTTTTGCGTATCCACGGTAATCTCATTGTGAATCCATGATAATTAAAAATAAAATCAGTTTGACAAGTAAAGTCAAAAAATATTTTTAAAAATGTCTCGTTTCGGATGTGATTCATTGGGAATTTTACCTAACAGCATGTTTTGAAATGGATATTTTGTATTAAAAAAAAAAAATAGGAATTTAATATTTAAACCAATAGGTATTTGTATTCGGGAAATGTTCCCCCGAATTACACTCGTGCATCAAAATAACCAGATAATTTTGCATTCCAGCATGTTGTCTTTGAAAAACTACATTCGGGCATTTTCATTTTTTGGAGAATGAGCCCGACACCGACTCATGCAGTTTTTAGACAACACGCTGTCATGTAAAATTTTCAGTAATTTTGATGCACTTGTGTAATTACTTCCGAATACAAACCGTCCTAGGTCGGAACCGTGCCGTCGCTTGGCGAGGGAAGTAGCTAATATGAAGATACGCCGCGTGACTTCGCAAGCAGATAGAGTTACCCAACCCAAATGTATGACCCTATTGTTTATTTTTTTATGTTTTTGAACCATTTTTCTTTTAATTTTTTTTATTCTTGTTTTTCTTTGGATTTCAGGTTCTTCAAAACAACATTTTTTTAATTTTTAGTTAAAAATTACATTTCACTTGTCTAACTTTATCAAGTAACTACGTTTCGGCGATGGTATGTCGCCTTCTTCAGGCCATTTAATTTTTTTTTTAATTTAAAGATTAGAAAAATTGTTTAAACTGTATTGTGTTTGTAAACGTGAAGTCCTGTAAAATATATGTATTTTTTATTGTAAAAAACAGAAAAATATTTTATAAATTATGATTTTAAAATGTTTAATTTATATTCTGAATTTTGACAAACTGTAAAAGGGGATAAACCATCGCCGAAACGTAGTTACTTAATAAAGTTAGACAAGCGAAATGTAGTTTTTAGCTAAAAATTAAAAAGACTGTGTTTTCAAGAACACGAAACAAGACAATTTAAAGGCATTTCTGGTTTGCAAAGGACAAAACGGCGAAACACGTCAACTTTCGTTTTCGAAGGGGAAATAAGATCCGACTATTTTTGCCCCAAATTGAAACCCCACATGGGGGTGACACATCCACCCTTAGAATCTTACTAAAGCCTCTTTTCAACGCCGTCTCATTTTTGGAGTTATTTTGACAATTGGCCGGACCACCTATAGTAATTTCTTGTAGGTGGTTCGTGTGAGCTGCGACAGATAGATTATTAATAGAAAAAAGCTTTATTGTTTTATAACAAATTAAAAATGCTTTTAATTTTGTAGCACCTCGTCAACTCCCAGGCACGTATCAAATATTTTTGGTCTTGTGACAATAATTATCGTCATTTGGTCACGTGAGGAGTATAATCGCAAGTAAACATAACATGCATGGTTATAATTATTATGTTTATTTTTTTATTACTTTATCAATAATTGTATTTTGTTATCATGATGAAATAGTCCCCCACTCTTCCCACAAGTTTATTGTTTGTCACCATTATTTATTGATAAAAGCAAATAACAAACTCAAGGAAAACATCCTAGGTGTGTCTGATATTTATTTTATTGGGGATACAGAAGATTAAAAGCAAACCAACAATAGTAGGTATTCACAAAGCACAATGTGTATTATAGTTATACCTAGTATTTTTCAAGAATGTATACGGCTATGAATACCCTAATAATAAAGGGTGTCCTAAAATTAACGCAAGATTTGAATGAAATAGAAAACACATGTAAGGATAACAACAGTAAATTCAAATAAAACCCGATAATAATGCAAATAATTGAATTTAATCCGTTCGGTACAACAGCTTTTTTCTATATTCGACTATTCTCTAACAATATAATCATCTAACTAACTAAAAGATCAATTCTCTTTCGGAATCCAAATTAAAACTTGTACATTCAGCCATTTTTAAAATCTCAGTCGTTGACATGTTTAGAGAGTGTTAACATAAACAAAAACCAAACAGAAAGGGCAGTGTCCTCACTGTTTAGGAATCTTGCGTCATATGATATAATGATTGAAATATAAATAAGTATAATAACACATTAATTATAATAGGAAGTGTGTTAAAATAAACAATTGGAGGTCATCGAATAGTACAATGCTCTTACTATACTAAAAATAGTTCGGCCATCCTGACCATTGGTTTGTCCTCAGACCTGATATGACACTAAAACTTGGACATAACTTCAATCTTATAACAATAGGCTTATTCGTTAAAACAATATAATGAAATAAAAGTATCTTAAATATTATAAGCCATGTTCACTTATAGTCAGCGTTTGCCAAAAAATAAAAAAATAATGTTCACTTCTATGGTAGACAATGTTTGTTAAAAAAACAAAATTACAAGCAACGTTTGTTTCTGGGCAACGTTTTTAAAAAAAAAATCTTTACATGTGACGTTTGCATCTAGGCAACGTTTGCCAAAAAAATCTTCACATCTGACGTTGGTTTCTAAGCAACGTTTGCCGAAAAAAAATCACAAGCAACGTTTGCCACTAATCCTCTTTGTTTACTATGCTAATCCACTTTTTGACATGGTCTACGGGTACAACAGTCCTCTTACATTTGAACCTTTCTCGTAAGTCTTCAACGTCATATCTCTCATTAAACAATACAACACTTTTGTGATGCGAAAAGGAGATACTTGTACATTTTCCTGTAACAATCTTATTTAAAAATTACAAATGTGTCCATGAAACTATGCAATGTTATATCCTTCAAATCAATACAATGCAATTCTAATCTTTTAACGATGCACTCTTATGAACGTATTGGAACTGTCCAAATCTATTAAACAATTCTTTATTTTTTGCCAAAAAAATTCAAGCATACTGTAAATAGTATATTAAGTATAAAGGGCGGTAAAGCATTCGTTGCAGCCCGCCGCTGTATAGACGCACAAGTGAGCGAAGCGAGCGAGGGTAGCTATATAGCGAAGGGCTGCAGCGGCTTTACTGCCAGTGGTGCTTACAACTGTTTTTCGCCTGCCTCTTCATTTGACAGTAATTAATGGGAGTATTTTTTGACGTACATGATAATAGGCGTTATCCTTTGACAAACTCAGATGCTAACGTTATTATTGGAAATCTAACAGTAGCGCCATCTATGAAAAAAAAAAAAATAAAAAGAGCGGGCGCTAACTGGTCATTTAAAACTCTTTAAAACTGTTTAAGTGCAGGCAGGCGAAAAAAGATATTAAGATGCTCTTCCTTTGCTAATTATTCGACCTTTGGATTTCCTTTCGTGGAAAAGGACACTCTTGTTTAAGGTGGCCTAGCCTACTGCAATTTATTAGCTACATTCGACACGTGGTATTCTACAATTAACTGAAATGTGACCTGGAATACTACAATTGTAGCACGCTTTACGAGAGCCTGGCGCCCTAAAAACTTCTTTATTGTTCAAATTGCTACGATTAGAATCAGTCCTAGTTGAAGGTTTAAATTTCACTTTACCACGTGAAAATCTTTTATTTCGTACTCACCGATATGCATATAGAGAGAATTATATTCAGTAAGATTTCAAATTCTCTGTTGTTTTAACCATTTTAAAACTTTCTATAAGTAGGTATTGCTTATATTTACAAATGGCTTGTTACATAATATAACAAAACTTTAATTATATTGGTGGCATGAGTCAAATTGCCAATATAATTAAAGTCTTGTTGCAATATGTAACAAGGAATTTGTACATAAAGTCTCCCGCTTATATATATAATGGAGTTCTACTCCTTGTCCGGTTATCGTTTGTCAACTTTGCTTCACCGGGCATATTGCCTATACTCAAAAACTAGATGTCGCCAAATACATCTTCTTGCTAATGCTTTTATATCCTTAGAGATACATACAACTTTTATATCGGCCCTGTTAATGGACTTAGCTTGATAGCCTTAGAAATAAATAAATAAATAAACATCGTTTTATTAATATCTGATAAGCAAATTTATAAATATGAAAACTATAATAAACTGAAATGTAGAGAATCTAAAGCTCCATATGAAATCCTAACGGCTTCTTTTGTGTGGTCATTTTTCGGTGCATAAATGATTTTCTGAACATTATTTTCGTCTGTAACTGTAATAACTGGTAGAATAAATATCAAATTTTGCAATCCAACTCCATTTCTTCTTACACGCTTTATTAGTATGCCTTCTGAGTCGGTGATAATTATCTTCCATTTCGTGTTTCGATCAATTTTTGTATGCTTCGTACAGTAGCAACCCATCTCCAGCAAACGCACTGAAAAAATAAAGAAAATAAACTGTTGCCCTCGAGGCACGAATAGCTCTACATATTTAAGTGGAAAACTAATAATTTTATGACCTTTTTGTCATTTATCTAAAATTTATATATATTTTTTTTTGTTTTAGCTAGTTTTTTTAAGTATAGGGTTTTGATTCTTTTTGTTCTCTTTGGAGGTACTATTTATACGTACATATTCTATATTTCAGATCTTCTACGCCAAATTCTTGTCCGCAAAATAGTTGATTTTTCTACTATTTACGAACGCCTATGTAATCAAAATTGTTATGCTGCATGTTGTAGGTTATCTTCTATCAAATATATATATATGTAAAAGGATGTGTTTGGCGACATCTAGTTCTCATTGGTAGTACGCAGAGTGACAGTTCCTATATCGGCTGCCTGGGAGGTCACTGACCCCATAAAGCAACTACCAACACATAGACGCGCCGATATTCCCTTAAGCGGGACCGCCTATATTTGAAATCAGCTTGTTTAACAAAACAAGACTTAAAATCCGAGAGTTTGTCTGTCAACCACTATACTTTCACCAGACTGCCGTTTCGTCGATCCACGACTCATCAGTGGTGATCGGTCAGTAGTTGACAGCCAAACTCTCGTAAATAATGTGGTATATACCCCACACGGTACAGAGATGTAAAAGGATACCTTCATCATCCAAAAATGCGTAGGAAAAAGTTGGTCTGGTAAAAACTACAGACTACTGTGTTTTGTGGGCCAGTGTAATTAATCATTAATTAATTATCGCAGCATTTGTGTTTAATCCAATTAAATTAATTATTTAAATCCAATTTAGTATGCCACACTTGTTTATTATTATTATTATTATTATTCTTATCTCACTACCACTTGACATAGATTTGCATTTTATAGCGAAAATGAATATTCCATTTAATGAATGACCGAGTTATACAGTGCTTTCATTTTAAAACTTGGTAAAAATATTAAATTTCTTCTTGACTGTCAAAATTACTTTGCTCTAAACTTGCGTACTATGGTTTTAATGTTGAGGCTGCCAAATTGATGTATTCGTATTTAAGTGATCGTAGAAAAAGATATTCTCGAATAAAAATTTCTCTCCGGAGATTCATATATTACCAAGGTTCCACAAGGATCAATTCAGAAATACATTTTTGACTCACCCCGTATATAAATTTAAAGTTTATGCTAAAAATTGACTACCGTATTTTTCTATTGTGAAATTCGTTGGTTTAACCAGATGTTAAAATAACGTTAACGTTAATAGTGGTGGACGTTATTTTTTAGAACTACCATATCTCTCTATTTTGAGATTCGTTGGTTGCAGTTACGATTCTACCATATTTCTCTATTTTGAAATTCGTTTGTTTGTCATAATTTGGAAATATTTTTTTCTAACGTTGGTGTCACTTATTTTACTAATAATATGCTTGACAGATACCTTTTGTGTGCGGTAGCTGTCACAGTTTATATGACATTTGGAATAGTGATATTTATAAAAGGAACGTAGTATGTGTGAAGTGAGATATATTTTTAAAGATTAATACTTTTTCAATAGAATTTACGAATGGATACGTTATTCTTGAATACGATTGTGACTAAAAATATATGAAATTGCTTGTCCCATATGTTTTGCTAAGAATATAATCATGAAAATGGGTTTCAAAAAAAATCGACAAATTCCAATATAATTGCACCTCTAGTTTCACGTCATAATTTGGTTTTGGTAATATGTTTTTACTAACACGACAGACAAATTGCTTGTATCAAATAGTTTATTATTATTTTCTTTGTTTACATTAATAGTTTTCGGCATTATTTTCATGTTTAAGATCAATTTTTATCAACATGTTGTATATTGTAGTGTTATAAAATTCACTCTTGTAATATCAGATACCCTGGGAGTATTTCTGTGTTTTAATTGAAGATTAGGGTGAGGCTATCAAGTTTTATTATAGTTGATATAAAGTCAAGTATTTTATTAAACAACTTTCAGATAAAAAAATGAATAAAAAAGCAATGAATTAAAGAACAAAAACAATATCAAAAACAATTTTCAATTAGTAATTAAATATACTCTACCGCACCTCCATTTTCTTCAACACATCGTATAGGTGTAAGACTTTTTCGAAGTTTCTCTAATGAATCTGTCATGAACACAAAATTCAAGCAAAATGGTTCCCCCTCAAAAACAAAATCGATATGTTTTTGCAGAAAATCGTCTCTACTTCACATTTCAAATGACGAATTATTCTGGATGGCAATTTTTAAAATGACAGCACTGTATAATTGCATAAAACACAAAACATCCGCAGTAAAGTAATTGAATGAATATATTTCCATCTACATAAAAATGTACTTACTTTAAATAACTTTATTTAACCACCATATTCTTTGCGATGAGTCTCACTTGCTCTTCTAGCAATTCGCTTAACAAAATACCGTTTTTGTGGACTTTGTCTTCCAGCAACTTTATCAATCTACTGATATTTTCAATAATATAGCATTTTTCTCGGCAGTCCTCTATTTTTATATCGCTTGTTTTTAAAAACAAATCAGACAGCTGATTGCACAAATTCAGATATTTCGCATCTCGTTTCAAACCATTAAATCCATATATCTCCTTTTCAATTTTACTTAAATTAGTGTGGATCTTATTCGACTCTAAATTAACCTCAGTTGAGCTTTGGATAAAAATATATAAGTCATTCATTTTCGAGTTAATATCTGTGAAACGGTCTATGAATTCATCTGCGCTACTATTGTGCCTTTCAATATCAAGTAACAAATCCGTATAACTTTTTAAAAAATCCCGAATATTTTCCACATTTTCTTTAAACCGTTTCAATTTTAATTTTTGCGACAAATCACTTGGTGACGACTTCTCTGGTTCATTTGATGAACCATTGGCCTTTCTAGATGCCTCTTTGTATTCCTTTTCTGTTATTATTTTCACGCTGTTATTGAAAATTGATTTGTTGCTTTTCTCTGCTCCCTCGTCGTCTATTACTAGTAATTCTACACTATCTCTCTGCAAAAATTTTTCCGCTTTTCCATCAGATTGCAGTGTGCTATATCGATTAAGGTTAACAGCGTCGTATTGATGGTTGTCAATGTCAGGCAACTTTTTGTATGGGTTTTGTTGATTGACTTTGTTGAATTTCAAAGGAAACTCTTTGGAATTGTCAATCGTTATTTCAATATATGATTCTGACACGTTTTTACTATTTTTATCTCGATTAAAAACTGATGGTTTTGTTTCGATTTGTTCGTAAATATGACTATTTCTTGATATGACGTTGTTCTTATCCAATTTTGCCGATGGTTTCGTAATTGGTGGATTGTCAGATTCTCTAATGTTTTTCGATGTAAGCGGGAGATTTGTGTTGTTTTTAAATGTTGTAGTTTTTGTATCAGGACTTGTTTTTATACTGGAATCGAGCGGTGTGTTAAATACTCGATTTACCAGAGTTTTCGGTGACTGTGGTAAAAGATCGTTTTGTGTTGGTGGTTTGTACGGTTGCTTTTCTGAAAAAAATAAAAATAAATTTAGATAAAGCTGATAACGCAAGCTGTTATATAAAGTTCCTGACTAAGCACGGCAAGGCTTCTGTTAACCATTATGGAAGAGACGTCATCGGTTTACGAGGAATCATGTGCTTTTTGAGCATGATAGGGAAGGTCTTGAAGTAGAAAAAAAATTATACTGGAAAATGATCAGCTGAAGAAGAAACAAAGCGCCGAAATTGTTGGAGTATTCAATTGAACTAATTAGTTTTAAAATTAGTCTTTCAGAAACAATCTCCGCATCTTCCCCATTTTAAATTATTAATAAATTCCCTACGAGATGTCTAAATAGGTTGTTCTCTGTGGGATTATCTTCTGTAGTCTTTGGGATTTAAGTAAATTATTAATCAATAGTCTTAAATCTTAAATTAATAGTTTCGTGGAACGTCATTTTTCTACGAGAAGTTTTTCATCAATAACGATTTAATTTTGTTGCTTTGAGTCCTAAAAGGTCTGCTAATCTAGTGGCGGCTCGTCAGGGCAGGCAAGACCGGCAGTGCCTGCTCAGATTTGATTTCAGGGACATTTTTATAATAGTAATTATTTTATGTATCTGAAAAGAGTAATAAATATTAAGTAGAGCGCCAGTATTCATGTGACTTCTGAGAGTGTAAATCACGTACGCCTAATGATAGACCTATCATTCACAAGCCTTCTGGAGCAGGCACCCCACAGACCACAGCCAAAGTGATCACGCAACCTCCTCTCAATAATGTTAGAGGAGTGGTCAACAAACACCGATACAATCTCCAAAGGTCGAGTCGCATAAACGCCATCCGACGATTGAATGGCTTCAATTTTTTTAGCTTTTCCTGACTTTCTCATCAGGCTGTTATAGGTTTTCCAGATAGTCTTAGATTTATTGGATGAGACCGATAGTATGTTGTTGAAATTATTTATTTTTTCGGATCTAACACTTTGACTAACAGTCCTCTTCAATGCAGCATATGATTCGCATACATGAGCTTCACTCACATGCCCCCTCAACCAGCAATTGCAGCATATTGGTATTCATTTGGATTGAGCTATAAAATTCAAAATAGTTACACAGGTACAATCGAGGAACTGAAAGTCAAAATTCGTGAAGAAGTTGAAGGAATAGACGAAGGTTTGTAATATTGAAAAATGTATTGAAGTTGGTGGAGGTCATTTAGAAGACGTGATTTTTAAAGGTTAGAATTAAATTAGCCAAATATTTATAAGTTATCATAAATCCCAAAGAGCTAGCTGTAATTTAGTAAAATAAAAAGTTTGTTTTGTTGACTAAAACATGTTAAATTCAAATATTACAATAAAGAACCCTGTATAAACCTATTATTACTATTTATCCAAGGTGCATCCTATGGTGAAGACCCATTTGAATAGTTATACTCGAATAACATAATAGCAACCGCATAACACTTTCGGTTATACCGGAAGTTGATTCCATTTTTGTTATTTTGAAATAGAATTATTACATTTTTGTACGACGAATAACTTAAACTGATTTCTCGTTACAAAATACCAATCGACATGACCGAGCATTTTTTGAAACACGTCCCAATTTAATTATTGTTGAATTTATTCGATTTGGCTGATACACACTGTATAGTATTGGTCAAAACCATAATATCTATATAGGTCAATTACTTTACATTCCGTACATTATAATCTTGTATGTCGCACAAAAGAAACTGACACAATGTTTTACTCTATCCAAACTAGGGCACAAAACTCACTTTATTAGATTTAATATTGCAACTTTGGTCTTGACTTTCAATACGCCCTTCTAGGGTTCTGTTTTATGTAGGTAGGTAAGTAATTTTGAAGAAACTTTCACAGAACTGTGTTAAAGTTTTATGAGTTTACCGGTAGTACAAAATATGTATGACTTGAACTACAAAGTTTTGGATTGTAAATTTTGTATTTAAATATTTTAGGGCAGCTTTACACTATGGATGCTAATGTTTTTCCAACTTACAGGCATTCGTTTTCTTAATTCGCTTTCCTTTAAGATTAAGTTTGAACCATTTGTCCATGCAAATTATTCATGAGGTTTGGGAGAAAAAGAAATCATTGGATATATGAATAACAACTAGCACAAAGCAGGATTGTGTCATTGCACCGAGCTTGTTTCAATTTGTGTGGGACCGACCTAACCACATGCACCTATCTTTAATAAGCCTCGGCCGTATCGGATATTATGAAGTGTTCTGTTTGTCCGACTGCGTGCAGGATCGCAAGGCTCTGCCCAAGAATTTGCTAGGTGCTACACAGAAAAAAGCAAATACTCAAATTAAACATTTCAATATTCTTATTTTTTTTGACTTGTTCTAAGACTTTTTATTCTCATTCGAAGTAAAATATTTTAAATTGAAAATTTTGAAATGCTTAAATGTAGATTTCCATATATTCAACAAAAATGTTCACTTTAAATAAATAGTTTTCATTAGAACATTCAAACATACTCTGTTTAAATGACCCACCTCCTTGATTTAAGAATGTATGGTTTCTTATATTAAATATTCAGTGTTCTTTAAATAAGACCACAGCAGCTTATAATAAGGATATTCGTATACTCAAATTGAATATGCCATAAATTTGATTCAAATATAAAATATTTTCATTTCAAAAATTCGTCATTTCATTTTGACCTTGATCTGAGATTCGGTCGCACTCTATATTCTCCAATGAAGCATATTGCACAGTGTTGCCCTAAGTGATAATAAGAAGCATTGTTTTTATAAAGACAATGTAAGAAGGTAAATAGGTATATTTATTTTGCTGCAACCATACAATATTAATTCGATTCTCCATATTTTGCTAGTGGTATCCATAAAGTTATTTGTTGTTTGAGGACAATTTGTTATTTTAATAGTGTGAAAACAACTAATAGAAGTATTTAGCAAACATAATCTAATTTGGTTATTACACCTTAGCTTTAGTTATATACAAAACTATTACAACTAAGAATTATTCCTTTGGAATGAATCCTCTTCCTAGATATCTAAAAAAGTACTTGCAATGTTTATTTAACTTAAATGGAGCTACTGGCAACATGGCCCATGCTTTTACATTTTGTGACCATGCATTTTTTGCAAGTTGCATACCTAACCTACGTATAATTCGTAGCCGAGATCTCCCGAGTAGACCGGGGAAGTCCCAACTTGAAAAATATCGGCGTTACTTTGATGTTTTTGTTGAGAAACTAACATTTGAAGCATTCTTATTGATGTATTATACCTAGTTATAGAATTAAAAAATCATCTCAAGTTTTTGTAATACATTTTAAATTTTACCTCTATATAACCGTTAAATTAATAAATAAATAAAATAAAAAATCAAAATATATTATTGTGTGTTATGGAGGAACAAAACGCTCAGGAAATGGAAGTACTTCTTAAAGAATGGGGTTGTCCAGACTCCATAATTCAAGTGTTCCAAGGTAAGTGAATTTTGTTTTTACAATGGAATATGAAAATTATAGTATCGTATCTTAAAACACTATCTACCAAGTAGCAATAATTATTATTAAATGTGCGGATCTAATGTGGCATTTGTTTCCCGGGGCTTTTTTTAATGATTACTTATAAAGAGTTCATTTTAACACCAGAAGTAGGTTTACCTACCTATCTAATAACAAAATTTATACGTTCAGAATAAACTATATTTTCTAAACATTAATTATTATATAAATAAGAAGTGAGCTTTTTATAAAGTAATCTAAGTCTAGGTACTTGTGGGTAGGTATTGTAAAACTTGTAGGTACATGCTAATACACATGTTGACCCAACAAAGGCTAAACTGGATTCATTTTTACTTATCCATTCCCATGTAAGATTACAAAAAATATGTTTATTATCAAGGAAAAGTTAAATGATTCCCGTTTCATGATGCATTTGTTTGGTTTGTTCTTAGAGTTGGGCTGGTATAAAAAAAAAACTTTCAATGATGGGTAGATAGGTATTTCCATGGTTTTTTTATTATAGTTCCCTCGGAAATTGCAAAATAGGTTCCTGTTCTCAGTGGATCTTCCTGTACTTCTTGTGTGCAATATTATTCAAGTTTATTTAGGATTTATTAATAGATACTTATTTCTCATTCATCTAAATTGAATAAATTTTTTGTTTTGTTTTAGACAGCTATTTTGTTGTATCGGGTTTTGTTCATTTTTCTTCTCTTTGGAGGCACTATTCATACGTACATATTTTATATTTCAGATCTTCTAGGGCAAGTTCTTGTACGCAAAACACATCAGATCTGGCTAGAGACTGTTGGAATTATTTTTGAATTTTTTGTTTGTTACTTTGTTAGTTTTTTTCTGTCGATTGGTGCTGTAGCTACTAGCCAAAAATATTATGTAAATAAGTACTTTATTATTAAACCTAAAAATTATTAATACAAAAATTTAGAGATAAGACACGCAACACGGTTGTTTTTTCTTTTTTTTGTTTTTTTTTCTGTGATCGTGTGGCACAGTACAGTAGGTACCTACACAAATATAATATAATAATTATTGTTATTAATATATGTATTGTTATTATATATTCAGAGGTGTCTCTGTATATTTAATAAATTTGTATTTTGAACTCGTATTTTAATTTTTTTTTGAAATAATCCATCGATTTTCTTTACGAACGTATATTCTCAATATGATCAGATGCTATACTTTAATCTAAAGCCTGTATGAGCTCATATTCTCAAAATGGTCATACCAAATGTTTAATATAATCTAATTCTATACTTACTTTGAGAATTCATATTCTCAAAATAATCATACCGAATGTTTAATATAATCTAATTCTATACTTACTTTGAGAATTCTTATTCTCAAAATAATCATACCAAATGTTTAATATAAGCTAATTCTATACTTGCTTTGAGAATTCATATTCTCAATATAAGCATATTAAATTTTCAATGTAATCCGACGCTATACTTTATTCTAAACCCTGTATGTTATGATTGAGTAACCAGTTTATTTAATTTAAGACTACATTTTTTTGGAATAAGTAGTAATTACTCTTAAAATGTGTATTCAGGCATCCTAAAACTAAATATTCATATGCTCCATTCAAATTAATACCATTGAGAATTTGATAATCTACATTGAAATAGATATATTCTCGGGGATATACAAATCTAACATATGCTTGAATGGAAACTTAGCGATTTAAACCAAGCAAATTATTTTTTCTGTGTATAACGCTAGATACTGACACGCGATTTATTTTACTGACTTATGTTTTCGTGATAACTTAACCGCCTAGATTTTTTGGCATTCCTTTCGTCTACTGAACCAACAATCACTAATAAGTTGTTTTTCGACGAAACGGCCGTCTGTCGGTTGGATATCTAGTATGCGACGGAAATCATTAGAATTTTCATATACATATACAAACCAAGAAATAATATTTAAGTAAATACATACCTGCAGTTTTATTTTTCAATTCTTCCATAGACCGACGAATAGCAGGTGTTATTGGCTTTGTTTTGGTTAAAGGAGGATTTTGTTTGATTTGTACAACATTATTGACGTCATGTTTTCTTCCATCCTTTTGTAAAATACCATTAGTTGGCTTGAAATTTTCCCTACTGGAATTTCCTATATTTCTCTTTCGATTCTCATCAAATTTTGTTAATACGTGATGGGCTAGAATCCGATTTGTTTCAATATTTTTTTCTATTTGCGTTGGCTTATCAGCTATTGTTGGCGTGGAATTATTTTTGGGTTCATTGATTGCATTTTCCGTTGAAGCTGTTTTATGTAACGCGTTGATTTGCCGTTTTTGGCGCATTGCTTTTATCCTTTGCTCAAATTCGTTTAGAAACACGACTTGTTTGTTGTCACTCGTCATTGGGACTGGATTGGATACTAAAAGTAAAATTAAAGTTGATTCATCTGACGCCGAACAATGAATTTAATTGATTTTGGTTATTAAGTGCTTAAGCAATCGAAAAAAAGTTACCATATGATGCATTGTGAGAGAAAATAAAATTATCCAACCACAGCAATTGGAAATATTCAAGTTAACAGTCCCAAATCTACATTTATGAACAAACGACAGCAGACTGTAGATGTTGTAGTGTAAATGTTTTTGACAAGGGTCAAGGGTTATTCCTCACATGTTTAGTCAATCTTAGAACAGGATAATTAAGTGCAAATCTTGCTTTATCTATTCGAAGCCAGTCAATGAATAAGTTGTTATTATACCTCGTGGGATATCGATGAACTGCAGAAAATGGCGTGTACAGTTCCATATTTAATTTTACATACTTATGACACTCCAATACATAGATACAGGGCTGTGTCAACCCCAAGATTGCGGCATGCACCTCTATAAGCCGCATATGGCAAACCAGCAACCACTCTTAAGGCCTGCCGTTGAAGGGCAGAAACTCTAGCTGACGCAAGCGAATAGCCCTAGGCAAGTATGGCATAAGAAATATTACTCTGAGTGAGTGCATGAAATGTCATTATCAAGACAGACCTCGATACATTCTCTGACAAATCTCGCAATAAGTGCATAAGTGTTTGACGACAACTTCGCGGATGTGCATTCCATGTCAATTTTTGATCAAGATACACCCCCAGAATCCTCACTGAAGGGTTCTTGTCAGATTCGAAGTTGCCTCAACAAAAATATATTTTTTCCAGTTTTTGACGCATTCAGACTAAGGCCATTTGCCGCAAAACAGTCGCAAGGGAAGCAGAGTAAGAGATATATCTTTACCTGCTGTTACCGCTGTAGTATCATCGGCAAACAATATAAAATCAACATTGGGACCACACACTCGAAAATCATTAACAAATATTATAAATATTTATCCAGAAGAGCAGTCTCAAGATTTTCAGCTTCAGACTAGTGTTTTGTATGAACTAACAAAAATATGAAATATTTCAGTGCTTTTACTAACCCTTTAAATTCTCTGTTGACAAAGATTCTTTGATCTCTCCATCAGTTTTCAAAAGTTTCACTAAACTTTGCTCAAATTGCTTCATTAAATTTTCGCATCTTTCTTTAATTTTTGGATCATCTTCACTTTCACATATGTCTCGTAAATCCGACAAATGACCATTGATTTCCTCAATGAGGCTTCTGATATATTTCTTATTGTCCTCTCTAACGACTTCACTGCTAATTGCTTGCAAACTGACACATTTAGATTCTTTTTCGTTTAGTATCGTCTTAGTATCACCAAAAGGTATACTTGACACTATGGGTTTAATTTTCTTGCGATAGAAGTCCATTTTTTAGCAGAATATAACTATTTTTTGTCATTGAAAATTGTTGCTGAATGAGGTGTTTATGAATTCTATATGTGGTATCGTTATCTTATCTTCAATATTAGATTAAAGTGTAAATATTTTCGGATTAGGAATAAATATACACTGCGTACACTTTGTATTTAAGGCGAAGGCCACTTAAAAAGTTTTACGACATAAATTTCAAAAAGTATTAGACAACATTTCTCTCGGAAAATGGACGCTAAATTAATGAATGAAAAAATTCAAATGGCTGTAGTTTATTTCAGAAAGGTGACGAGCAGAGGTTTTCAAAATGTTCCTGGTTTCGGTGGACCCCATTTCTATCATATCAAGTTAACATAGTTGCCAGAAGCCCACCTAATTTTATGTTTTATTTGAGATCTCCACAATTGAAACCTATCGAAGTAGTGCTGTGCACCATAACATCTCCACCTACGTAAACAATTATGTTTTTAGAAATGGACTTAAATTCCGAGATTTTGTCTGCCAACCACTATACTTTCATTAGACGGCCGTTTCGTCGATCCACGACTCATCAGTGGTGTGATCGGTCAGTAGTTGACAGCCAAACTCTCGTAAATAATGTGGTATATACCCCACACGGTACAGAGATGTAAAAGAATGTGTTTGGCGACATCTAGTTTTCGTTGGTAGTACGCCGAGCGAACAACAATTCACTATATCGACTGCCTGGGAGGTCACTGACCCCATAAAGTATGACTACTAAGTCTTGTTTTGTCAAACAAGCCCATTTCTAATATAGCCGGTCCCGCTTAAGGGAGTATCGGCGCATCTATGTGTTGGTAGTCGTGCTTTATGGGGCCAGTGACCTCCCAGGCAGTCGATATAGTGAATTGTTGTTCTCTCGGCGTACTACCATAGAGTAAGTAAGCTACGCTAACCAGAAGTTTATCTTCGTATAAATAGCATTGACACAGAATAACCAACAATCAGAATACCGACACAGAGCCGCTGCCATTGAAAATGCCGTATGAACAGACGCCATTTTGCGGGCATAGAGCTCAGGAGCATACTCGCCTACAGCTGACAGGGCCGGCCTTAGGGTGTTTAATAAAATAAATATTAGTACACATTTGTATTACTTTTTTATTGATTTTTCCATATAGTTAATTTATTTTGGTTGACTGATGTTTTGAAATTTTTATTTATACATTTTATTGTGAAAAATAGTTTCATTCTTAGATAAAATTTAATAACATATTCGATCGGAAAACTTTGGCATGGTTGGTGAAAAGGAACATATATCATATAAAACGCGCATGCCACTGTCTAGTGCACTTTCTTCAAAATTTTTATGAATTAAATAATCTGAACTTGAAACAAATCGAATGAAGTTATGCGCTATTAGCAAATTTCCGAAAAAAACTCTTGTTTGAATTATACTGAGAATTCTTGCAGTTTCTTGCAGCACGTATAGTGCCAGCTTTCTTATAAGATTCCATCTTCTTAAGTTTTATTTTTATAACTAAAATAGACTAAACACTATAGGCAAAGCTGAAAGTCAGTCTATAGCAATTAAAACAATCCAACAATATTACGAAACTATAACTATAACATTCACTAATATTACAACACCACTATATAACATGGAAAAATATTCTGCGCCACTACTGTGCGAGACGAAGCGAGAAATAGTAATGACCAAACCACGCCTATGGACTGACATATTCTATTCCCAGGTTAAGGTTATGTATTGTTTTGGAGGGAAACTCCGAGTCGATATTCTGTTAATTATTCTGTGGCATTGATTTCTATGGGATTTCTTGAAACTCGCGCAACCTATGTGCGCATCATAGTATTGTTCACAATATCAAACAAGCGGGCAATAAATTATGTACTAACAATTAAAATAGTACACAATTTCACATAAGCGGAATATTTTCGCGCAACTTTCGCAATCAAAAAAATATGTTTTGTTTTGTTTTTCCATTGTACAGCATTATTTAAAAATTTTTACAAATGTGTTGTCAATTAGAAGGTTTTTTACTCACCATATCATATTATGTTTATGTAATATATGTATATGGGGTCTGAATTTTTTTAATTCCACCGGAAAAACGTGTTTTCAGTCATGATATACGTAAATAAGTAGTTTTAAAAAAATGTCTGTCGGTGTGTATCCCCGATAACTAAAAAACCACTTAACAAATCGGGCTCAAAAATACTACAAGATATTATGCAGGTGTATTAACTTGAGCGTATATTTAAAAAGTTAAAAAATTCATACTTGAACTTATTTTTTTCATTGGTTTAATAGAGTATAACCTAAGACATTAACCATAAAATTAGATTAGATGGCATAGTGTAAAAAGGGTTAGAAACTAAAGAAAAAATATTTCCAAAACATAGAAGAAATATTGCCTAGTTATTTATAGCTTTGATAGAATATAACCCATGAAATGTATCATAAAAACGTGCTTACCAATGCGTTCGTTAATAGTGGAAAAGGGGTAAAAATTAAAAAAAATCCTAGGCTTGAATAAATAATATGGAATAATTTAAATAGAAATGAAAAATAGCTGATGTCTACAATAAAAATAAAAAAAAAATATTGCTTGTCATCAAGAGCCTTACGAAAAAGATAAATGACAAAAAGGTCACAGAACTATTACTTTTACACTTAAATTTGGAGACTCATGCCTCGACAGCAACAGTTTATTTTTCCTTAACATTTCCCTCAGTCTGACAAACCCTTATTATGTCCTCTGGAATTCTTTGGCGATTTTTTAAGGAATTTGGGCGCGGTAAATATAATACGGTAAGGTTTGGAGCGACACAACCGATTTTTTTGTATCTGTTCTTCAATACGGACCTAGCAGTCTTGTATTATCACAAATTGTACTAAGGATTATATTATATCTATAGTAACTAAATTATGATTTTCAACAATAATAAACCATTGTAGTAAACAATTAGTATATTATGCAACGATCATGTAATGATGGTTATTAATATACGAGCATGATCCGGGATACGAAACGAGCCGAAGGTGCGTTTCGTATGGTTTATGCGAGTTTCTTAGTTTCTCTGCACATTGCAATGTAGTTTTTCCCAATCGACTGATAATGGAGCTTGAAGCTCCGAAACATGTTTGGTAGCGTAATATATTTGTTTTGCTCCGTGGAGGATTGAGTTTCATTCCCATTAAATAATAAAATCTTGCAGTGGATGTACCTACCATTACAAACAGTTTATTTTTATTTGTACAAGCAAAATTTACAATGAATTAATACAGAACACAAAAATAATTAAAAATTCATTTGTAATAAGCCAGCCACATCCAAAATTTGATCAGTTTGAAACTGTTGAACCGTATGTGAATCAAAATGATTGTCAATAAATATCCTTAATTTTCTAACATCAGCATGTATTTCCTCCCTCATATATTTGTGTTCTTCAAAATTATCACGAAAATTATTTTTTTCACTGTTCGATATCACAAATACACCATCATCGCAAGTGTTATTTAAAACTATCGACTTCCTATTTTCCAACCATTTTCTTGTAGATACATCTTCTAATATCTCAGACACTCGCACTTTTGGTGAAGATAGTTGCATTTTTACACAATTCAAGCATGACCGGAAATCATGAAGGATATTTTTCAAGACTTCTTTATCAGATTGTTGATAAATGTTACGGTCAAGGTACGATAACTCCGTTATATCTTCTTCAATTTCTGCCTTTAACTGTCTCAATTTGCTTCTGTCTCCATCTTCCACGGCTTGGTCTATTTCTCGTACGATTTGTATTATGGTTTCACGTTTCTTTTTAAATATTTTAGGAATATGTTCCGCTCTTATTTCGAATTTGGCTGATGTAAGGCATAAGCACATTTTGGTTTGGGTGATTCGTTAATTTGTATTGGCTGACACCGTGTGAGTAAGCAATGTCATAAGAAACTGTCGTTAAGTAACAATTATTTTTTTAATTTGATTTTGATAAGATTAATATAATTTTAATATAATTGTACATTGATTTCTTGCGAGTACTTGATAAGTTTATCATTATTATTTGAAGTGAAGGTTTTTACGATAATGTTTTAAAAAATACAACTAAATTGTTTTATTTATTTACATGTTATAAAGTCAAAGTAAAATGTAGGTATTACATGCACATAAATAGAGGTTGATTAGTGCTTTTTATGTTTGGTAATTAATTTCTTTACAATAAGGCACGCGCTGTGAAAATTGTTACGACACATGCAGGGTGCTCTGAATTCGAGAGCAACTATGGGGATCTCCGGAACGACAAGAGTTAGGTGGGTAGTGTAAATTTGGCATTGTTGGGTATTTATACGTTTAACAATTTGCCGTTCTAAAAAATCCGCCTTTGGAGATTTTTGAACAAAAAAATAGAATTTATATTTTTCATTTAGGAAACTATAAAAACACTAAAATAACTTACAATTTTCTGCCGTACAAGATGCTGATTCCAGATTTAAAATCCCACGTTTATTTTCGTGACAACCATCATCAACTTTTTGTTTTCTTATGTAAGCCATTTTTGATTTTGGCCTCATCCTACTGAGCCTTTCATTCTGATTTCAAAAATATGTAACATTCCTTGTTTCTGAGAAAAATAGATCTAAAAATTTGTTATTATCCAGATCAAATGGCCGCCATAAGAAAAAATAAAGTTGATGATGGTAGTCGAGAGACAAAACGTCGCATTTTAAATCTTCCAGGTTCCAATTAGTAGGGCAGAAAGTTCCTTCAGTTTTTTTTTTAGCTTTTAAGATTTGTGAAAAAAACTAAAATTTCAATTTTTCGTTTTTATTTTTTAATTGTTTTGTTAAATAAGCTATAAAAAACTGAAGGATCTTTCTTGAAGCAATTTTTTCTGCCCTAAAAGACGCTAGCACCAAATTTAAAATTCGACGTTTTGTCTCGTGACAACCATCATCAGCTTTATTCCCGCACAGGAAAGTATTGTGAACGCGCTAAAAAAATTTTGAGATAAAGACGGATATAACTATTAATTAAGTTTTAGTATATGATTTTGGGGCAGTCCTAGGGTGAAGCTATTAGATTTGGGTTGAAATCGCTTATGCCCTGTGATAGGGGTGGACAGAACCACTAAATTTTCCTATATTAGTAGGGGTCGAGTAATACATCATTTTAAAGCATTTTTTATTTGTTTTACAGCGTCACTATTGATACTTGCCCTCATAATTCTCGAGAAAATAGCGTTTAAAATTTCTTGCTTATAAGAATATACTGTGTACTTGAGTACTTTAATACATTGATAGAGCGTTTGCTTCGCATGCTTATATAAATATATTATCGTTGGAGCAGATTGTTTATATATGTATATAGTGTCTGTGATGTATTATGTGACTATGAATAAAACTTTGTTGAAAAAATTTAATTTGCTTTGCATGTGGAAGATTATGGGTTCGAATCCCAGATCTGGCAATTTTTTTTTTTAATTTTTGAATAAAGTAGTTAGTTTGTTGGAAATAATGAAAATCATACAATCATAATAATAATTATTATTAAAATGTCCCCTACGCTTAGAGATAAATAAATACATCCGACAATACCGCGTTGGCTATACAATAGTAATTAGGTGATATGTTCTGGAAAGCTCGGGACTCAAACTAACGGGAGGCGACTCTGTATAGATTTACTATGCTGTACCTCGTCCGGGGCAGCGCTGTGTTAATTTGGTAGAATGTGCCTCGCTCACTGTACAGATATGGAATAAACGTACGCGCGCCAGAATCTTGTAGAACAAACGACTATTTTCGAGAAAGAAACAAATCATATATAAAGCCAGCGTGAGAGGGATAAAAGTAATTTGATTGACAGTTTCATAAAATGTGTTTTATTTAGTATTATTATGAAGTAGGTAAATATATTCTAGATACTAATTACACTTTTTAAAGAAAACAATACTTAGCCTACTTATAAACATAACCTATATTTTATGCAGTTGACGAAGTAGGGATATCCCTATTAATTTTAGCTACCTATTCAGTAAGTATATGACTTTATTTTATGTTATGCTTCACTACATTAAACTGCCACAAGCCGCCACTGTTGTCGGGACTTATATATAGGTACTACTAAATTCTGTAAAAATAGCAAATTCTTATGGGAAATCGACCGAAACGAGTCGAATTCAAATTATTGTCGAGAAATCATGGTGATCGGCCTCTCTCGAATTTTGATTCTGGATACGGTTATGTGACCCGGTATATTTATTCAACAAATATTTAGCACTATTAGGTACTTATTACTGTAATTTATCTTAAAGCATTCTTATATATTAACAACATCTTCAGCATCTTGTGTGCTAAATTTTGTTTTGATTTTCTGTATTTTTCTATGAAATATATTCTGAGCGACTTCCAGGTATTTTTGTATTTCTTCAACTGTTCTAATATCATCGAAATTAGCAGTGGCCTTTTCGTCAATTTCACAGATATCTTCCCAATATTTAGCTAAATCCTTCATTAACATATCTTCATGTCTTCTTGGATTTGGCACTGGAGGTCTATGTATATTTTCAAATTTTGGTTTCTGTCTCCGATTGATGGACTCCCTATGCTGTCTAATTACATCAATATTACCATATACTGTTTCCGGTCTAATAAGTGTTTCTTCAGTTTCTTCACCATTCCCATTTTCTGGAATTTGCGTGTGTTTTCGTATTATTTCTACATTGCTGAATAGGCTTCCATGGAAATCATTATTAGGATCGCTAACAACAACTCTGCTATCAGTTGAAGTCACCGTACTGGAAAATGATTTATTACTATCAGGATGAAAAATCGCGCGTCTAGTTGCTTTAATTTTTTCTAAGAGTTCTACCGTGTGTTTTAGCCAAGTCTTGCGATCAGGATCTTTGGAAGAATGTAGAAGATTCACATAGGAAAATACCCTCTCTTCGAGATCTTTGTAGTCTTTTTCTGAACAACAACTATCAAATAAGATCTGGAGTTCTACAAATCTTTTTTCAATATTTTCTTCGTCTGGTTCCTCATTATTCTCTTCAACTATTTCTTGATCATCTTCTATAGTTTCAGTATGCAGGACACTAGTATTAGGATAATCAGATGCGTTTACGTTTAAATTGGTTGGAGTTCTTGTGAATTCTTCAAAAGATGATGATCTTTTAAAGGAATTAAATTTTTCTAGTGATAATAAACGTAACTGACTGTCTATATCTTCATCAGTTAATTTTCCGACGTTTCGGTAATCCACAGAATTGAAATTTGAATTACTTTGTGATACTGATTGGCTTGGTGTTACGTCGTCGTCCTCATTTGTCTCCGAGGCGTCATAAAATATGGTGTTGCGTTTGCTGTAAAAGTAATTAACAATTAAATTTCGAACAGGTTATACTAGCACGAGATACCGAATGACAACAAGATGTATATGGCGACATCTAGGGTGCCAATCACCACTGATGATTTGCGGATCAACGAAACTTTAGATCTTGTTACATTATGTAAGAAGCAATTCGTAAGTAAAGCCTCCTGGGAATTCGGGCGTATTTTTATGGTTTTATGGTGTTAGGTGCACCTTTGGACTGGTTTCATTCTTATTTGACTGACCGAAGGCAACTGGTCAGGTTTGGGAGTGGTATGTCTGATAGTATGTGTGTGCCTTGCGCAGTGCCACAGGGGTCTGTTTTGGGTCCTGTTCTTTTTCTTCTTTATATTAACGACATTACCACTATTGGACTAACGGGAAGTTTTACGCTGTTTGCGGATGATACGACACTCCTTTGGCATGATAGAGATGCTGATGTTGTGAAGGAAAATATTCGAAGTGATTTGGGAAAGTTAAAGGAATGGTGCGATTCGAATTATCTCTCATTTAATTTATCAAAAACACATGTATTATCTTTTAATTTTAAATTTGATGATTTGCTGTTTGAAGATAAGCATATTAATAGTCCTAATTGTGTTAAATTTTTGGGACTCCAAATTGATTTAAAGCTTAAGTTTGATGAACATGTTAAACTGTTGGGCAGGAAGGTTTCATTTGGCTGTTATGCTTTAAGAGTTGTGTCAGGGGCTCTTGGACTGAAAGTTGCACGAAATGTGTATTTTTCTTTAGTGGAGGCGTATCTTCGATATGCAATAGCGTTCTGGGGTACTTGTAGCCAAACTTTGTTTAAGAGTATATTTACACTGCAGAAGGGGGCTGTTCGTTATTTGTGTAAGGCAGATTTTTCTGCAAGCTGTAGAGAATTATTCAAAAAACACCGAATATTGACTCTTACATCACTTTTCATTTTAGAAACTGTGTCTTATTCATAAAAATGTAAGAAACATTAACAGCTCAGCTCCACCTAGTCACCCTTATCCCACGAGACTAGTTCAGCGGGTGCACTTGCCTATACCGAGGTCTGCCTTGGTAAAGAAATCACTCCTTTATGACAGTCGCAGAATGTACAATCATTTGCCAAACTTGACGGCTGTAAAAAATCCCAAGCAATTTAGGGAGGCTGTTAAGCGCGTTCTTCTTGAGAAGGCCTATTACTCACTGGAGGACTACTTTGCTGATGCGTGGTAGTGTTTGTTTTGATTTTGTGGTGTTGATCCGGTTTTGGCTTGGTTTGATGATTTTAATGTATTATGTCTTTTCTGTTCTGCTACTGGCATTTATATATATATATATATATATTTATGTTGTTATTTACATATTTTACTTCAGGAATGTTTGGGGGATTTGAGAATTTACTCTTGCCTTCCTACTAACACTGACAACATAATGTAGTAGGTTGACGTATGTTTTTAAAATATTTTTGTTATATTATGTTTCAAACGATTAATTACATTAATCTTTTGTATTTGTATACGTCTTTGTTATATATTATTTTACGTATGACTTTGTCTACAAGAACTTTTGTGATTCTTTTATGACAATAAAGTTAAAGATATATATGTATTGTTCTTGACCGGCCATCTTTGGTGAACTTTGTTTCACCGGACATTTTGCCTGCCCACACTAGATGTCGCCACATACATCTTGCTGTCAATTATACATTATATGAGCTTATAGTCTAGACCAGAGGTATATTATTATAAAAATTAAAATATTTAAAAAACTGTCAGGTTTAGGTGACATGTACTTTAATGAAAGTTAAGTTTATTTTGAACGGGGAATCTAAAAATATATTCATATACAGGGCATTTAAAAAAACAAACCTATGGTTTCTTTTGTTTTTCTTTTATTGGGATGAGGTTCACAATTTTACAACAAAAAAATTAAAAAAAATTTATTTTTAAACTATTGCTTTATTGGTTTCATGTCCTCTTTTTTTTTTCAACGTTTCAACTAGACTCAGCTTGTCTTTTTCCAGAAATTCTGAAATTATTAAGAAGTCTGCTAGTAGCTCTGTTGGAGCTTGTGTACACGATACGGTAGATTGTAGAACAAGGTCATGTATACTTACTTGAAACGAAAATGTAATAATAAAAATAATAAGAAAAAAAGGAAAAAAATGTTTGTGAATTGAAAAAATAAAAGGTATTGTAATTTTTGTGTTTGTTTGTGTTAACGTAATGGTTTATACATCTATGGAATTACATTTATTGTTGTAATTTTATAAACATAATATCCGGGGAATGTATTATTACGTAGACAAACCGATTTCAAGACTGGACACGCTATTAAATGGTTTACACCTGAAATTAGGCAAATGCGCGAAACACTTGCGCTATTGCGAGGACTGTCTACACAGTTTCCACAAATCGAAGGTATAAAAGACATGGTTCGCTCTTATCGTAACTCGTATAGATCTCATATTAAAATGGCAAAAAGTTGCAGATGGTCCTAATATTGCCAGGGCTACATGGGATATTATCAACCATAAAAGGAATAGTTCTGCTACCCAACAATCATTAACAAATCTTACTGCTGATGATTTCAATACATATTTTACCAGTATTGCGGAAACTTTAACCCATGACTTATCTTCAAATATCAGTCCACTGGATTTGTTGTCTATTGACATTCCTGGCAATTTTGAGTTTAATGTAATATCTTTTATTGAGATCACAGATATAATAAACTCTTTTAAAAATAAAAGCTCGAAAGACATTTTTGATTTGAATATCGTAATCATTAAATATATTAAGGATATAATAATTATACCATTGACAATATTGATTAATTTGGCGATCTCATCCGGTATGTTTCCGAGTTGTCTGAAATTTAGCAAAATTATACCGTTCTTCAAAAAAGGATCTCCAGATGAATTGAACAACTATCGCCTTATTTCTATAGTGCCTGTTCTAGGCAAAATTTTTGAAAAGATACTCTTTAAACAATTAGCCAACTATTTTGAAAGAAATAATTTATTTTCTCCGAAACAATTTGGATTTAGACCGAAACTTAACACCGGTTCAGCTATAGAAAACTTTATAAATAGCGTTATAACTGCTTTTGAGAGTAGAAGGCTTGTGGGGGCTTCTTTTCTTGATTTAACAAAGGCGTTTGATTGCGTCTCACACGATATCTTGTTGGGTAAACTGGAGCGATACGGTATGAGTGCGAATTCGATTCGTTTGCTGAGTTCCTATCTCACTGGTAGGAATGTTGTAACAATGTTTGAGTCAAAGTCTTCTCAGCCCTTGTTGAGCTCTTGTGGCGTCCCACAGGGCTCAGTGCTCGGGCCTCTATTGTTTTTGATTTTCATTAATGATTTACCGCTACATCTGCCATGCTCTGACCTGAAATTGTTTGCAGACGATTCAACTATTGTCGATGTTGAACTGTCGAGTGATGTTCTGGCCTCAAGTATGATTAATTCACAGTCGAGGGCTGCGGACTGGTTTGCAGCGAACAAACTCTGTATGAATGCCAATAAAACAGCTACTAAAATATTTACATTACGTGAGACGGATGTTGCTGTTTCTGATGGTCTGGTAAAGTTTTTGGGTGTCACTTTGGACCAAAAGCTAACCTGGGCGGGTCATGTCGAAGTTACCATTGCCAAGTTGTCTACGGTTGTGTTCATGTTGCGAAGCTTGAAGGGTGAAGTCTCTTTTAATGTGTTGAAATCAGCATATTATGGCCTTTTTCACAGTGTGGCTTCATATGCTTTGTCAATTTGGGAACACTCTTGTCATGCTAGTCGGGTATTCGCAATCCAAAGACGAGAGGTCGAATAATGACAGATTTAAAGTTTAGAGAGGATGTCAGACCTAAATTAAAAGAATGTAAAATAATTACACTCCCGTGTCTCTATATCTACAATTCAATTATGTATGTGAAAAATAGTTACAATCTGTACATAAGGCGTGATGAAGTTCACAACCACAATACCTGAAACAAAAATGACATTCTTCCTGAATATATGAGGTTGGGTAGAAGCAGAAATTCTGTGAATTATTATGGTCCCACATGCTATAATCATTTGCCAGAGAGTTTGAAAACACTGAGCCTTGCAATGTTCAAAAATAGATTAAAAAACTACTTAATTGACCAGGCTTTTTACGCCATTGATGAATTCCTCAGCACTGACTTTCTGTTTTGAATAAGTTAGATACATTTCTATGTTTTTATGTTGTGTTATGTAATATTTTAATATTTAATATGACTTGTGTAAACCTTTTTTGGTAATGACATGTAATGACAATAAATAAATGAATAAATATTTTTAAGTGTTTTATGTTACCGATTGTAAACTGAATAATTTCAGAATTTCTTGAAAAACACAAGCTGAGTCTAGTCGAAACGTTGGAAAAAAAAGATGACATGAAACCATTAAAGAAATAGTTTAAAAAACAAAAAAAAAAATTGTGTAAAATTGTGAACCTCATCCCAAGAAAAGAAATTGAAGATCAAGGTTTAAGAATAATAAATAAGGAAAACTATGGTTTATTTCTTATATTTGAGACACCCTGTATGGATTCACAATATTTTTAAAATGTAGCCATAAATCAGTTTTATCGAACTCATGAATAAAACTTTTAGAAAATTAAATAGTTTAGCCAGACTATTCCGTGTCGTATGGCGTGAATAACGCTGTATAATTTATCTGGATCAAACATGATACAGTACCCACGTGTACAAATTCTACTTACTGCAGTTCATCCTGTGGAATTTCAAATCTGCTTCCTGCAACCTCTTGCTGTTCTTCTGGTTTATTAATTTCAGCAAATGCCTCAACCATCTGATCAAACTCTTGATCAGTTATTTGTAATTTTTGCTTATCAACACCATCCACATTCTTTGTATGCTCATTAGTAAATACAGATTTTAATTTGGCAAGCAGTAATTCGTAATTGTATATCAATTTATCGATTCTGCTAGATTTTAGCGAATGGTGCTTTAATGTCCTGAGTTCAATTATATGTTTGTTTAGTTCGTGTTCCAAGGTCTTCATTGTTAGTTCATTTTTCGTGTCTACGACTTCTTGTACATCCGCCCGAATGGCGGCAAACATGTACTCTTTTTCATTCAAAATGTTTGCTATCCGCATAGATTCATCCATATGGTGTAGTGAGGTATTTTGATCAAAATGCGTATGCGATTGTCCCATTCTTCCTAAAATGTTAAAATCTTTATTACACGTTGTTGTAAAGTAAGCATGATGTAACGTTCCACAATTAGGATGCATTATGACAAATTGATAGAATATCAATTTCAGGAAGGAAAGTTCTAATAAACATGGGTCCGCAAATGCTTCATAACTGAGATATAAGGCATTGAAATTTTGCCTCTTAAGATGGTTTTTAGTGAATATTATAACATTTCTATAAACCCCACAAAGAGTACCCACAATACCCCCAAAATAGTATATTATGCGTACTTCCGAGATCGTTTGTGATAAAGGAGACATACATGGAACCTTATAGGAAATATTCTTTAATATTCTTGAAATACAGCGGTTATGGTTATTGGATTTTGTGAACGCGAGTCTTGCATTTGATTTAGAGAATCTCGGTTGGTTGATCTGAAAACTACACATTGTCTACTTATTTTCATTTGTAGGAATTGTTTTGTCTACGTTACATTGTACAGCCATCATCTAGTTCAATAACGTAATGTAGTGTTCCCAGTCGTTGTTGGATAGTTTCGTACTTCCATAGTTGCTTCCCGTGATAGATTCTTGACTTCCAATGAGATGAGAAAAACCAAATTGGAACAAATTTTCTCATTAGAACAAGAGCACCATCAAGAAACTCTCACGGGAAGCAACTATGGAAGTACGGAACTATCCCACAACGACTGGGAAAACTACATTACGATAATTAACTGGATGATGGCTGTATATAAAAAAAAAAGACATTTCAAACAATGTAACCGAACATTTTGCCTCGAGACAATGTGTAGTTTTCAGATAACCAACCGCGATTTTCAAAATCAAATGCAAGAATCGCATTCACAAAATCCAGCTACCTTGACCGCTGTACGAGTATTTCAAGAATATGAACATTCACTGTCAACAATCAATTCTGCAGTGGGACTCTGTGCTTGTATAGAAATTTACCTGCCGATTTCGGTTTCGAATTCTATTATAGAAAGCGACAGTCACTTTAAACGGTACTCTGTGTTGCCATCGAGTACTCTTCGGCAAATTTCGGTAGCATAGTATACGACCTAAAAACATTTACCAAGAATTTGGTTATTTTTAGGGATTTAGGGTATTTTTTATTTGTGCTTTTTCAGTTTCGGCATTCTTTTGCAAATATATTACATAAATAGTCCATTCTAACCAGGAATTTATCTATAAAGGATAAATAAAAGGAGTCTGCTGCACAAATGTTTAAATATTTGCTCGTTTAATGATCTGTGATTTTATTGTTCCCATTAGTAGCTGGTACATTTTACTTAAGCAATCAATCATGCTGCCTGTTAGTGTTGCAAATATGCAAGCCTTTGGGGAGGAAGAGAGGTTCAAAGAAATTCGAAATGAAAATATGGGGAGACGTTTAATGAGAGAAGCAAGTGACCCCTTTTCAACAAACAGAGGATACACGGTTTCGTGAACTCTTCAGGCTTGATGATATTATGTCTCAATATCTTTTTAATGGGATTCTTCAACATTTGGAAAGTCAACATATTCTTTTTACTGTTGTGCCAGTTTTTCCAGTACAACTTAAAAGACATCGCAGTGGCAAAAAGATTGGGCATCATTTCCCAACACCACTTCCAGTTTGACACGCTCATGAATATCGTTTAAAATACATTTTTGCTTTATATTATTAGAAAATAAACTTTAGTAGATTCAGTTTTCTAGCATGCCATTCATCTAGACTAATCATGAAAAACCTTATCCGTCGAATGTTAATTTTGTTAAACTTTTATTTTACTTAAATATTAACAAATTGACGATAAATAAAATAATGTGAAAATATCATTTAACCCGCCAAATATTCAAATGTTACGCCTATGGTTAAAACTGAAAGATCAAATTAAAATTTACAAACTTAACATATGACATAAATAATGTCAAAGCCTTGGTGTAGCTGCTCTGGATGGCACTTCGGGATATGATAATTTACATATCGAATACGAGGATTGGCTTTTATATTTCGGGATTAGAGAACAAAAACAAATATTAATCATCGAAAATCACTTTATTTTTTTTCAAAATATTCTCCATGAAGATCTATACACTTTTGCATGCGTTTGAACGAATTGTCGAAGCACTTTTGTCACTCTGATTGAGGTATCTCCAAAAGATGCATTATGAATGTACCAACCGCTTCTTCAGGTGTCGAAAAACGTTGACCTCTCAGTTTGTTATTTACGTAAGGGAATAAAAAGAAGTCATTCGGTGCCAAGTCAGAACTATACGGCAGATGACTCATCAAAAATGCAGTTGTTTGAGCCGATGCCGATGTGTGAGAGCTCGCATTGTTATGGTGAAGAGTGATCTGTCTGCGGCGGTTGGTTTTCCTGATTTCTTGGAAGACAACTGGCAAACAAATGGTTGTGTACCACTTAGAATTGACTGTTCTGCGTTGTTCTAGTGGTACGGTTCATGCGCGAACAACTTTTGTTGGATTTGGCTCATCTTGAAACACCCATACAGTCGACTGCTGTTTAGTTTCGGGCTCATACGCGTAAATCCACGATTCATCACTTGTCACGATGTCATAGACGTGTTTCGAAGCACCGCGATCGTATTTTTTGAGCATTTCTTTCGGCCAATCGACACAAGCCTTTTTTTGAGCGATTGACAAATTGTGTGGGATCCAACGCGTACAAATTTTTTTAACAGTCAAATGTTTATGCAATATTGAATGTATGCTGGTCCCACTAATGCCTAAGGTTGTCTTAATCTTTTAATAGGTCACATGACGATCTTGCAAAATCAGTTCGCGCACAGCATCAATGCTTTTCGGAACAACAATTGATTTTGGACGACCTTCACGAAATTTCTTTTTGGAGTGAACTACGACCACGATTGAATTCACCATACCATCGATAAATACTGGTCCTTGATGGAGCTTCATCGCCAAAAATTGATTTAAGTTCATCCATGCACTATTGCTGAGTTAATCCACGTCGAAAGTTGCAAAAAATAATCGCACGAAAATATTCACGATTTAATTCCTTTTTTGTGCCGACATGAATCTTTTAAGTACTGTAAACAACACAAATAACGCTCGTATGTCAAAACATTCTGAGTACGATAGAGCTGTCAGTTGTCAGATTGCAATACCAGGGTTGCCAAATCCCGAAATATAAAAGGCAACCCTCGTAGTAACATTGTTTCTAGAATCTGCTGTTTTTGTTTGTCACATAGTTTTGCTAATTGTAATTTTTGGTTAGTGTTTTCTTAGTTTAATGTTGTTCGAGTTTCACTCACATTTTTATTCTTAATCGCCCCATCTCTATTACTCTATATTACTCAATATATTATATCGCAAGAGCGGTCTCTCTATTGCCAGAAAAAAGGGGACTTCCCAGTACACACATACAGATCTCGGTAATATACTGCACAAAAGAAATTACTACATTAGGGTTATTCTTTCGTACTGAACTAAGTGAACAATCTGAAAATTGTCAGTTCATTCACGATTGTGCGTATTCTTTCGACATCGGTCACTTCAACCAAACTGATTAAAATTCCTACCCCCCTTTCCGCTTACTGATCAACCTCTAGGTACTGGTTAGTTCGTTCAGTTAACAGTTAACCTCTAAAAGTATTGAATATTGAGAGATAATAATTGGAATATGATTTCGAATCAAACCAATGAATTGTAAAAGTTTAAAACATGGATAATAATATCATGGAAGAAATAATTTTCCAGTTTTCAGAGCAGATTTGGTTGTTTTCACAAGATTTCGAGGTTAAGTGAAAAACAATCACAAAAAAGATGATCTTTCGGTTTCGCCAAATATTCAGTTCAGTATAATCACATTCAGTTGTTCAGATCAATCACTACGAAAGAATAACCCTATTATACACTCTTCTTCTCCCTAAACTAAAAAGGGAATAAGTATTTCTCTATATAATCTCGTTTTAAATTATATAAATAAGTTTCATTTGATTATCAATACCTAATTACCTAGTTGTAATTGTACTTGTAAATAAACTTTTGATTTCGTGTGTAAATAATAATTGTTAAAATAAAGTCACTATAAAATAGTGTGCAACAGTGCTTTATTGATTTCTATATAATATTCAACAACGAATATTACTTTATTATGAAAAGAATAATTTTCTAACAAATGTTGTCAAAATGATATTTTAATTAAAAAAAAACATGTTCTGGTTTAAAACTCTGTATTTTCTTTGTTATTACAGATATCAGAGAAATTAAAAAAACAAAATGTTTAGAAAATATAAGGCTTCATCATGCATTCGCTGCGTTCCTAATGCTCCCTACAGGGTGTCTCAAATTTAATGTAAAAACTATTCTCATTTTTGCACCCTATATCAAGCTAAAATTGAAATATAAATAAAAAATTCTATCACAGTGCAGTTGCCAAAGAAAAAAGCTACAGTTAAAAAAAAATTGTATCTAAATCGATTTATCGGTTCGCGAGAAAATCAATTTTAATATTGAGCATCATAAAAATTGAGGTCTCTGATTTATCTATTTAAAAAAATTAAGTCTATTCTTGATGGGGACAAACTGATACAAGTATATTTTGCGCTGGTTCAGTCATTGTTGTCTTATGGAATTGTGTCATGGGGAGGTGCATACCCTATAACACTAAGGCCACTTGTGAATATACAGAAAAGGATTCTTAAAATAATTTTTAATCTAAATATAATGTATCCCTCAGATCGTATCTTCTCAGAATTTAGAGTAATTACCGTAAGAAAACTTTTTTATAAACAAGCTGTACTTCAAATGATGAGGAATAATCTATTATGTAATACACCGGATCATAACTATTCTACCAGACATAGAGTCAATCAAAATTTAAACTTACCACGGACAAATTTGAGATTAGGGCAGAGATGTTTTACGTACGTTAGACAAAAAATTTATAATAAGCTGCCTGAAGATACCAGAATGAAACAAAGACTCAAAGAATTTCCGAGAGTATTAAATGAGTGTCTTCTGGATTTTGACGAAAATTAAATAGTTGATGCGGGCTGGGTATGTATTTGTATTTTGTTTGTTTTATATGGCTTTTGTTGTTTTGATTTTGAATTTTTCTTTTAGTTTTTCTTTCTTTATTGTTTAATAAATCACGTAATATATAAGTATGCTCACTGTGTAATATACAAATTAATTAGATTATCGTAATTGCTGACAAGTTTCTGTAACTTAGCGAATTAAGATTTTCCTAACTGTATTTTGTTATACACCTGAAATAAAATATATTATAAAATAAAAATAAATATATTATACTTAGTTGTACGCTCTTTTTGTCAGTGTATAAATAGCTTCCAATACGTAAAATATACTATTTGATTAAAACTTAAACTATTAAACAACAACCAGTTGTAAAATAATAATTATTAAGTAGATATAAGCTTACTATAACTTACCTTGAAACAATGATAATATTTTGTTGATGAACTCACTAAGTTTTCGGCTTTCTTGACATCTATTTTCTAGTCTAGTATTATGTGACACATTTATAAATTTTGTATACTTTTATTATTAAGATAAGATAAAACGTTATGGCGTTCATATACGTTAAACAATTTTATTAGTCATCTGTTAAATTATTGATAAAATATTATTTTGCGACTAACATCTACAGTGTGTCCACGGATATGTGAAACGACTCTTGCAAAAGCCAAAAAAAAATTCGATTTTAAATTTGATCTTCTGGCGTCCAGTCTTGCTTGGTGTGAAATTAATTTGAGACAATTTTGTTTTTTTTGAAAACAAATCATTTATTCTTTCTAACAAAATTATCACAATACATTTTGAGTCCTCTAAACAGTGCTAAAAACACTGGTACCAAGGATACAACTGATAATACCATACGCTACGAACTTCATAAGAAAAACAATAATGTAATTTAATCCCTACAATAGAAAAACAAACAGAAAGTTGCGACAAAATATAGACAGATACAACACAATGCATGGTTCTAGACTCTAAGGTGAACTCAGCTCAAGGTGCATCTCAACATATTTTTCTTTAAATTTAGCTTTACTAGGGGCTTCCCTTAATAATTCCGGCAATGAATCGTAAATTGGATTATGCATACCCTTATTTGTTCTTATATTAGCCTGATGAATATTATGAGAGGTTCTTGTGAAATAATGATGTACCTCGTTCGAAAATATTTTAGTTATGAAAAATCAAGTATATGCCTTGAAATTTTTTTTTCAGACCTTAACTGATGATAAATATTTAGAAGAAGACGCTGGCTTTGCACATGTAAATCTTGATGCTTAAACTACTGGCCGTGTCTGATACAGTGACTGCAAAAAGTTTCATCCACTTAAGGTTTTATTAAAAATTATTATCTAATTTGATAGATATTCTTTAATTATTATTATTCTAAGAAAAACTATTGAACAGATCATGGTTACAATATTCTGCCACTGTGTTTTACTGTCGGACACAAACTTTCTTGTTTAAATACCACATTAAGTCTTCGCCATTCCATATGATGTCCATCCGATTATGTTTATTGTTTGGCAAATTGATCTGTAACAGCGCAGCGACGGTAAGGGGAATGCAGTTGTAATAAAACATGGCTGATTTCATTCATAAAATTTCCAGCGGCGTGCGTTGTAAAAGTTTAGTAATAATTAATAAACATTTATGTGTTACAAAAAAATTAAAATTAATGAAAAGTTCTTCACGTGTTTGGTAAAAGCACCTACTGCTATTAAGCTATAACACCCAAGAAGTATTTTATTTATTTAATTAATTATTTATTTTATTTCAAATATGTACTAAAGTTTGCATACCAAAAATGAAAATAACGCGTTCTTATAAAAAAACAAAAACCATCTAAAACAGCTTAACACTTATCGAAAATAATTAAAATATCTTGGATCTTTTTGTTTGCTATCCGGGGACACACTGTATATAGATAAATAGCAGTTACGTCTTTTTCAATAATTTAAAATGTGGTAGGAGAAAACAACAATATAATGGGATCGCGATAATGTAGAAAATATTTACAAACTAAGCAATTGATTAATTTCTTGAAAATTAAAAACATTTCATGAAGACTGAAAGTCACTCTTTAACTAAATTTCTATAGCCCATAACAGCATATACAGAATGATTCATGAACCAGGATCTTATAGAATTAAATGTCAGGTCCAACATAGGCATTTTCGGAATCCAATATATCAAAAAGTCTTATATCTGCCGCGGATAAAGAGAACTACGTTCTTCAACTAAAACCTGGAGAAATGCAACGATATTTTTTAAAGATTCATATTTGAAACTATTAGATGTGAAAAATAGATCTTTTATAGTACCAGAACCTGGCTTGAGAAAATTAATATCATGATTATTAGAATGTAATTGATTTAAAAGGAGCAACAGATCAATATCTTGAGACACAACAATGATAGTTTTATTAGTATCTCTAGCAATTTCTATCGAAGTCCTAATAATGTTAGCATCAGGATCTTCTTCTGCTTGTTTACAGGAAAATCCTTGTGACTGTAATTTTTTTATTAACGTTTTTATTATTTTGTCCTTGTTTTTCTCGTTTAATAAATAGCTCAAAATTATATATAATGATTAAAAATTTTTTTTTCGGATTCGAGTTTTTTTCATTATTTGCATTTTCTGAGTGTATATTTTTTTTATACCATCAAAAGTAGAGATTTCAACGAACAAAAAACACACCAACTTTTTTGGGACATACAAAGGTAAGTTTTCACCAAATTTCGTGAAAAAATTTTTTTTTTTTTGCAAAAGAAAAATAAAAAACCATAAACTCGGTTATTCGAATTTTTCACATAAATTTTGAGGTTATGTGAAAAAAGTGTCGATACAAAAATTGTAGATCATTTTATTACCTCCAACTTTGTCATTTAACTTTTTTTCATAGGACTTGCAGTTTTACCGGAAATCGAGATTAACCGTTTTTTACCCTTAAAAACTCACCCCCTCCCCCTTCCCGACCTGAGATCGCCCGTAATTTATTTTTCCTTTCATTTTTGTTATATTCTCTACCTTTTCCAATGGGTTTCATCCTACTATAATTTTTTTTAGTATCTTGTGATCGTGAGCATTGCTCTCGCACGACCATAATTTTTTTTGGTCTCAAAAATTATCGACCCTGGTTTACTATACCTAGACGCTTGCAAGTTGTACAGGTTCCCTAAAACTGAAGAGGTTATACAATTTTGTTGCTTCGTTACCGTTCCTGAGGGCGGGTTCTGTGTTTTGTCGCTTTCCACATGTCGAATTTTAGTTTAGATTTCTACATGTAAAATCAAGACGTCACAAAAAGTTGATTCCGTGCACAACAGACATGGATTTATAATACAGGGTGTTTCAAAGAGACATGACAATATTTAAGGGGGTGATTTCTTTGGTCAATTTATAAAAAAAGTTCCCAAAAACATAATATGGCCGGAACTGCATTGTTTTCGTGTCAAAGTTTTTTTGTAAATAACTGTTTTTTTTTTAATTAAGTCAAATATCTCCTTGCCGATTTTTAATAAAAATTATGGACAAAAAAAAATGTGCGCCACAGCCTGTAATTTAATTTCGATATTGTCTTGAGATAAATAACTATTAAGTTTTTTATCTATTGTCTTTTTTTCTGCTTCGTTTACGAGATAAAAATTTAAAACATTTTTCAACATACCATCCTTATTTTATTTAAAAACTATACCTACACAATTTTCCTAATGAAGTCCCTACCTTTGTCATCAATTTGTTAAAATTTATTGCAACAAATAGTTATCATATTATATTAGGTACTTACTAAAAATACTTCTTTAACTGCAACACTGGAAATCAATATATCTCTCGGCAACTACCACAATCCAAGAGATAATGATGCCGGGCCGCATTTTCGGAATTCGCCGACACATTAGCCGCTCGGAATAACTTGGGTGATGCGAATCACTGATTCATAAAGTCCCGACGTTTTAGACTAATGCGTCGGCGATTTATGAAATACATGCAACGTGCCAACTCCTAAAGGGTTTCCCATAATGTTTTTTTTTCTTACAAATCTCGGTTATAGTTTGGAAACTATGAAAAAAAATAATTCATTTTTGAGTATTTCGGGTCCTCAATAATTTATGGTTTCTTTTGTATAGTGGGTTATAGGATTTCGTAGCAAAGTACACTCAATTATATAATTGTTTTAATTGTAGATACAATCTAACTGGAAGAAGCTTGAAAAAGCACAAATAAAGCAGCGAAACATCGCTGACACCTAATTGATTGTACTTTCTTAGGAAGTCTTAATATTTTCCGGATGAGCAAACATTACCTACTCACCGCAAACGAACGTCAGATGCGCCAATTACCGAAATTATTCGAACTTACGTCAAACGATCGAGCAGACGCGACCGTAAATATAACACAAACGGCATAAACCTAACCTAAAAATACAAAGAATCTACATACCTTCTTTGGATCCATTTCATTAATTCAGTATTGATAGGTAAAATTTATTTTCATTGGGAAATCAAAATGTTTTTAACAGCTCAAGAAACTAGTTACACCAATCTGATTCAAAACGAAAAGATATTCTTAGTTTGAGATGTGCAATTTCATACGTAATTCGCTGACGCATTAGTCTAATACGTCGGGACTTTATGAATCTGTGATTCTTATCACCCGAGTTGTTCCGAGCAGCTAATGTGTCGGCGAATTCCGAAAATGCTGCCGGGCCGGGTGGCCTAGACGGGATCATATAGTGACGACCGTCGAAGTGCAGCTCTGTGGAGCACGGCTACAATTTGGATGGGTGACCGTCTGGGGGGTTTATTAAAAACGGACTTGACTGTAGCCCATCTAGGTTGTAAAATGAATGTGCCGTGGTGGGTGACCGTTTAGGGGGTTCATTATAGACGGTACCTGACGGTGGCCCATTCTAGCCGAAGAATGAATAATGAATGTTGCGTGGTAGTAGAATGATAGTGAGTCCTGAAAAGGTACAATAAGCCTTCAAGGCTGAAGTACACCATTCGTACACGTCGGGGGCTAAAGTGTGTACCGAGGTGTGCGAGTAGAGGACCAGAAGGATGTTAAAAAAAAAGAGATGATGGTCATAACATATTAAGCCGGGATTAATAAAAATGATAATACGCCCAGAGTTCATAATGTAGCACGTTTAAAATACTCATTGTGATTAAGAAACTACTTGATCGCCTATATATATCTGACTGATTGGATCCTTCGCCTCTCGGTGTTTTACAAAATATGCAGATATGCTCATCAAGTGAACGCTCAATAACAACATGCTATTAACATATGAAATTCTCTGGTGTTGCGAAACTTAGTCCCCGGTCCCTTAAGTTTGTACACTTATTTACTTACTCTTGTACTTAAGTTTATGCTGCTGATGATTTGACACATTTTACCGTAAATAATACATTAAGGCTATAATAGGAAATATTTAATCTAAAGCTTTTAATTCAGTGTAACAGGAGATAATAAAAATTCATCAGAAAACTATTTATTTATTTATAAATAATGTACAATATAAAAATATCTAATCTTTACATTTTACACTTAACACTTATCTTTTATAATATGAACTAAGTAGGTACCTATCAAATTATTATTTTTACCTATTTAAATAACCTACATTTAACAGCAATTCATACCACAATACATTTTTTCTACAAATATACAAATGTATTTGCATTTTGCTCTATTTGATTTACTTATTCTTATTGTTGTGACTTGTGATAGCTTTGTCTACAAGATATATTGTATTTCTTTATGACAATAAAGCTAATTTATTATTTTTTTAAGTGAATAATAATATAATAATAAAGTTGTTTTGGTTTAATATTGTATTTCTAATTTAAGAAGAGGCAGGCGAAAAACAGTTGTAAGTACCACTGGCGGTAAAGCCGCTGCAACGAATGCTTTACCGCCCTTATACTTAATATACAATTACGTGAGTTTTATTATATGTAATGCCACTCTTTACGACTTCAAAATATATAGAAATAATTTTGTGGAGCAGACGTCGTCGGTTGATTTATAAATAAAAAAAATTGTGAATTAATTCGATATGCATGCTGGTTGTATGGTCTAGCGTCTTGTAATGCGAAATATTCCCTAATGGTACTATTTCAACTCAGAAGACATGTCAACGAGTTGACCAACATCTAAGGGAGAATGGAAGGTGGTTCCAGATTTTTGAATTATAGTCATAATTTTAAAAATATACTGATGATGGTCTGGAAAGAACCATACATACGCTGCAATTAGAGAAAAGAAAAATATTCTCAATGCTGCAGATGATACCCCTTCAATCATTACTCGAGAATTATCAGCAAAGTTTACTACGTCGAAAACAATAGTACATGAAGTTTTTCAATAACAGCTGTTCATGAAGAACTTCTTGTCATATTATACGCAGTTATTTTCAAGGAGAGTTCATAGGAAAAACTTGACATCTTATTTTTAATACTCTATCTGGATCCAATAGATTTCACACATGTTTTGAATACTTGGTTCACAATAATTTCAGTTTCAATTGTCTCTAATTTTATCACTATTTAATGTCCCTTTTCTTTTTAATTTCACTTATTTGTTTAAAATAAAAATTAACCATATTTAAACACTGATCTTTTCTATTTTTTAAATCTGGACTAACATTTATTTTACCAAGTTTCACTTGAATTGAAATAAGTTGTTCATCCAGTTGGTTCAAATCCACATCTGTTAAATATTGATTTAATATTTTATCACCAATATCATTCAGTTTCTTTTCCATAACTACCAAAGAACTTACATCTACTGCCCGTTCATCCAAAATAGCAGTGCATTCTTGAATATATCGCATCAATATTGTTTTTCTGTTATTTGCATTAGTTGATTCAAACGTCATTGAATTTAATTTAAATGTTAATTCCGTCAGCTTATCGTCGATTTGACGATATTCTTCTGAGTTGTCGTCATCGTTAAAGACTAAAACTTTACTTTTCAAATCTTCTATTTGACGTTCTACATTACTTAATTCATCTGTCGGTAGATTTTGAGCAACGAATGTATATTTTTGACTTACAAAACCATCACCGTAACTTGTTTCTACGTGCGATTTATAAGAAAGTGTTAAAAATTTATTAAAAATAACGCTAAACTTCTCTTTACAAGTATTTTTTCTTTCAGTAAAATCATTACCTACTTGAATTTGAACTAAACGCTTCTGAATATTCTTCATTTTATTGTCAATCACCTCATATTCTTCTTGACTTCCACCATATTCGTCAATAAGTTTTGATGTTTTTGTTATATCACTTTCAAGTTCAAGCAATGTTTCTATATCATTTGCTCGACTATCCAATAACCCACCGCATAAATGTAACTCTTTAAGTAAAGCGATTTTTCTTATATGAAACTCACTAACGTGTGTAAAATCCACTTCCTCAAGCTTTAAAATGAGTGTCATTATAGTTTTATCCAGTTCATTATATGTATTACCCACTTCTGAATCCGTGTACGACTCGACATCATTTTTGATCTTCTTCACAGCTTCCTCCATTTCATCTAACATTTTAAGTTGCTCAGCTTTAAGCTTTTCCGTATTCTGAAGCTGCTTTATTGATTCTAAAGCTTCGCTAATGCGTCGCAAATAGTTGTTCTTCTGTGCATTCTTTGTATTGCTGATATTCGCTGTAAGTAATTTTTGTTGAACACCAATTACTTCCTCTTCAAGACTCTTATTATTCAGATCAGGTATGTCAATTTTATTTAAACAGTTTTCGGCTTCTTTAAAAAGTTCGTTTTCATTCACACCTTTTTCTAGTAACTGGTGATAACTTTTTAACTCTTGTAATAGAGCGAATTTTTGCGTATGTAAATCTGTCCCTCTAATAAACTTAAAACCATCAGTCCTTGAAACTAATTCACTTATTGAATGTTCTAATTGTTGATAGAGAGGATCAGAACGTAGACCAGAAAAACTAGTTACTTCGTTTTTTAACAAACTGACACTTTCCGTTATCTCAGCAATTTCTTGTAGAGAATCAGTTTTAGGTGATACAATTTCAATTTGATCCCAGTTCTTTACGGGTTGCTTGCTTAAAGCTATTTTAGCATCAACGACGTTCATTAAAGTTTGTGTTTCGTTGCTGAAAATTTCTTTATCCTTGTCTAAACTATCAATGGATCTTACGCTTATTTGGTCAAGTTCCAAATTGACTAAGTCCAATCTGCTGCGCAGCCCGACAAATGAATCAACTTTTTCCTCTGGCGTTCTGTCAATGTCCTTTTTAATGCTTGCCAAGTCCTGTTTAATTTTCCCCATACCAACTCGCTTGTTCGACAATATCGGAATCTGCTCAGTGTGTCTTGCGAAACTTTGCACTCTGGTTGCTTTTTGTTCCAAAATCTTAAGATATTTCTCCGTGTCTCTAATAACTTTCTCTGCTTCTCCTTGATTTTGAATACTTTCCGCATTCAGAAGTAATTTATTTAGGTCCATTTCTAGAGTATTATACAATACGCCTTTGTAAGTCCCAGAGAATCGTTGCACTTTATGTTTGAGTTTTTGTAGGGTTTCTTTATTTTTCTGTAAAGTTTTAATAGACTCATGTGCAGATTTGTGGTCTAAACTATTCAGCAAATCTGATATCTTGTTATTTAAATCTTCATACTCTTCGCTGGCTTTTATTTGGCCTGGATCTATGTGAATACCTCGAAGCTTGTCGCGTATTTCAAATAGAGTCAGTTTCATTGCATCAAGATTTCTATAACCCTTAGAGGGATCTTGTGTTTTAATATCTTGCTCAATTTGTTCTATCCCTTTCTGAGCCTCAGATAATATTTCTAAGTAATTCTGACTGAACATTCTACCGTTTGTCATTGTGTGAGTCGTCTCTAATTGATCTAGAAGTGTTTGGATTTCATTCAATATTAGCTCTGCATTCGTAGCTATAGTCTTGTTTTCATCATATTTATATGCTTGGATTTTATTGCGACATATTTTTAAATTGTTTTTTATAGAATGCTTGTCCTTGACATTATCCACTTTTTCTTTGATATAATAAACTTTTGCTTTAATTTCTTCTATTGCAGAGAATCGATGTTTTTCCATTGCGTTTTTAAATCTTGTCTCCTCGTTCACGTGAAGTAACTCTGGTGTTGAAATATTGTAGTACTTAGCCTTTGTTTTAATAATGGCTTGAGTATCTAAGCTTTTACTGCTCCCAAATACACTTTTCTTCGTGCTGCTTAACTTGGGAACTGACTGTGATTGTTGAGTTAATAAATTCGTTTTGGTGCTTTTTGTTTTCTCAATTTGGTTTGATAGCGTGTTCATTGACATCGTCATTTCATGCAACTGAGTCGTTATCCTAGAAAGTGTTTCCATAGAGTACGAGCTTAAATTGATGTTGTTTTTAACATTTTTCCAGTAATTGTAGAATTGATCAATTTGTGTCACTTCAGTAGATTTTCTGTTCTTTCGTCGCAATATAACGTTTTCTTCAACAATTTGTTGAACAACTCTCTGGTCTTCCTCTTTTTCTATCGCGGAGTTAACAGTTGCAAGACCACTCTGAATCGTTCCCAATAACTCTTGTTTCTGTCTTTTTGAAATGTCATTATATTCTACGAAATTAGCAACTGATTTCTGCAGACTCTCAAGTTGTTTCTTTAAGTCTTCTTTATTATCACTTTTATTTACTTTTGTGATTATTGAATCGTACGTATTGATAGCTTGGGTGAAGCTTTGGTCAAATTGCTTAGAATTGATCGAATTGTCGATATCCTTTAACAATCTGGTAGTTTTTTCTGATAGTAGTAACTGTCTTTCCTTTATAGTGTTATTTCCCATAGTATCAAGTGATGCAAGACTATCTCTAAACTGAGTAAAGTTAACTTTAATCTCCTGAAGTTGCTGAGTTGTTAAATGTCGATCTAATAGAGACTCATTCTCTGCTAACTTCTTCTCAATGTCTTCTAGTACTTTGGTGCAATTTTCTTTTTTCTGTTGAGTGGATAAATATTGAATGTTATCGTCTCTCTTTAGTTCTTTTGTCGATTTTTCAATTTTACGATAGTACTTCGATAATTTTTCGCCTATATCTTTCTTCTTGTCAGATAGTGGCGTTCCTTTTTGTACATTAATCATTTCTAAATCGGCTGCTAAAACTCGAATCGACTGCTTGTAAAATCGTAACTGTTTTACATCTTTTGCACCTAGAGCTGTCTCAATCTGACGCGTTAGCTCCTCTAGTTTAGTCTCAATATCGGTGACAGAAGGATGGACAATTGTTTGAGATGTTACAGCTTTTGGTTTTTTATTACTAAGCAGTAGTGTATCATTCTTTTTAACTGGTGTATGGACAAATGAATCTGTTTCGACAGCTGCTTGATCAAGTGCAGATTCTCGTGTGCTTGCGTTTAGTACCTCGTTCATTGCATCAGAGATATTTTTCATTGACTTCTCATATCGTGTGTGTTTTATTTTTCCTTTCAACGAGGTAACTTGCTGAGATTTTTTTGCTAAATTCCGCACCATATTATCCACGGTGTCTCTGTTCAGGCTTCGTCTGGATCCACGTAGACTCGATCGTAGTGAGTTGACCTCACGATCTGTGGAGCGAAGGAACGACTCTGGTCTGGACGTGTCGTTACCCATTTTCTGAAACAAAATAGAAAACAGAATAAAATAATCACCTGGGTAACGAAATATTTTCATCAAAGATTTAAAATCTCAAAAATACACTAGATATTATATATATTCTTATAATTATAGGCTGCTAAACTAACTGTTTTAAATAATAAAAGTTGTTTGAGTTTTATTATAATATAATGATGGACAACTACTTTGAAAAATTCAACGATCTTTTCCAATTTAACTGTTTTAACTTTTAACCTCATTTTATACTCTTTTCGAACGCCTGTGTAATTTATTTATTTTTTATGTTAAATGTTTTAGGTTCTATTCTATTAAATCAATGAAAAAATTATCCAATATTTCGGACACGTTTAAGAACTATACAATTTTGAACCCTTTGTTACACCTCTTGTCTACGCTTAGTTTAGGAGTCCGCACCGGTCCGATTTTTAGGCTTGTGATGACTACTATGTCGTCATATTATTCTATAACGTTTTGATATTTCGTAAGAGCGTCTTCGATGTCGTCGAGCTCTTCTAATTCTTTTTGCACATCCTCAAAGTTTAGTTGCTGTTCACTGAGACGAGAGATTTTTCATGATAATTTTGCGCGATCCTCGTCGGTGTTTGTGAAACTGTCAACCGCATTTTTGAGTTTTGAATGCTGTACGTTTAGCCATTTTACTGTGTCAGTTGTTACTATGGCCATAGTAATTAAATTTTAAATTTACTTACGCGAGATCAATACGTAGAGTTCCTTAAAGTTTTCGCCATCCGGCTCGAAGGACCATAAAATGTTGCGGCACTGAATTAGCGGTACGAATTAATTGTTATTAACCCCACTTGTATTTTCAGTGAAAACCTACTTAATTAAAAGTAGATTTAAATATTTCACATTTGTAAATTAAACACTATTTATTTAACACTAAAAATGGTGATCACTACTTACACAAAGAACTATATCTACGTATAAATGAAAAGTATAAATTAAAAACGCTGTCTACTAAGCTGTGCTTATGATCTTTTGTGACTGACTGTGTCTGACTGAACTGTACGTTTCGAAAGATTCTATCCAAAATATAGGTATAACAAAAAAAGTTTACCTAAAACCCAAGAATGCCTATCATAAATATAAAAGGAAGGGTTGTATATATATTATAATTTCTGAAAGCAGGTAATTTTGTTCTTCGGCCAGGTGGAAGTGTTCACTTTTGTTAGGGCTTGCAATAATTTTAAAACATTTATACATATACCTATATAATTACAGACCTGTAGCACATTTGCCTTTTTTTCCTGGTGATTTTCTACACAATAGGATTAAAACAGGTAGTTTATTACAGTTGATAAGCCAAAACCATTTTTCATGAAAACAACTATACTATAAACCTTAAATTTAGTATTTCCCGTAGAGCTTGAGTTTGTCTAGCCACGACATATAATTGCCATGTATACAATAGGTACTTATATGACATAACAACTGCTATCTATAGGCAAAGATTAATGTACACAATAGATGCTCAGCCCCATGTATTAAAATCAGAACATCTCTAAGTACGCCAGCCACTACGCGTCGCATGCTAGCGTGTACAACAGAAAGCAGTATTGTCACAGCCAGAAACCATTTTGCAGTTTATTAATATCAGAAACAAAACGCAACGTATACATTAATCTTTGCTATAGGTTATAAACGCTGTAAATGTTACGTGACAACTTTAATATCACAAAGATTAAGAAATCAAAAACTTCATGAAACTGTGAGAAAACCAAATGTCTGCTTTAAAAGAAATCCCTAAAATTCTAAATAGGATAATAAATGCATAGTGCCATAAAAACGAACAACTTAACTAATATTAGAATGCTATCTAAAATGATGTAGAAACACCGAATTTTAATTTCAGTGATACTTAAAATATAAAATACGAGGGTTGCATTTATATATTTCGAGATTTGGCAACCCTGGTGTTGGAATCTGGCAACTGACAGATCTATCGTAAAGTTGGAAATTTGAGGTTATACGTACTCAGAAAGTTTTGACAAACGAGCGCTATTTGTGTTGTTTACAGTAACTTAAAAGATTTATCTCGGCCCAAAAATGGAATTAAATCCTGACCATTTTCGTGCAATTATTTTTTACAACTTTCGACGTGGATTAACTCAGCAACACTGCATGGATGAACTTCATTCAATTTTTGACGATGAAGCTCCATCAAGGACCAGTGTTTATCGATGGTATCGTGAATTCAATCGGGGTCGTAGTTCACTCCAAGACGAATTTCGTGAAGGTCGTCCAAAATCAGTTGTTGTTCCGAAAACCATTGATGCTGTCCGTGAACTGATATAGCAAGATCGTCATGTGACCTATCAAGAGATTGAGACAACCTTAGGCATTAGTGGGACATACATTCAATATTGCATAAACATTTGATTGTCAAAAAAATTTGTTCGCGTTGGATCTTATGTCAATCGCTCAAAAAAGGCTTGTGTGGATTGGTCGCAAGAAAGGCTCAAAAAATACAATCGTGGTGCTTCGAAACACGTCTATGACATCGTGACAGGTGATGAATCGTGGATTTACGCGTATGAGCCCGAAAGTAAACAGCAGTTGACTGTGTGGGTGTTTCAAGATGAGCCAAATCAAACAAAAGTTGTTCGCGCACGAAGCACTTCCAAGCAAATGGTCGCCTGTTTTTTCGGAAAAACTGGACATGTCTGTCGCAACCGTACCACTAGAACAGTCAATTCTAAGAAGAATTCCAAGAAATCAGGAAAACCAACCGCCGAAGACGGATCACTAATTAATTAATTAATTTTGATCTCTTATTGAGCAAGCTTTATTATTTGGGATTCGACGAAACTTCCTTAAGATGGTTTAATAGCTACTTATTTCAAAGACACCAGTGTGTAAAAGTAAATTCAAGAAGCTCTCAGTTTAAAGAACTAACGAGTGGTGTTCCTCAGGGAAGTATTTTGGGACCTCTCTTATTCTCCATTTTCACGTTTGATTTGCCAATGCCTATAGGAAACATTCAGAAATACACCTTTATGCTGATGATGCACAAATATACCTTCATTGTTTGATTGCTGAATTTCAAAGAGGGATTTTTAATGTTAATCAAGATCTAACGTGTTTTTCCGACTGGTGTAGACGCCATGGCCTCAGATTAAACCCTAATAAAACTGTTGCGTTATGCATTGGTAATGAGCGCCATACGGAGTTGATACGGACTTCTGGTAGTGTTATTGTTGATGGAACAGTGGTGCGGTGGGTGGATACCGCAAAGGATCTGGGTATCTTAATTGATTCCAAATTAAGTTTTAGTGACCACTGTTGTCAGTTATATAAAAATTTGTTTTTTAGGATCAAATGTATGTACCATCTAAAATATATTTTGGATGAAAATACAAAGTTGCTTCTTGTTAAATCCTTGATATATCGACCTTGACTACTGTTCCCAAGTGTATTATTGTTACTTGCCTAATTATAATAAAGCTAAAATTCAGAGAATTCAAAACGCGTGCGTAAGATTCATCTGTTCCGTTCCATTTGCGGTTCATATTACACCATTTTTAACAAAGCTTGCAGAACCTAGTCTGGCGGTTAGATTTGATTATCTGTACTCTGTTTTACTGTACAAAATAGTTACTTCTCATACGCCTGAGTATTTATTTAATGAACTTTTAAGAAGATTTGATGTTCACGGACTGGCTCTGCGCTTCAACTTGTATACAATTCCACAACATTCTACGTCCAAATTTGAAGGATGTTTTGCTTATAACGGGCCGAAACTTTTAAATAAACTGCTGGAATTTATAGATATGCCTTTGGTTAGTTTTAGGCGTGAGTTGAGGCGCAGACTTTTTCCATATATAGTAGTATATGGCGTGTTCTTTCTTTCTTTTAGGCAGGCCACACATCAAGGAAACCTGAAACATGAAATGTGAAACGAGAAACATGAAACACGTTTCATAAAATAAGTACACATTGCCGTAAATGAGAATACGCACATCAGCGAAATGTGTTTCATGTGACGTCATAGCGAAGCAAATCCTGTAGAAACATGGTTTCATGAAATAGGTTCTGTTCTATATTTTTGTTTCTTGTTTCCCGTTATTGCGTTGCAGGCAATATTTGGTCAGTTTCAAAATGAAAGACGACGAAGAATTTAATGTAGTGGTTGTGTCAGTTATTGAAATACATGAAGTAATTACAAGTTGGAGAAGTATTCTAATAGAAACTTCAAGGAAAAAGCCTGGCTGCCACTATACAAGAACCATGTTTAAGATTTATGTGATTATACGGATGTACCTAGTAACGAACGTCACAGTTTAATATACAGTTACTTCACTTCGTGTCGGAACCTTTTATCTCTCTGTCTTCAAAGCAATTCGCCGCTACTATAGTTATAGTATAGTATCTTATATTATATATAGATATAGTATAACATAGTAGTGGGCCCGAATGTGGCTGGGATTGCAACGAGTCGATGCCGTTTTTAGTATCTACTGACCCTTCTTATATATAGTTATTATTCTATGGTAACGTAGTTTCTTTCATATTGATTTATTTTTGTTTTTTGATAATAATAATGTGGTTATAACCCCAACTACTGCGTCGTCATCAGTGTCCATTGCTAACTGAAACAAATTATTTGATTCTGGTTTGTGCATCGATGAAGCACAAACTTTCTGTTTCGTATTTCATGTTTCAGATTTCTTATTTCATATTTCACGTTTCTAGTTTCCTTGATGTGTGGCCTGACTTAGGTTTATGATTTATTTTGGAGTGAGTGGAAGAGTGGCATATGCCAAATCTCATTTCCTTTGTGTTGATAGCCTTAGGACTGAACTTAACTGTACTAGATTATGTGAAATATTGTAAAATTTATTGTCTGCTTTTGTCATTTGGTTATTTTGCACAATAAAGCATTTATTATTATTTTCGATGTTTAATATTAAAAAGGCAACCCTCGTAATAACTTAATTAGCCACGAAACAATTATGTTGTTTAAGTTATTCAAAAGCACACTTTTGAAGCATCCTGTATATTAAAACAGTCGTAGAAAACGTATAGTGTGAAACTCGTATGATTTGCAACACTCGCCTACGGCTCATGCTACAAACGATCATACTCGTAGGAAATATATGTCATTTCATGTTCGTTGCACACTATACTATTGTTGTTTCTGAATTCTTAATACACAATATCCATGAGACAATATCAAGAGCTGTTTGACAGCGATTCCGATCACCGGTAGTAATAGTGATTTGACTTTCACGGTGATTCGATTATCGCCCAACACTACCAACCAGTAACCAGTATTATCAGCGAATATTAACTAAAGACAACTGTTGTATTATGTTGCATAAACACAAAGATATCTAATACTACTATTTAATAATTAATAATAAACGTTATTAGGTAAGTATATCCAAATGCCTTGCCTTGGAAAAAGCGATTGATACTTATATAACGCTATGATACCTATATAATCACGATACTTACACATAATTTGAAGTAGGTACAACACTCAAAACGAAATCCCACTTCTTCAGCCGGTGTACTGGACTGCCGAATCACACACTTTTCAAACTTGTGGTTGCAATACCATTAATAATTATTAGGAAACCATTTTAGTACCAGGACAAAGTTACTTACAGGCGTTTTCTTATCTGTTTTTCGCACAGCACAAACAAATTTGGCATTGAACTACTATAATAGTGTGTTACACAGGCCGGTTAATCGTAGAACAATAACTTAATGATTGTAATTGAACGCTAATAATAATGTTTTAAAAATAATAAAAACACGACAGAGAGAAATTTTATATTGTTTGTTATTTAATCAGTGCGTGTATAATAATATTAAATGTATAAGTTTCTTGTGGCGACACGACAATTTGTTGTTTCTCTCGACTTGCTGAATTGAGAGTAGAACGTGAAGTATATTTTTATCTATGATTGGGTTCGGATATAGGAAAAATTGATAAGATACGAGGACACAATAATTTTATTAAAAAATCTAATACACACAATATATTTAAAACAGTAGGAGGAGATATAAATAGGCAGGTAACCAACTCATATAAATAAAAAATATTACGAGGTTTATCTTCGAACAAATCAGTGAACCGAAAATATTTGTTATTGCTAGTTCTCTTTTGTTTTCTTATACACTCCTGGACAAAAAAAGAAACAAACCGGGCAAGAAAAACTTTGTCCAAATTCAATCTGAATAATAATAGCATTTATTGCCCAACAGAATAAATCCCCTTATACGAGGGTTACCTTTTATATTTCGGGATTTGGCGACCCTGGTGTTGCAATCTAACAACTGATAGCTCTATCCTAGAGTTGGACATTTTTGAGGTTATACGTACTCAGAACGTTTTGACATATGAAAAAGTGAACTGAATCAGAATATAAAAGTGCTAATAACGGACATAAAAGGGATTATGAGAACCTCTCAGGCGTGCTTAATTGGACAATACCGATAAGGCAATTCCACTAAAAAATTGGTTAAATCACTGAAAGGTGGAGGCCCACCGGTTGAAGAAGAAGAAGACATACGAGCGCTATTATTTGTGTTGTTTACAGTAACTTAAAAGATTCATCTCGACCCAAAAATGGAATTAAACCATGAACATTTTCGTGCGATACAACTTTCGACGTGGATTAACTCAGCAACAGTGCATGGATGAACTTAATTCAATTTTTGGCGATGAAGCTCCATCAATGAACTGTGTTTATCCATGGTATGGTGAATTCAATCGTGGTCGTAGTTCACTCGAAGACGAATTTCGTGAAGGTCGTCCAAAATCAGTTGTTCTTCCGAAAACCATTGATGCTGTGCCCCAACTGATATTGCAAGATCGTCATGTGACCCATCATGAGATTGAGACAACCTTAGGCATTAGTGAGACCAGCATACATTCAATATTGCATAAACATTTGACTGTCAAAAAAGTTTGTTCACTTTGGATCCCATACAATTTGTCAATTGCTCAAAAAAGGCTCCTGTCGATTGGTTCAAAGAAATGCGCAAAAAATATCTATCCCTGCTGCTTCGAAACACGTCTATGACATCGTGACAGGTGATGTATCATGGATTCACGCGTATGAGCCCGAAAGTAAACAGCAGTCGACTGTATGGGTGTTTCAAGATGAGCCAAATCCAAAAAAAGTTTTTCGCGCACGAAGCACTTTCAAGCAAATGGTCGCCTGTTTTTTTGGAACAGCTGGATATGTCGCATCCATAGCACTAGAACAACAACGCAGAACAGTCAATTCTGAGTGGTACACAACTATTTACTTGCCAGTTGTCTTCCAAGAAATCAGGAAAACCAATCGCCGGATCACTCTTCACCACGACAATGCGAGCTCTCACATATCGGCTCAAACAACTGCATTTTTGAGCACCCAAAACATCGATTTGATGAGTTATCCGCCGTATAGTCCTGACTTGGCACCGAATGACGTCTTTTTATTACCGTACGTAAAAAACAAACTGAGAGGTCAACGTTTTTCGACACCTGAAGAAGCGGTTGTTGCATTCAGAATGCATGTTGTGGATATACTTCAATCAGAGTGGCAAAAGTGCTTCGACAATTGGTTCAAAAGTGTATAGATCTTCATGGGGAATATTTTGAAAAACAATAAAGTGATTTTCGATGATTAATATTTGTTTTTGTTCTCTAATCCGGAAATATAAACGGCAACCTTTATACAGAGCAGCATAGCTTTAAGCTTAGACATGACTGCGTGTCTTCGCTGTTGATTTTAACGGATGACATACCTACTTGCTGCCACCGATAGAGGTAACTTATCGGTTAATTTTGCTTGATTCTTCAAAGGCGTTCGATACGTTGGCTTATTTCAAAACGCGTTAAATATGATTTTCCATTATATAAAAGACCGAAAACAGGCAGTGAACTGTCTTGGCAATATTTCAACATATAAACGCGTTATTAAAGGCGTTCCGCAGGGATCTGTATTGTCACCTTTATTATTCACACTTTACACTTCTAATTTTCCATTTAGGTACCTTTGTCTCCTGTCATCAACACTATGATTTGCAATTCAGCTTATCATTTCATTCAAGTGATTCCTTGCAAGCGCTGATTTCCACTCATTATGTGGGTATTCTAGAAATCACAGTTTAAAGCTTAACCCAAACAAATCTACAGCCATAATCTTTTGAAGAAAGAATGACCGAGCGCGGTGTTTCTGGATATGTTTCGGGACCGATATATTATTGAGGATTCCCACCTACGGTTTGAGACTGAAGTGACAACTCTCGCTTTGCTATTGAACACAGATTTCAGATTTACTGACCATGGAAATCCTTCTGTTCGTTTGGGATTTATGTACTTAAAGCTGATATTCCAACACAGGCATGTCCTTTTGAAGAATTAAAAATGAAATATTAGTGATTCATTATTGTTTTTTCACAAATGTTTTACAATAATTGTAACATTATATAATCTTTTAGATATTTGGAAATAAATTTTTGTACTTACGGATTTCATATTACGCAGTGCCCGCTAACCCTCTTGAAGAGTTTCACCTCAAGTGTAATATAATATTAAAACAAAGAAAATTATGCCGTCGGCGTCACCTATAACTCTTCTGTCAGCTGATTTTTGATAAGGGCTTCCTTTTCAGCAGAAATTTTTTATAAGCGAAAACTTAATATAACCCTTTGTAGGGGTAGATAGAGATAAAATTACTACCTAATTATTTGAAATACACAAAGTGCTGTTATGCACAAATTTAATCCTTCTACGGGGTGTTTTAAAAAGACGCGGCAATATTTAAGGGGGTGGTTTCTCAGGTCATTTAATTAAAAAAAAAAAAAATCCCATAAACATACGTTCGGGAATGCATTTTTTTCAAGATACAAGGTCTTAAAGTTTTTTTTTTGATTAAGTCAAATATCTGCTTGCCGATTTCTTTGAACGCCTAGCAACGATTGGGTGGTATTTTGTGTCCGTTCCAAGAGAGATTTCACTGTACTTATAAATAATATACAAAAATAATAATAAAACTGGCTGCCATCCTCTATGAATTACCCGCTCAATTTCTGGATAAAGCACTTTCATTGGATAAGGTTAAATAATAAAACACCCCTTTTCATGTGATAAATATATTTGCCACTAGAAAAACAAAGCAAAAAACCTACTGTCCGAACTAAACTTACCCTAACAATAAAGACATAAAGTTTACTACACTTGTGTACTTTTCAATATATTCGGAATTTTTGAGGTAGAATTACTGTTGTTTTCCAAGAAAACCTCATCGTCACCGACTAGAGAACCGATGGATCGGCTTAGTCCCTTGGGGTCGTGCGATGTAGCTTTTTCATCCAAAAAGTTTAGACAACTTCCAACGTAATTTTTAGAAATTTTTAGTTGCTCTATCATCTCATCGTCCGTGGAAGTAATTGAATTTAATTCAACCAGGTATTTGTTAAGCTCGTCCCTTATTTTGTTGTATTGTATTCCGTGTTTGCGACCTGGAACAAAGTTTACGTAAAATAAATAGTATATTAAGCCCAGGTTAACAACCTAAAGCTCTAAGATTATTTTATGAGCAATTGATTGTGATTTATTCTTGAGAAGAATTTCCTTAATGATAAAATAACTTCCTGTTCGCGTTGTGCGTACATTATAATGCTCAAAACGCGAAATAAATGATATCACGCTTTTATTTTGCTTTGTAGGACATATTTTTGCATGGAAAACGTAGAATTTGACAAAACAGAGGGACTAAGACCACTGTACCTTCAAGGCGAAATCGTAAGAATGTCCGGGGAGGTAAAGTATTTAGGGGTCCCTCTAGACTCAAAGCTTACCTGGACCGCACACCTTAAAAGCATCAGAGCAAGAGCGGAGAGAACGCTTATGTTACTCAGACGCTCTCATGGGAAAACATGGGGACTAAATCCAAAGATGCACTGGTTGTACACTGCGGTAGTCAGACCTATGATAACATACTCGTCGCTGATTTGGTGGACGAAAACGGAACAGCATACCGCCATTGCTGAGTTGGGCAGGGTACAAAGACTTGCCTGCTTAGCTTTTAGAACTACTCCGACAGCCGCAAAGGAAGTATTGCTGAACCTCCCACCCTTGCACATCATGGTAAGGATGGAGGCGGGGGCGGCATTCATTAGACTGCGAGGGGTGTTAGGAACTGTACCCACTTAACGGGGACATACCAAAATTGGGGTATGTATTGGGGATGGCATCATAGACATGCCCATGAACCACATCAGACCAAAATTTGAATTTGACATGAACTTCGAAGTTCATATTATGGACTGCGAAGTTCTTGATCAAGACTGCACACGGACACTAAGAGGCATAACCTGGTTTACAGACAGGTCAAAAACCGAAAGTGGAAGTGGTGCAGGAATATATAGTGAGACAAGGAACTCAAATCTAAGATTCTCACTGGGGAAAAACACATCCGTGTTTCAAGCGGAAGTGTTTGCAATTCTGCAGTGTGCAAAACTAAACAGATTGAGGGTTTATACAAACAAGCGAATCAATATATGTTCAGATAGCCAGGCAGCCTTAACAGAACTTGGCGGACCACAATAGGGTTAATCTAGTGTGGGTCCTGGGGCACTCGGGAATAGAAGGCAACGAGAGAGCGGATTGGCTGGCTAGACAAGCCTCTGAAACCACATATACTGGCACGGAACCTGCGCTGGGCTTGTCTAAAAGAACGGCGAAGGAACTACTCAAGTGCTGGGCCAAAAGCGAGCACCGGAGATATTGGTAACATATTCCCAAGCAGGAGCATGGGAAGAGGTTCGTACCAGGTGCAGCAACAAAACACACTGGAAAACTGCTATCATTAAGCAGGAGTCAGATGCGAGTAACTCTGGGACTCCTTACTGGGCATTGCGCTCTGAGAGACCACCTAAATGGGGCTGTATAACAGAGACCTGCAATGCAGATTGTGTAATGGGGCAGTTGAAACAACTTACCATGTAATATGTGAGTGTGTAGCTCTACAACGAAGACGACACGCTATTTTTGGGCATGCGCTGATGGCGCCAGCAGATATTGACACCCAACACAAAACTGAACTCCACAAGTTAGTGGAGGGCACAGGGCTGCTGTATTGGGTGGCATAATATATACAATAAGCCCATGAGGCTGCAGTGAAACCGGCGACTTAGGTCGAACGGACCCTTTGCAAAAAAAAAAAAACTATCGACAGTTACAGGTTAGATAGTTATAAAATAAAAGGCTTAAACCGCAAGCACCGTGGAACATTCAACAAAACTTTCCAAAAAAAATAACGTAAAATTGATTGTTAATGTTTGAAATGAAAGTCCACAAATTGAGTTTAATAAAATAATGAATATTTGTTTTATTTTGACTAAACCAAAATGCATATTGAAAACTCACGAATAAAACATTTTATATAAACTTTTTTTCCTACTTAAATTGCATCCCTTAAGATGATACGCCACTGTCAATGGTGAAACATGTCGGCCTACTATATTAGGCCGCAGTTCGCGCATCTGTCAATCTCATTCTCCCTCATCTATGTCTCTGAAAAACGGGCAACTTAAAATCAAAAGTGCGAGCGTGTCTTTCAAAAAAAAATCCTTCAAATGTTATCGACTATTGATCCTTACTGTAGGTATAACCCTCGATGGTTTAAATTTACTTATATCTATTAATTGATGCAAATGAGTAGCGACAGCAAATTCTATTATTTTCCGCACGACTTCATCTCTAACAGCTTTCCACTTACACTGTATCTGACTTACCCACAAATTCGCTTATTTTCATTTCAATATCCTGTAGACGGCCTATAATTAAATTAATAGTCTCCGCAGGATTTTCTGTGCCATTCCTAAAATTGTCTTGATGTTCTTGATAGTGTACTTGACTGTGAACTTTGGAAACTCGTGCTGATTCTCTGGCTATTTCGTTCATCATTGCACCGGGCATAACTGCGATACCCATTTTCAAAATGGATTTTCGTTTTTCCTCTGGACTTTTTATTGGGTTTATTGGTTGAGGCTGTTTTTCCACTACAAAAATGTAAGTTTAAATAAATGTAAACTTCAAAGAATTATTTTGTGCCAAAAATTTCCTTTCTACACATAAAAGTCTCATTATAGACCAGGGCCAATAATTTTTGAGATCAAAAAAAATTATAGTAAGATAAAACACGTTGGAAAAGGTAGAGAATATAACAAAAATGAAAGGAAAAATAAATTACGGGCGATCTGAGGTCGGGAAGGGGGAGACGGTGAGTTTTTAAGGGTAAAAAACGGTTAATCTCGATTTCCGGTAAAACTGCAAGTCCTATGAAAAAAAGTTGAATGGCAAAGTTGTAGGCAATGAAAACATCTACAACTTTTGTATCAACACTTTTTTCACATAACCTCAAAACTTATGTGAAAAATTCGAATAACCGAGTTTTTGGTTTTTATTTTTATCTTTTGCAAAAAAAAATTATTTTTTCATGAAACTTGGTGAAAACTTACCTTTGTACCTATGTCCCAAACATACAGTATTTTTTTTTAATTTAAAATATTAATTTTTTCACCTTATTTTGACTTAATATCGAAAAAGCACCCTAATTTTCAATCGAAAATTCTCACGTCAAACTATCTGCTTTTTTAAAAAAGTTGGTGTGTTTTTTGTTCGCTGAAATCTCTACTTTCTGCTGGTATAAAAAAAATATACACTAGTATGGTAAATGTTCTCAGAAAATGCAAATAATGAAAAAAACTCGAATCCGAAAAAAAAAATTTTCTAATTCCTTCTCCATTAGTTTTTGTTTCTTTGATGGCATTTCTTCATCGTTAGATTCGACAAACCTTCTCGATTCTAGTGGATCTTCGAAATGTTTAAGACCATCACCGTCTTCGTCTCCAAGCTTCCAGCCCCAATGCTGTTGCTGTCAGTTCGTTACCCAGCCAAGTCTGAAGCTGATAATGCCCTGTAACAATGTTGTTCTGCTGCACCTTCTGTGGGTGGGAGATTGGCCAATATGAATGAAGATTTAATTCTTGCGAATTGATATTTTTGCAATCTTCATAATTGGCTCAGTGTTATATCATTTTTACATTTATTAATAGATTTGATTAATTTTCTCACTATATTTTCGTATTTTTGAACCTTCCTCTTGTATATCTTTACTGTTTTTATTTTTAGGGATGTAGGTTCGTATAATAATACAATTATCTTAGGAAATACAAATATTTCATTTTTATTTCCATGTCCAACATTTACATAACGACGTTTCGTCGCATTATTTGCGACTTCTTCAGGTTTATTTTTATTTTTTCCTTTTTTTATAAATTAAGCTGAACCCAAACAAAATAGTTTTACAAATACAAGTACAATTTTTGTAACGTTCTGCAAAATACGTTTTTGACACAAGTCCATTATTTTTTTTTCCAAAATTGTGTAAATAAAAAACAAATATAAAGTTAGACATCATTTTGCAAAGGTAACACTCCCAAACACGTTAAAATTCATGCAAATAAAATGCATATTTTATAGAAAAAGGAAAAAATCAAAAAATAAACCTGAAGAAGTCGCAAATAATGCGACGAAACGTCGTTATGTAAATGTTGGACATGGAAATAAAAATTAAATATTTTTATTTTGTAAGATAATTGTATTATTATACGAACCTACATCCCTAAAAATAAAAACAGTAAAGATTTGATTAATTGTAATCCATTTTTTTTATATCTTCTTTGTTCGCATCTTTTTCATAAAAAATATTGGCCAAATTTTTATCGGCTAATAAAGAGTTGACGATACTTTTCTTTCCTTTCCCGGCAAATCCAGATGTTGTATCGCAACCAGAAAAACAATGGAGAAATGCAACTATATTGTTTAAGGATTCATATTTGAAACTATTAGATCATTATTTGCATTTTTTGAGAACATTTACCATAGTAGTGTATTTTTTTATACCATCAGAAAGTAGAGATTTCAACGAACAAAAAACAGACCAACTTTTTTAAAAAAACAGATATTTTGACGTGAGAATTTTCGATTGAAAATTAGGGTGCTATTTCGATATTAAGTCGAAATAAGGTGAAAAAATGAATATTTTAAATCAAAAAAATTACTGTATGTTTGGGACATACAAAGGTAAGTTTTCACCAAATTTCGTGAAAAAATAATTTTTTTTGCAAAAGATAAAAATAAAAAACCAAAAACTCGGTTATTCGAATTTTTCACATAAATTTTGAGGTTATTTGAAGACAGTGTTGATACAAAAGTTGTAGATCTTTTTATTACCTACAACTTTGATTAACCGTTTTTTACCCTTAAAAACTCACCCTCCCCCTTCTCGACCACAGATCGCCCGTAATTTATTTTTCCTATCATTTTAGTTATATTCTCTACCTTTTCCAATGGGTATCATCCTACTATTATTTTTTTTGGTGTCAAAAATTATCGACCCTGGTGTACGAAGGCAAAATACGAATTTGAAAATAATTGAAAAATAAAATAAAAATAAATTGGGGATGAAACACTAAGTTGAATAATAAAATCGAGTCTTTGTCAAAATTTTGTTTTTTTCTTAGTTATTCTACGGACTTATTCATTCAATCAACATAATGCCACGACGATACTATAATAATAATGTATAATATTTTATAGTGTAGTGCATTTTGTCATGCAATGCCATATATTGCACATTAACATTCAACAGGAGATGTAATCCTCTCCAAGATTTCATGAGTTATAAAACACACCAGCTTATATTGTAAGCTAGAAAAATGTGCACTTCAAGGATATAGTGCTGTATTTCCAGCGTAACAAAGTAACTAAATTTTGATTCTAAATTGCGGCCATTTGTATAGGTTGTCCACGAAAAACAAAAGTGTGAAACAATTTAGCTTTCCTAGGAAATTACTAATTAATACTGCTCTAAACCTTGTTCTTGATTAGGTTTGACCTACTTTAGATTCTCGTTTGAAGTTTGTGGCATTTACTAATTGCTACTTTGTGATTATTGGCCAGTGGATATCACTCCAAACTGATTGTTGTATGCCGCCGAAAGTTCATTTTTTTATGATTTCAACTGACATTAAAAATTCTATTCTTCTTTAGTAAATTACGTTTTCCAAATATTTTCAAACTGATAAATTTATATATTTGGAAAAGTTTAGGATTTTCTATACAAATCTGGATAAATATATTCTCTATAATATTAAACTACTCGTATACACTAGATAAATGGTATAGTAAGCCGACCGCATCAGCTTTGAAGCGTTCAAATCCAACGCTATTTATTTTCTTGATCCTCTCTCAAGTCTTTAGCCTCTGAAGTGTCGATACTTTTAAATGGAGTATACCTAAAAGAAACGCAATTTGTAAGTTTTGTTTTATGTAAAGGAATTCCTGTTTAAGAAATTTATACGGAAAACTTTAGCAAACAAGTTTCTTTGAGGCTTAAATTAAATTTTCATTACGTCTGTGTATATAGTATAATATTGAGATGAATAGGAAATTAGAATCACTTCATCTTCTTGCGATATCGAATATAACCTATAGGTCTACAATTGATTTTTAAATATATACAGTGCTTTCATTTTAAAACTAGATACCTAGAATAACTGAAGCCGAAGCTATTTCCAGCTAGAACACGTCGATTTTGTTTTTAAGGGTGAATTTGGTTTTCCATCCCCCGCCACGCTAATTTTATTATTTTTTAGTGGCTTAAAATATTTTATCCGTATACCAAGAATAAATAAACTGTTGCCCTCGAGGCACGAATAGCTCTACATATTTAAATGTAAAAGTAATAATTTTATGACATCGACGGCAGAACGCTTAGAGACCACCGTCCGAGCATTGCTGAAACCCAAATATTTGGGAGATGCTGGCAGAAGGATAAAATGGTCTCCAGCTAGCATTTTGTGTTCATACTATTTTTATTTATATTTATTTCTATTTATACGACTGGTTTTACCTATCGGCCTCTGCATGGTATAGGATATGCATTACTATGTACATGTAGATGATACGTGTTTACATGTGTCTACTGTTGTGTATCCTATTGTGCTTAAATGCAGGCCGATATTTGTAGATGGGCAACGACTATGGTACTCTGACGAGCTCAGAACAAGAGCGAAACGAATTCGTCAGTATCTGTCGACGCATGCCTCGGTCTGGTTCTATTGAATTAGACTGGGGCCCTGCTAAATTAAACAAAATTCCTTGTGTAGGTAAAACCAACATTTTAGTCCGCTTTGCCACGAAATTATTTTCATGTATATATTTTGTTTATTTTGACCCCTTTTACACTATTTACGAACGCCTACGAAAACAAGTTATTTATAACACATTTTATAGGTTATATTCTATCAAAGCTATAAATATCTAGTCAATGTTATGTTTAAAAAATACGTATTTTTCTAACCTTTCTACCCCAAGTTAAATATTTTAGGTTATATTTAATTAAACGCACAAAAAGTTATTCAATATTTCGGATAACTTTAAGAACTAGGATTTTTTTTTTTATTTTTGAACCCTGTTTTAAACCTACGCCTACGCTCAATGTAATCACCACCTATAAATAGTAGTAGTATTTTCGTACCAAATGTGGTTAAAATCCGTTAAGTGGTTTTTGAGTTATCACGGATACAAATTTTTTCTGACCCTTTTATAGAATTTTCATGAACGCCTATGGCACATTACATTCAACCCAATTCAACCAATTCAATCAGTTAAATATAATAATTTTAACATTTTAAATTTTTCTGGTATATTTGGGAAACATTTTTTTTTGGTTTTTGACCTATGAAAAATTATTTCATATTTCGAATAAGTTTAGGAAATATATATTTTTTATATTTTGATCCCTTTTCCACTATTTACGAACGCCTATGAACGTAAGTTATTTATGACACATTTTATAGGCTATGTTCTATCATCTATCTATATAACTAGTTAATATTTCTGCTATGTTTAAGAAATACGTTTTTTTTTAAATCTTTTTACCCCATTTTACACTATTTTCGAACGCCAATGTAGTCTGATATTTTATATTGCATATTTTAGGTTATATTCAATTAAATGCATAAAAAATTATGCAGTATTTCGGATAAGTTTAAGAACTATGAATTTTTTTAATTTTTGAACCCTCTTTTAGACCCCTTGCCTACGCTCAATGTTTCCCAAAATCCAATCAGCTCCTTGTGAGAACAGAGATAATCCACATTTACGGAAGTCAAAATCGTTAGAGATTCACGGCTACACTTCATTTACAATGAATGAATGACCTCCTGAGAAATCACCCCCTAAAATATTGCAGCATCTTTTTAAAACACCCTGTTTTTCAACTAAAACTTCTTGATAATATGGAAAATTTAAGTGGAGTTGTAATTTCTAGTGTTTAAATGAAAGTCAGATCTCCACAAAATAAATTTAATAGAATTCAGAATTAATCAGCCATACATGTTTCGGGACCAGTCCAGAAAAGGCCTGGACATAGTTATACCATATTATACATAAAGTATCTTTAGAATGACAAGTAGAATCCGAAAAAAGTATAATTTATATAAGGCCGTATTTAAAATAAAGTAGTTGAGACCCACTTCCGGTATAACAGGAAGTAGGTACTAGATTATTCAAAACATTTTAGCCGAATTGGTACTACACCATATTTTCAGATTGTTCCACATTGTAGTTTCTCAATAATCGATCCAAACCCTTCCAGGAAACGTGTTTCCAAGGTCTATAACCTCATTCTCAGTCATTCTCACCAAATTTGATGGATATAGCTGTATGTAATAAAATGTTTAATAGCTATTGACTTACCTTCATCAGGTATCACCTGTACAAATTTCAGTTCTACTGTTTTTCGTTTGTCTTTGCTATCACTTAATTGTTGTGCTTCTGTTCCGTTATTATAGTCTTCAGTGTGTGTTTCTACTTGGTTTGGATTTTGTGCAACGATTGAAGTGTTATTTGTTGAAACTTGCTTATTTACATCTTGTGGCGTTTTTTCTTGATTTAGTTGTAGTTTACTATCTAGTGCATCATAAGCTTCGCAAGTTCGTTTATACACATTTTCAAAGATAGTTCGAACCTAAAAACAAAATTCATATTTGAAGTTCTTGGTCAATGAATCTAAAGGTACCATTATATTATTATTTAGAATAAAAGGCATCTAGAATACTTTTCTTCACTAAGTAAAGCTCTTAGAATTAAAGAAAAAACTTTTTTTACCTTATAAGTAAAACAAAATCATTTATTATGGTCAGAAATTCACCAAGGAACAAGAAACATTCTAATTGCAACCACGTTTAATAAACAATGCTTCCACTACGATTGACACCCGTGTACCACATCAATTTGTGCTACGATAGATTCTCTCAAAGGCGCTGATTTGATTTAGATAATGGCCACATTGCCACGTTGTAAATAAATACCGTAAGATTTTTTGCCGCGGGAACTTAATTCTACTTAAAACATTGTAAGATCATAAATTTAGTGTATTTTGAAGTGTAAAACTTGTAGAAGAATTATTAAAAGATATCCTAAACTCTCATTCCACAGGAATGTGTAATTTAACTGCTGTTTCCAGTGGCGTGGGTATTTGACTATGTATATAAAAATTATTTAAGAAAGGAAATCGAATTCAATTGATTTGCAGACATATTTTTGCCCATGGAAATCTTTACCAATACGTATCTGGTAGCAACAATTTTGATAGGGTGTTAAAGAGTAACGATGGCTTTAGGTAATGAAGTATTTTGAAGCTGAAATATTAAACAGCTAGTTCAAAAACAGAGTTAGGAAATCATCAAATTTTGATTTTGCATGCATATTTTTGCGCATGGAAATCTCCACCAATACGGTCTACTAGCAAAAATGTTGATAAAGTTTGCAAGACAAGAGTTGGGATTAGGTAATGAGGTGTTTTGAAGCGGAAAAATTAAATAGTTAACTCATAAATCGAGTTCAAACATGGGTAATATTTTCAAATTTACTGACATATTTTTGTGGATGGAAATCTCCACTAATTTGTATTGTATTGGTATCGTGTAGCAAAAATTTGAATAGGGTTTTAAAGACTAACGATGGGATTGGGTAATGAGGTATTTTGAGGCCAAAACAATAAATAATTAATTCATAAATTAGGTTCAAACATCAGCAACTTTTTTTTCATTTTGTGGTAAATAATGATAATATACATATACATAATATATAAATCAAACGGCGTCTGCTCCACAAAATCAATATATTTATATTACTATAGGTCAAGGCACATTGCCTATGTCAGTCAGACATGTTTCGAGAAATCAAATATTCTCATCATCAGTGACTTTCAGTACAAGATTAACAAATACTAGTGTTATCAATATAACATATTCACCCTGTGAAAAAATTTTTGTGAATATTTTATCAAAATCAAAACATTGTTTTACATAAAAATTTAAAATGAAATAAAAATAAAAAATACATTCAAAATCAGAATTATTTTATGGCATTACGCCTATACTTGTGTTTTCTTTTTATTTATCATTACGGATGTTCTAAATTTTAAGAAAATTCTTTAATTTTTAAAGAATTTTCTTAAAATTTAGAACATAACGTAGGATCTTGATTTTTTTTCCAAAATGTTTAGACATAATTAGTGATTACGTACATATGGTAAAATCGTGTGAAATTTGAGTAACCCTAAAAATCCCTTCACATGCGGCTGTATACGTTGTTCATTTCGAAATTTTACTAGCCATAAAAGCCGTATGTGAAGGTTTTTGGTAACAATTTTATTGTTTTTTTGTTTGTTATGACAACAAACTGTCTTCATAAAATGCTAATTTAAATTTGTTTAATGGAATATTATAGAGTATTCTTAAAAACCACAGAAAAAATACATTACTATATATAGGAAGGGTCAAAACAATTTATTTTCAAACAAACGCACATTATGACAATTTTCCAAAAGTAAAGTACGAACATAAATAAATTATAAAACGGTTTAAAAAATAGGAACTAATAATAAATTAAAAGAAATATCATAAAAATAAAAATATTGAAATAAAAGGGCCATTGATTTAAAATTCCAGGAAAACTGTGGAAACAACAAAAACATTTAAAAAATGTAAAATAAACAAGTTCCTTTTTTTGCAACAAATCTATTCATCCTCAATCGTATCAATTAATGACACAGACGAGTTATCAGTTGCGAGATTTTCCAAGATTCTAACTTATGTAGAGGAAAAATAGACTCAGATTTTTTGGTATGGTATTTTTTCTTTTTTCCGTTATTCCTCTGTCTCTATCACCATTGTCTACAATTTTCAAATTAAAAAGTCTTTTGGGAATGAAATTAAGTTCTATGTCAATTTGGGAATAGTAAGTTGTTTTATAAAATATATTATGATGACCTCGTTTTACAGTAATCTGAACTATATCCTTTAGCAAAGGCCTGTTTTTATTCATTTTTTGAGTCGTCCTACTAGGCAATTTTTTGAAGTTGGAGAAATCCATTTCCTTTACGGTTACTTTATTTGTACAACCTTTAACAACTTCGACAGAATCATATAGTTTTGGCATTGTTTGTGTGATGTAAAGAAGAACAATACTTGTCTTCAACGCCGAATGTGCTCGTTTCGGCTTTTATGTACTTAGCGTGGTTTATTGTATACCCTAAACACTAGCGATAAAAGCCGCATGTGAATATTTACGTCAGGCTGTGGTATGATTGGTAAAATTAAGTTGAATTTGCAACATATAAGAGCCCCGCATGTATGTTGATGCGGCGTATTTGCTTAGTACGACGCTATCAAGAGTATAACAGGCGCCATGATTGTTGAACATACGGCTTTCTTTATTAGTACCATGAAACTAATATTGGACGACGAACAAAGTGGTATATTTTTAAATAATATTTTCTCCATATTGGATTTAAACATTATAAACAAATTTAGATTTTTGAGAGTTTTGATATTGTAGATTTCAAAAATATTATAATCTCAATTTCGAAAAAAATCCACATACGGCTTTCTTCCGTAGCAGGGTAGTCTAATCTAAGGTTTCATATTTACTCCTTCCTATTTTTAATTTTTCTTAATTTTGCACAAAAACTAAAACAAGAAATTTTATAAATATTTTATTTACCTGTGGTTGCAATTCATGTCCTTTCTTGGTTAAATCATTTTTCAAATATTCAATTTCGTTTTTTATCGCTTGATAGTGTTGATCATTTGTAGATATTCCACGAAATTTTTTTATTTCTTTGTAAATATTGTCAACTCTAGGCTTTACGCTATGGATTGATTTTCGTTGAGAACGTCGTAAAACTGTATTTCTTCTTTCCAAAGGAGATTTTGATAGGCTTGTTCCCATAATATTGCTAAAATCACACAATAACATATATTGCCTGGCAAATGAATCTGTGACAAAGAAAGGAATGCGGACAAAAAAATCCTATATTGCCAAATTTAACTACAAAAAATCACTAGTTCTAGAAAAGAAGTAGTATTAACTTGAAAATCGATTTTTTACAATTACAAATAATAATAATGAAAAAAGCTCAGCATTTTTAAGTGGTTGTTTGTTTTATTTTTATTTAATAACTGAAATTTTTACCACTGAATATTAAAACAGCGAAAAAAAATTACGATCTTCTGTAAAATCGGCAATACCACGCGAAATAGGTGGTTAGACGCCGCCGGAATGATCCTAATTGGTGCGTAGACCCTCGCACGTTTTGTCGCCATGCGGGTGTTCAAGTCGCACTTGGTGGAAACTGAGTTCTTCCCCGCAATTGTTGCCGCCCCTCGTAGTAATATTGAATCAGTCAGTGGCAGAGTGGTGTTATTATTTATAGTTTTGTTGTCAAAATTAGAAAATATTATATCAAATTATTATTGTATATTTAGTGTTCTCTTACTTTAGTGTTTTAGGTTCAAAACAATTTTTCTTTGTTCTTGTAGAAATATAAGCTTACACATTGTTTGTTGTTTATTAAGGCATCAAAACTGGAAATTTTTATTGAATCTACTTAGAATTTTGGTATTTTAAAGATTAACAACATAATCGTGACAGAAGTTAACACTATACCAAAATTACAGAGTGTCCAAAAATCCTCGGAACAATAAATTTTTCGATACCGTTCTCGATTTTTGATATTTCTAAAACTAAATCTATTACGTCTCGTATATCATTTAAAAGGAACAAAAATATGCAATTTTATTTATAATCAGGGTAGTTCGATTTAAAAAAACATCTCTTAGAACGCGTCCGTATATGTGCGAGTTAAACCCAATAGAGTTAACTTCGCAAAACTTAAATTAAATATATAAGAACCCGCAATACAACTAGAAATTTCAACCTAACTACATTAAAAGAAGTTTTTAATATCCAGTAATGATTGGAATAAATTTTGCCGACATGTTAAGGAGTTGGAAGACGAATTTTGGAGGAAATTGAGCACATTATAATAACTTTAGGACAAGATGACGAGAGCGCGTCTGATGATGCTCAAGTTGATGAAATCTAACAGATTGCCACCTTCTATAATGTAGTACTAATTATGATAGTTACATTTAATCGAAATATTTAAAACAGTTAATTATAGTTTCCAAACGGGACTTAAAGCAACAAAAAGATCCAAGTTGTTTTAGAATGTTTTTGTTTTTATTTTCATTTTTGGTATGCAAACTTTAGTACATATTTGAAATAAACTAAATAATTAATTAAATAAAATACTTCTTGGGTGCTATAGCTTAATAGCAGTAGGTGCTTTTACCACCCCAAAACTTCCCAGAAGGTTGAACTGTCTTACAAATCAAATGCGTCTAACATTATTAGGAAAAAGAAATATACAAGAACGGCGGGATACTGCATATTGGAACAACATTGGAATTCATAACGAGAAAATAACTAAAAATAGATTGTACTTGATAAACTTATAGAAGCAATTAAATTTTGACACCCTTGACGAAAAGGTAATAATTGTAAAGTTTGCATCAAAGAAAATAAACAGACGCATTGACTTGGTTAGTAAAAACTCGCGTAAAAATTGAATAAGTACCTACCAAACTATTACTAATAAGTAATCATAATTTCTGTCTAAATTTCACAAAATTCTATTAGGTTATATTGGCAATTTTACATTTTTCGATTACAATATAGTGATATGAATTTGAAATTTAATTGATTTTAGTTGGCCATGATGGCTTTAGATAGCAAATACATATAGAGCTAGCGCAGCATACAAAATTCCTATAAATACAATTAGAGATCACGTTACAGGTCGAAGGGGCCAAAAGAGCAGTACATACGGCCGGAGAACAGACCTTAGTTATGAACAAGAAAAGTCATTGGCTGACTGTATTCGCTGCTTGGAAAAATGGGGATTTGGGTTATCCAGGAAAAATATATTAGAGTTGGTAGGCGAATACGTTAAAATAAACCAGATTAAAACTCAACTTAAAAATGGACGCCCAGGAGAAGACTGGTATTTAAACTTTAAACGTCGGTCGACACAATCTCTCTATTAAAATACCGTGTTGAATTTGCTAGAAAGAAGAACATAGATCCATTTTTGATTAACGAATACTTCGACTTATTAGAAAAACCAGTGAAGGAGCTTGGTTTGGAAAACAGACCTTGTCAGATTTGGAACATGGAGGAGAGCAGTTTTTGCTCCGACCCGTCCAAGACCAAAATTGTTGGGCAAAGAGGACTTCCATCTACCCGTACGACAAGTGGTCTCGGTAAACAAAACACTACAATTTTAATGTGCTGCAGTGCAAGTGGAGAGAAGGCTCCACCTCTAATAATTTTTAAGAGAAAACATGTGTGGGACCAGTGGGTAGCACCAGCTGGAACCGAATTTCCAAATACTACATACGCAGCCACTGCAAATGGCTGGATGGAGACTACCCTTTTCAAAAATTATTTTGAAAAAAGCTTCATAAGTCAATTGCCTCCTGAACGTCCAGTATTAGTTATATATGACGGGCACGCCACACATTTAAGTGTTGATCTCATTAAAATTGCCATTGCAAACGACATAACTATATTAAAACTGCCTCCACATACGAGTCGTCTGTTGCAGCCTCTAGACTTAAGTGTATTTAAATCATTAAAAAGTCGATAAGACGCTAAGTAGAGTGGCAACGCAAAAATGTAGGCATTAAAATTCCCAAGAGTACTTTTTCCAAGCTCATCGGCGAGATATGGATCGAAACTAAACCTGAAATATTAGTAAATGGTTTTAATAAAGCCGGTATTTGTCCAGTAAACCGGAATGTAATCCCCTCAGAAATTTATGATCCGATTGCATTAAAAAAATGGAAATCTTTACAAATGCGAAGTGTGAGTCACAACCATCAACATCCTCACAAAGTCAGGGCGACCCTAATATCCCTATATCTCCAATGTCACAAATGGAAGCCGCAGATTCGGCTTCTTTGGCTCCTTCCATACGACAGGATGAAAATATTTCAGATGAAAGTGAAAATCGTACAAAAGTTCATGACAGTAGTGACAATTTTCCTCAAAATGTAGTCAGATTTGAAGAACTCTTGCTAAAATCGTTAAAACGCGACCAATTTCCTTCAAAGCAACCCCGAAAACATGTTTGTTTGGGGGCAGAAGTTATAACAAACAAAGATGTTTTAGAATTCCGAGAGAAAATGCATATCAAAACTGGGCCTATACACAAGCTTTAAAAAAAAAGAAGAATAACAAGGTCGCCAATACAAGTGACTCAGAAGAAAGCGATCTTGAATCTTGGAAAAGTGATCAAAGTGAGGACAGAATAACCGAGTTTGATGAAATGTCAGAGCGTGAAGATCCTAAAGTTGATCAAACCATATCACCTGTTGAAGAGATTGTTTCTACAACAGGGGAAACCGATTTTCATAAAATCCAAAACGGAGACTTTGTAATAGCTAATTTTTTTGGAAAAAAGGAAACTTACAAATATGTTTGTCCAATAACAGTTTTATCTGACGATGAAGCTGAAGTAACATGTTTACGTAAAATGCGAAAAAGCATGGGAATTCAGGCTCGAAGAACAAGACAAATGTTCAATTTTATTGTCCGATATTATTAAAAAACTTGAACAACCCAAATTGGTACCATATGGAGATAATCAAAAGTATATTTTCTCAAGTGCTGTAGAGGTATCTGAACAGTAGAAAAAGTTAAGTTATTACTACTTTTGATTTTTCAACGATTTTCTTAATGTTCTGCGTTTTCAAACATTTTTTTGTCATTTTCTTGATTTTAAACGTGTACTAATAAAATTTAAAAGGTTTATAGCTTCTGTATTTTTTTTTGGCCAGTTTTGTTTTAATTTTATTTGAAAGTAAACATTTTATTGAGGTGATTGCTCTCGCCCCGTTTATAGTTTCGGCACATATAAGCTAAAATATTGACGAAAACGCACTAGCCCCCAAATCATGGGGCAAGTGCGTTTTTGGCACCAAAAAAATAAAAATTGCAGTATTTAGAAAATCCTTAATTCTATTAATTTTTATCGACATTGATCAATAACGTATAATATAACGTAGTAACTCTCATAAGCGGGAAAGCCCTTGGCACTAATATAAAACACTCACTGCATTTTTAAATTCACCTATTAATTTTTTGGTACGCTCTTACCACACCTTACCTTATTAATATTTACTAAAAAAATATACGTAGGCGCCTAAAGAAGGTCTATATCTCCTAGGATATTCTAACAAATTAAATTATTAAAGCTTCCATATAATACAAAATTGTTATTATTCTTTATTCTGAAAACGTCATTTTTGACATAAAATTTCAAATATTTCGAAAACGGCTGGCGATAGGTATAACATATTATGCACAAAATATGTTTAGAATTATAAGGAGAATCCAAAAAAATATAATTTATATAGGGTCGTATTTGAAATAAGGAAGTTGACACCGATTTCCAGTATACCCGGAAGGGCTAGATTCTTGAAAACATTTTAGCCAAATTGGTCCCGTCGACCTAAGTACTACACCAGATTTTCAGATTGTTCTACCGTGTAGTTTCTCCATAATCGATCGAATCGAATCCCTTCCCGGTGGGACACCCGGTATAAGAACAAATAGTAAAATATTTTTTTAATTAATATTGGTCTAAAATTATGATAGTCTTTAAAGTTAACGAGAAAAAAATATGTTTCTCTGGATTTTATAGTCGAATTTGCTAAATTTAGCTGTAAATGCAAAAAAACTAAAAATATTTTCTATTGTGCTCTTTTAATAAAACACTGTATTGTAACTAAACCAAACAGATAGGTAAAAATAAGGCAGTAGCCCTCTGCATCAGTTTTTGACGTATCTACTGTAAGTTGTTATAAACGTGACTTGGCGGATTTTGCATCTATCTCAAAAATGGTGCATTTTAGAGAGTAAGTTAATATAAGCTTTTATTCATATTTCTGGACGAGCTCTCACACCCTAAACTCCTGCGCATATATTATGAAACACCCCGTATCTGCCCCTAATTAAAATGTCCACCCTGTTCATGAATACAAACGGTTACACGAAATTTCATTGGTTATGTTGCGTTTTGTGTTTCTTACATGACATACATTCATAAATAAATAAATAAACATTCTTGATGTACTTAATAATGTCAAGCTTCCAAAACAGACCTCCTCCCATAATTGTGTGAATAATCACCACAAAAAAATGTAGTACCTTGGTATGTATTTGATAAAAATCTAGATAGATGTAGGTACTTACCCGTTGTTACATTCAAGCTTGAATTTTTACTACTTCTCACTTCACTTGTCACTGCTTATATTTGTTTATTATTATATTTTGCAAATTATGTTTTGCTTTTCTCCAAAATAACACACATCAATATAATCTGTACGCTTCTACAATTTTCATCAGTTAGTATTGTTATTATGAATAGGAACAATGATATCTAATTAGAAAGTAAATGAGTCTGTGTTACTAACAAGATTTTGCAATCAAACACGCAAAGTTGTTTATCGCTGTTTGATAACGTCTGATAATCCTGAGATAAAATTATTGTTTTTACGGTAAATTAATTTGTGATTAATGAAATATGGAACTTAAATGTGATAGTAGAGAAATTATGTCACATTATGCCTTACTTTTTTTTATATACAGTGCGTCCCAGGATAAATGTAACAAGAGGTGTGAAAGACAACACAATTTTGAATTTTCGAGTGACATTTCGGGAGTGAGTTTTGTTTGTTTTAAAATTAACGTACTCAAAAAATGAGTTAAATCCGTGTTGTACAGGGTGGGCAAATTTCGATGTTTTTATACGGTACAGCCTAAACCGTAATAGATAGAGCGAAACTAAGTGACACGTCACGTTCGATTTTTTTGAGCTTAGTTTAATGCCGAAATCGGAGCGCGGCTAACTTGATTAGTTTTTTTTTATACAGGACGATATTCATTTTTTGTCATTTTCTTTTTTCCTTTATATTTCGGTTGTGATTAGAGTTACGAGAAAAGTTTCTTTATAAAATTTAGAGATAATTTAATGCTTAATGCAGCGGCGTATCAAGAATTTTTTTCGAAGTCCAATTGTTCAAGATATCCCTATCAACTTTGTTTTCTCAAATGGGACACCCTATATATTAAAGCGTCAATAGATTCCAAATTTCATTCCCTTTCCAACCATGTATGACAAGTAGCTACATAGTTAGTAAAACTTAATATAAATAAATAAAAACCATATTTTATGCTTGTTTGCAAATAAAATAAAAATTTACTAAGTAGCCTTGTTTCAAATCATTAAAAATGCTTAATGATGTTAATTATTTCAATGTTTTATTCAACACAAGAAAAATGCTAATGTTGCAGCTGATACCCAGAAACAACACACCATTATAGAAAAATATTTGGGAGGTTAAAAGAAAACCTTATTAATTATGGATCATTTAAAAAATTGAGACCTAAAACGTATGATTAAACATATTCAGAAGAAATAAGTGTTAATGTTATTGCAGCTGAAATTGATACTCTGATAATTTTAAGTGTGATAGAAAAAAAATTAAAATTAAACTGAACTGATTTTAAAGTAAAGTAAGTAAAAAAGATAGAAATCATCTATTATGGCCAATAACAATACTTAATGTATTTTAAAAGATTTTTAATGAATGCGAGGCAAAACCCAGGAGAATCTACTTTGAACAAGAGCAGCCGGGGGTGGAACACCTGTAATAGAGATTTGAGGAAATTTGAATAAAAAAGAAACTTTTAGCCGTTTTTCAAAGATCAATTTATGGCCGCCCATAGATAGTGGAACTTGGATAGTGCTAATAATACTCAACTAAAATACTATAAATAATATATTTATAAATTACATCTAAACATAGAACTAGGTACATAATATTAAACTAAATACCTACTTAATAAACAGGAACAATAAAAAGAAACAAAATATAGGTACCTACACGAGTTTTGAACCATAGTTTTTTAATTAAAAATAATTGATGTTCACAAACAATGTTTTCAATTACTCTATTTTGAACATCATCACGTCAACCATATCGTAATCCTCATCATATTCATTACCACCATTATCTAAAACACACAAATTATTATCTATATTTAACTATTGGTTTTCAATATAAGTTATATGGATATCTTATTTTGATGCATACCAAAAAGGTACCTTTCTCTGGCACGAAACTTCACTTAAAAAATTAAGAGCTGTAAAGAACTAAAATATTTGAAGGCTACTTTTATGAATATACTTACAAAATGATATTTACCCTTAGAGCTTTGCAGATAGCTGCTGCCCTTCTAGAGTCCCTCATATGTAGCCCCATTTGGTTTGCAACCCAATTTACTTGAGACTGAACACTCCCTTGAAAGTGGTTTCAGGTAGTATGAGGCATGAATTTTATTCTTTAGTCAAAGATTAATGTCACAATAGTCTTTGCGTTAGCTGTCGTCTCTGCAAATTTATCGCCTCTACAAAATTAAATACGAATAACTCTGTAAGTTTAGAGATGTACCTGTTTTCAATTTACATACTACCCTACACTCTTCCTACCTCTGATTTTCATTTTACAGCAATTCTATAAACAAAATTAAATCCATATGTCAAACAAATACAAATTTATTGATCCCACACAAGCTAAAAAACAAGCCGCAAAAATAAAACCAAATGATTTGTGATTATTGAAATCATTTCAAGTGCCTTACCGTGGTGGTTTTTAGTTAACGTTAAGAATATTGACTGTTTTCAATCTAATGAGGTAGTAATTAGTTTTCAAGTTTTGCTTTAGAGCATACCAAATATTGAAATTTACAAGGCCACTTGACTTTTTTCAATTTCTTGAAATGTAATAATTTCAATTATTGATGTGAGGACATTACAGCTTACCAAATCTCAATATTTATTGAAATTTCTATCAAAGGACACTTTTATGTCATGATTTCAACGTTGACATCAAGTCAATGTCCTTTCAGCATAAATCTGATTGAGTGATATTTTCTTTTAATTCTTCAATAGTATGACTTTTAGTTTTGTAAACTTTATCTTTTAGATGTCCTGTGGTGTTATATCTGGAGAACGAGCGGGCGACCAAACTGGACCGTTAGTGCTTATCCAATTATTACCAAAATTTTTAAACAATATTTCCCTTAAATTTCTATTGTTATGCGGTGGTGCGTCGTCTTGCTGGAAAAACACATTTCTTCGTTCTGCCAGTGGAATATTGTCTAAATAAGTTTTATGTTCTGGTTGTGTAAACGATCCATAATTAATAAGGTTTTCTTTTAACCTTTCAAATATGTTTCTATTGGGCTGTCTTCTTTCTGAGTATCGATTGTAGTAGGTTTCAGATGCAGCATTAGCATCATTATTACATTGAATAAGGCATTGCAACATATTAAATTTTTCAAAATTTTCACACATTTCAGTTCCTTTATTACGGAACTGTTAATTAACGAATGCTGACAATAATTATCATTTGACAAATACATTAATAAATGACAGTATCAGTAATCTGTTATTTGACATTAATTGTTTTCAATAAGACACTAGCCTACTTAAAAATTTTGGGACAAAACTGGTCCTTAATAAACAGCATTAATAAAATTATTGAAATAGAGTTTGCTAACGAAAAGTTTTCCAAATTTTTATTAATGCTTTGTACTAAGGACCAGTTTTGTCCTAAAATTTTCAAACTCGAATTTCTCGAAAACCTTTAAGTTTTTCGAGAAAAAAGAAGCCTTTTTTATGTAGAACACTTTATTTAATCACATTTTTGAAACAAAATGTATAAAAATCCCCCCGTTTACCCGCCTATGATCATCCTTTTTTATTAAATTTCATGTCAGTTTACGACATTTAACTAGGTGAATAAATATGCTACATTTGGTTAATTCATCTTTACTAGTTTCGAAAATATTTCAAAGAAATCGTCCTCAGGCAGTCATCTTTAACACCCTGTATCTTTGTAAATAAAGATTTTTCGAAAAATTAAAATTTAGGTTTTTTTCATGATTAGATGTCCCCAATTCGCTCACAAATTTTGGCCATGTCTTTCTGAAACACCCTGTATAATGACTTCTAATTGCAACTTTCGAGTATTTTTTAGAATAAGACTGTCATATTTCGGAGGATTACGAGTGATCTATTGTATGTAAGTACGGTACATTAAAACGCTAAAGTTGATTTAATTGATATGTTTAATATTTTAATAGATACATACGCCTTATTTTAATCATCGAAGTAAGGATTGTATGGCTCTTAAGTAGGTTTCTTCTTATACTGAAAAAAAAAAAGAAAAATGTATAAAAACACAAGCTTTATTCTCTATACCCTTGCTTAGAACACACAAAACAGGTGTCTGTAAATTACTTCTGAAAATAGTCTCATTACTCATTGTGACGTCATTTACGATGAAGGTCTATAGTGAGCACAATTACAAATGTTAAATATCATTTAGTAGTATTAACTAGGTGACGACTATTATCTTTGCTCTGGATAACTAGGAATGTTATGAAAATTATTTGGATATGAAGCACGAGGGACATTACTATGGAATAACGAGGATTGTTTAATATTCCTTATAGAATTCAACGAATGGTGGTATGACTTTATTAGATCATGGCTCACTGGGCAGCCGACAAAGTGAAAGTTATATCCATCACGGTTTAATTTTTATTGTCGATTGAACCAATCATATATTTTTTCATTTAGAGAAATGGAACACAGTGAGTTTCGAACTTGTGGTCCAATATGAGACGCTATCTAAGCTATCCCGACCCTTCACTATACATATACCCAAGTAACAATTGTCAATACTTACTATTACATCTACTATTTTTGGTTTCGTATCTAAGTATATCTCAGTATTTGTGTTAATGATGTTTCTATTCAATAGTTGATTGAAGTATTCTGGTATCGTTGGCTCTTGTAACTCATTATCGTTCTTTGTTTCATTGTCTTCACATTTTTCTGTCGGTAAAGTCATCTTAGGCTCATCTTCAACTATCGATTCCAGTTTAGTATCCCTCTTATCGATTTCTAAAAATGCATCCATTGTAGAAGATACAAATTTTTTCCTTCTTCTCCCTTTGTTACTTGTATGATCCCTTTTTGGTGCAATTTGTTCTACATTATCAAATTGTGTTTCTTTTTCGCTCTTCTTGTCTAAATACTTTTCCCATGCCTCTAAATATTCAACAGAAAGTTCAGATTTAACACGACGCATTTCCCGCGATTTTGTATGGTTTTCCATATTATTTAACTCAGGTTCACTCGTACTTTTTAACGAGAATGCGTTGACTTGTCTTTGCACATACGAGTATCGTTTCAGTTCTTGAATAGAAACATTTTTCGCATCACTAAGTTGTCGAATTTTCTGTTCGTGGCATATTATACTTCTTATTTTATTTACCATGTCGTTGAGGACATTCAAAATTTCTTTATAGTGGTAATCTTTCGCCTTTTCCAATGAAATTGTCATGTCGTTTGCACAGCCAGTTGTTACTAAGTTATGTATCTCGTTTATGTTGATCCTTATTTCTTCTTCCAGTTTTTCGGTACATTTTTGAAGGTTTTCGCAGAGTGCTTTTAAGTTTTGCGACATATTTTATTAATCCTGAAAAAATAACAAACAAATAGGTATGTAGTAACAAGACGAACGAGTATTCCATATTTTTGCATGGAAGAAAAAGTTGTTTAGGAAACTGGTGCCGCATACGTAATCAATTCAACAAAAACTCAATCGAAAAACAGCGGATGTGCATTTTACTTTCCAGCAATATTTTTTGTCTAATTTTTGAATAAAGTAGTTAGTATAATAATTATTAATATTCAGTTTCGTTACGCAGATCATATATTTTCGATTATTATAACTTATCGGGAAAGTTTTGAAGCGGCCCAACCGATTTTTTTTTTAATTTGGAGTTTTGGCATTTTGTGACGTTATTTATACTTTTTATAAATAAACTGTTGCCCTCGAGGCACCAATAGCTCTCCATATTTAAGTAAGTCTAGTAAAAGTACTAATTTTATTACCTTTTTGTCATTTATCTAAATTTAATAAATTTTTGTTTTGTTTTAGATATCAGCTATTTTTTTTAAGTATCGGGTTTTGTTCATTTTTCTTCTCTTTGGAGGCACTATTTATACGTACATATTTTATATTTCATATCTTCTAGGCCAAGTTCTTGTACGCAAAATAATTGATATTTTTTAGTTTTATTATAAAATTAATTTTGCCTCCTTTTCTACTATTTACGAACCCCTATGTAAATAAAATTGTTATGCTGCATGTTGTAGGTTATCTTATATCAAAGCTATATATAAGTAGCCAATTTTTGTTATATTTGGAAACACGTTTTTGGCACTTTTTCGAACGCCTGTGTGAACCAGTTTATTTATGTAACATTTTTTAGGTTATATTCTATCACAACTATATTATTCCGTATTCCGAATAAGTTTAGCAAGTATATATGGTAAATATTTTAGGTTATGTGTAATTAAACGCACAAAAATTATTCAATATTTATATTTAAGTTTAAGAACTATGATTTTTTAAATTTTTGAATCCTCTTTTTAACCCCTTGCCTACGCTCAATGTTAATCGTCACCTATAAATATCCAGTAGTATTTTCGTACCAAATGTGGTTAAAATCCGTTAAGTGGTTTTTGTGTTATCACGGTTACAAATTTTTTCTGACCCCTTTATAGAATTTTTACGAACGCCTATGGTACATTTTTGTCGTGTCTTTAAAACCAATTCAACTAGTTAAATATAAAATGTTTTTATTTTTATTTTTATTTTGTTTTATTTTACCCCTGTTTCTACTATTTACGAACGCCTATGTAAACAAAAATTTTATGCTGCATTTTTTAGGTTATCTTATATCAAAGCTATATATAATTAGCCAATTTTTCTGGTATATTTGGGAAACATTTTTTTTTCGTTTTTGACCTTTTTTTAGACTATTTTCAAACGCCTGTGTGAACCAAGTCTTTTATGTAACATTTCCACATTGTAGACTTGCAATATAGTTTGATTTTGCTCTTCAAATTTTTTCTAACAATTAATAATTATGATCTATAAAAAGAAATTCTGCTTCAAATCAACTCAAATTTCATTATCTAAATTTTAATTATTTTATTTTGGTTTATATAAGTAATGTTTTTTAACTATAAAATTTCTTCACTAACTGATATATGGATGGTGAAAGTTTTTTGTCACTGATGGTGAGATGATTCTCGAAACATGTTTGACGACGATTTGAACACATATATAACTTTTAGTGGAGTAGACGTGATTTTATTTCCTACTATACTTGAAACTCCTCTCTGCAATGGATTACTTTAACAAATATATATTTTTACGTTTTGACCCCTTTTCTACTATTTACGAACGCCTATGAAAGTAAGTTATTTATGACACATTTTATAGGTTATATTCTATTAAAGCTATAAATAATAAGTTAATATTTCTGCTATGTTTAAGAAGTACGTTTTTTAAAATATTTTTTACCCTATTTGACACTATTTTCGAACGCCAATGTGGTCTAATATTTTATGTTCAATATTTTAGGTTATATTCAATTAAATGCGTAAAAAATTATGCAGTATTTCGTATAAGTTTATGAATTATGAATTTTTTTAATTTTTGAACCTTCTTTTAAACCCCTTGCCTATGCTCAATGTTTCCCAAAATCTAATCAGCTATAGTATTTTTGTACCAAATTTGGTTCAAATCTGTTAAGTGGTTTTTGCGTTTTCGTGCATACAGACAGACAGACACTACTTAAATAAGTAGTTTTGAAAAAATGTACTTGTTTTTAGTCACTTTATACATATTTAAATTAAAAAAAAAAATTTCATGGAACTAATAAATAGTCTCCATATATACATATCATCACAGAAAAAAATCTTACTGTAATATCAATATTAGCGATATGTTTGATTGCCTCTATTTTGGTTTAATGACAGTAATACTTAATTCATTAGATTACAATTCGGCCAACATTAAATATATACTTAATCCGACATTCCAGATATTATTGAAATTCAATTTCACATATGTTAGGCACAAAACAGATATATTTTTTCTTTCAATGATTACAGTAATAATTGGCAACTAATATTGCAATTGTATTATTTCAAATATTGTTATATTACGATAAGCAAGAAAAAGCATTGGAAGAATATTATTTCTCTACTCGGATTATTAGATATATATCATTGAATTAACAAAATCTAATTTTACTGGCTATCATATTCTACTATTTAAATAAACTAAATAATATTAGGTAAGTCAATACTTCTTATTGTTGGGACAACCTTAACTTATTATTGGGCCGGGCTAAATTCATCGATATATCGAAACACAAAACGTCGAGTATCCAACATTTTGCACTCATGCATGTATCGAATTTAAGTATATAAATTAAATAAAAACTGGATTTTCGTACTACCTACCCCACTTGGTAAATATTAGTTTTTGACTTAAAAAAAATGCTTTCATACGCCGATATCATAATAAAACGAATTCAAAACCATTGATTTAAAAACGTAGATTTCGGGCTGATGTATCGGGAAATTTCGGAACTCCCTAGTCACTAGCAAAGCTTAAAACAATAAGTTATGTTACATTTATATATTTATTCTATTTGTGTGCCGATAGCGCGTGTCTATATAGTTAAGTTCTATAATCTGCAAAATATATTATGGAAGACTTCTTAAACGCCTCAGAATTGGACTAATTCCAATATTCTCCGGTAAGTTTTACTACTAACTAAGTATATCTAATCATAAGTTTTTTACTATAAATTATTTTGTGTAAGCTTTTCGAACAATACTATTAAAGATGGGTCTAGCCAACAAATGATTTAAGAGGTACCTATAATGCATAATAAAAACGTTTTAACAAAACTATTCAGGGTGTTCCATTCAAAAGTTATGAATATTAAGCTTTTTATTTCACATTAACCAGTATAGCATGGCAGCATGGAATACATTTTTGCAACCTCAGATAACCTCAAAATTCAAAATATCCTGTTTTAACACGATGTAGGTATACAGTATACAAAGTACCGAGTGGGAGTGGGACACTATGAAAATATGGTAAAAAAGCACAAATACGATATTTGGTTTAATATTTTGTTAGTCGTACATGTTCAATGTTCATGTATTAGAATGACATACATCTTTTAATGTATTGTTTATTTTTTGTACTGTGATTATAGAGTAATATTTTTTTTTATTACAATACAATGTATTATAGAATTAATAAAACTGTTTTTGAATAAAAACTTTCTTTTATTTCATACAATTAGTTAACGTGATAGTTTTATTAAATTAAGTAATTAATTTCTCTCCAGGATTATATATAAAATTGATTTAAAATGACAAAACAATTATTTCAATACCAAAATATATTCTGTCTATAATTTCTGTATTCCCCTTAAAAATCAATAAATGTTCTATCAACGATAGTGACACTTAGTCCAATCAATACTTTTTATTTAATTTCAATATATTCTTATAATTGAGGCATTTGATTGGAAGTCAATTAATTCTTACACTTAAAGCAATAAAGTCATATATTTCGCAATTAATCATATAAGTATAATTGAAAGAAATGTAGCTTTGATTGTGGAATACGGAATATATGCTATCATTGATTGAATGTGCATATGATTCATGATATGATAGATTTTTCTCTGTGTATTACAATATGATATGGAGACCTAATAAATATGTTAAAATTAAAGTTAACTTCAAACATGTTTATAATACCGGGCCTTAGATGCAAATGTCCATTATTAGCCGAATGCTCATTTTTAAGTTGATAAAACAACGGGAGACGATACCAAATTGTTCAAGAGCTTATCTAGATTTGTCAAATCTCTAATGACCCTGCTACTACTTAATGTCGTGAGCCCAGGCTAATCCATCAAAGCACCATAATCAATCACAAAATCATGCCTTACCACCCTTAATACTCAATACACTATAACGAACACTAATCCTTCTTTGGTAATTTTCATTAATTATAATAATAAACCTTTGTTTTATTAAACAATCCCCGAATTAAAATCGGTCTGATCAGTGGTCAGGGTCTACTAGTATTAATAACAACTAGAATGTATACTTTTAAGAACATCCAGTCTAATTTTTCGTAAGTAAAGGCATTACAGTAATTTACTCACCGATAATTATTTTTATATTATTAATCACAATAATTAAAAGGTATGTTGTTAACGACAGCTGCTTATCTGTAAATATATACAACCAAAAATGGCGTATCGAACTAGTACTACACAGTTTGATAATGAGAATATTTCTTATCTACCCATATTTGCAAACACAATCTTGGGAAATGATTTTATTATTCTGTCTAACACTTTTTTATAAATAAAGCATCTTTGATTTGATAATATTAGTGAAATCTGTTTTTTTTTATAAAACAGATCTACCGTGATATTTTACAAAAATTGTAAATATTGTATAGTCCTTACAATCTCAATTGAAATGGAAAAAATACATACATCTATCAGTTTGGAGGCATGGGTGTATCATTATTTTAGCGAAAATAAAAGCAAATGTATATACCGGGTGTTTCAAAAATACGCGGCAATATTTAAAAGGGTTATTTCTCACGTTATTTTATGAAAAAAATTTCCCACATACATACGTCCGGAAATGCATTGTTTCCAAGATACGCGGTGTTAAAGCTTTTTTGTCAATAACAATTATTTTTAATTAAGTCAAATATTTCATTACCGATTTCTTTGAAATTTGGTAGCGCTGTTGCTAGCACTAGGGAGCTTATATGATCCTCACTATAAAAATACAGTTAGCAAATGTTCTGTGTTACATATTGGATCGAACAACACTGAGGGTGGTTGAAATGCAGGAAGACCTAGGTGTGTTAGTGAGCAAAGACTTAAATTGGGCGAATAATATCGCAAAAATAATTAAAAAGACTAATGCCGTGTCGTACATTATGTGTAAAGCATTTAAAAACCAATCCATAGAACTTTTTGAAAAACTGTATAAAACTTATGTGCGACCGAAGCTTGAATCCATGGTGTGGAATCCATGTTTCGCGAAGGACCTTCATCGTATTGAGCCAACTCAAAGGAGGATTACTAAAGTCTGTCCAGCAATCCGTGATATGGAGTACGAGGAAAGATTGGATAAGTTGCACCTATATACGTTGCATGATCGCAGAATTCGTAGAAAGTGGAACTCACTTCCTAGTTAGTGTGTTTGGTATAATATCAAAGAACTCTTTTAAAAACAAGTACGATGCTTAATAAATAATAAGGAAACAATCTTATAGAATGTAACGGTTTTATCGGCAGTGTAGTGCCTAACTTAACATAACATAATAATAATAACAATATAATAATCACTCTGTAAATTATTGTTGACACTGATATTTTAACTTGTTAATTCTAGTATAGATATTTAAATCATATTATAATATAAAATTATTCGTTGGCACTGCACAATATACAGGCATTGTCATCAAGTAAAGGCTCAATAACAACATGCAATTAACATATGAACTGCACTGGTTTTGATCAGCACCTGGTAAAAGCTTCATTTTCAACTAATATCGCCAAACATATGAGGGTTACCTTTTATATTTCAGGATTAGAGAACAAAAACAAATATTAATCATCGAAAATCACTTTATTGTTTTTCAAAATATTCCCCATGAAGATCTTTTGCATGCGTTTGAACCAATTGTCGAAGCATTTTTGCTACTCTGATTGAGGTATATCTCCAAAACATGCATTCCGAATGCAGCAACCAGGTGTTGAAAAACGTTGACCTATCAGTTTGTTTTTTACGTACGGGAATATAAAGAAGTCATTCGGTGCCAAGTCAGGACTATACGGCGGATGACTCATCAAATCGATGTTTTGGGTGCTCAAAAATGCAGTTGTTTGAGCCGATGTGTGAGAGCTCGCATTGTCGTGGTGAAGAGTGATCCATCTTCGGCGGTTGGTTTTCCTGAGTTCTTAGAAGACAACTGGCAAAGAAATGGTTGTGTACCACTCAGAATTGACTGTTCTGCGTTGTTCTAGTGGCAAGACATGTCCAGTTTTTCCGAAAAAACAGGCGACCATTTGCTTGGAAGTGCTTCGTGCGCGAACAACTTTTGTTGGATGTGGCTCATCTTGAAATATCCATACAGTCGACTGCTGTTTACTGTCGGGCTCATACGCGTAAGTCCACGATTCATCACCTGTCACGACATCATAGACGTGTTTCGAAGCACCGCGATCGTATTTTTTGAGCATTTCTGTCGACCAATCGACACAAGACTTTTTTTGAGCGATTGACAAATTGTGTGGGATCCAACGCAAACAAAATTTTTTGCCAGTCAAATGTTTATGCAATATTGAATGTATGCTGGTCCCACTAATGCCTAAGGTTGTCTCAATCTCTTGATAGGTCACATGACGATCTTGCAATATCAGTTCGCGCACAGCATCAATGGTTTTCCGAACAACAACTGATTTTGGACGACCTTTACGAAATTCGTCTTGGAGTGAACTACGACCACGATTGAATTCACCATACCATCGATAAACACTGGTCCTTGATAGAGCTTCAAGTTCATCCATGCACTGTTGCTGAGTTAATCCACGTCAAAAGTTGTAAAAAATAATCGCACGAAAATGTTCACGATTTAATTCCAATTTTGGGCCGAGATTGATCTTTTAAGTTAGTGTAAACAACGCAAATAGCGCTCGTATGTCAAAACGTTCTAAGTACGTATAACCTCAAAAATGTCCAACCACCAGGGTTGTCAAATCCCGAAATATAAAAGACAACCCTCGTATTATAACAGTATAGAAGGCGCCTTTCGATCAAAGCCTATAGTCGGCTGCAGCTGCAAGTAGTAAACGAATTTAAAATTAGGAGCCTCACGGGCGCGCTCGGTTATTTACGCGACAGAAGGTTGTTATACGAGGGCTATACTCAATAGATTTATATATATTTATGGTTAAGAAGAGTATCGTTGGAACAACATGCTTTTGCATCACAAATACCTTATGTGCCCAAGAAGAATTGCGCCAGCAAATATTTGTATATTTATTTATACGCATGAGTGAACGTGTGCAAAATAAAAATAATCTCGGAGCGCAGCTGCCATATTACAAAGCAATACACTGACAACTTCCTCAGAATATGATCTCTGTTGTATATTCCTATTGTTTATATACGGCGTACATAAGACTTTTATTAAGATCCTGTGTTGAAGTTTTCTATCTGTTTAGTAGCAAATAACCATCTGGCAATAGCAAATATTCGTGCCCCATACATTTAGTTTTGTCACTATTGTTTGTAGTTCTACTTAATTACAAATCTAGTTTGGAAAATGCCTATACATAGGTATAGGTACTCTAAAAAAACTTACAGAGCTTGTCCACGCTATCCGGAATCGTGTTAGAATAAAATCCAGCCAGACTTAAAACTTTTTTAAATTAATTTGTCGCCTTCGTTGTCTGAGATATTTATGTTCAACATAGAGTAGAGAAGATAATAAAATCACACCCTCTTGACAGTAATATTCTACATTACGGTAGGTAGGTATATGTGGACGATATTTTTACCATTTTTACCGGCAACATGATATGAATTAGTTGATTTTCTAACGTTACGTAACTCAAGCGATGAAATACTTATTCGTGCACAGTGGAAAATGTAATTTTTTTAATAAAACACAATGCATACGCTGAAACATGAATCATACTAATTTAAATCTATTTTTTTCTTAAAAACGGTGCACAATTGGTCTATGAAACAAGAGTACCTTTTTTTTGTAAAACAGTTTGGTCTATTAAAATCGAGTTTTAAAATTGCTAAAAACCCTTTCACAAAAAAGTTGGGGCAATATTTCCCCATGCCTCTCCCTGTTTTAGCCGCTTATTAGCAGTTCGTAAAACTAAAAATACCTGCAGTGTTCAAGAAATAAAACGTTTGGAAGACGTACAACAGCCTGTATCTTGAGAACCAACAATTTTTCGACCTATGTTAATATGAAATTTTCTCATTCTTTTGGAGTGGTTAACGTTTAGCAGGCTAACTGGTGACATTTGAAACGCTATTTTCTCGAGAATTATGGGGGCCCATATCAAAAGTGACCTATAAACAATGCTTTAAAACGGTGTATCACTCGACCCCTACTCATATATGAAAATTTAGCAATTGTGTCCACCCCTATCACAGGGCTTAGTAATAATAATAATATTCTCTTTATTGTCTAACAGGTATTGCTACCCAATAACAAGACAAAATATTACATTAACAAAAACAATTGCCTAGCATTAGCATACAAAAATACCCAACTTAGAACTAACTTAAAACTAACTGAAAAATAGAAAAATACAAAAAAGGAAATACACGCATCAAAACGAAAGAAAATTGAGAGGATTACAAGAACAATTAATAATAACAATAAATAATTAACACATGAACATAATTCATCAAAACAAATACAAATCAGTAGCCCGCAAACATGTCTCTAAACTTTTCTTAAAAGAATCAAGCGATACATTAAAAAAATCAACGTTTTCATTAAAAACTAATCGGTTGCTGTATTTACAAGCCCGAAATAGCGGTGCTTTAGATTCATAATTAGAACGAATCTGTGGCACCCAAAATAAACTAGCGCTTCTAGAGTGAACCCTAGGAACACGAAACCATAACTGCTGAAGCAAGCGAGGACAATCCAACATATTGTTGATCAACTTAAAAACAAAGATCTGAGACGCGAAGATGCGTCTCTCGGCTAACGGCCGAAATCCGAACCTTGCCAGTAACAGGCCGTGATCACACCCATGAGGAGGAAAATATCCATCAATTTTAAATGACAAATATTTTAAAAACTTACGTTGGATACTCTCTCTGTATATGAACACGGTAGACGGACGACCAAATGATTGTAGCGAATTCCAAAATAGACACAACAAAGGCGAAATAGAGACTTTTCAGGCAGTCCATGTTGTTGAATTCTCTGGTCTGTCTAAAAATAAATCCTAACATTCGCAAAGCATTAGCAGAAACTTGCTCAATGTGGTAGTTGAAAGATAAATCACCACCCAAGTATTCACCAAGATCTTTGATTAAAGCGCAGCGTTCCAAATTTATTGAATTATCAATGGTGTAGTTTCGCAAAAACGGATCTTGACGTCTTGTAAATGTCACCGACTTACATTTGTTCAGATTCAGAGGAAATCTATTTAGATCACACCATTCTGAGAGCCGACACAGATCTGTTTGAAGTTGTGCGCAATCGTTCTCACAAACAACAGTGCGATACAATTTTAAATCATCCGCAAACAACAAATAATTGCTATTGAAACCAGAGCCAATATCGTTTACGATCCTATGTTAATATGAAATTGTCTCATTCTTTTGGAGTGGTTAACGTTTAACAGGCTAACTGGTGACATTTAAATGATTTCAACCAAAATCTAATGGCTTCATCCCAGGACTGCTCCAAACTCACGTACCAATTGGTTAAAGTGTACATCTTTTTCATTGAATTTAATGTTTTTGTTTTTAATTTATAGTGAAATAGTTTTTATGTACACACATATTTCGTTTATTCAATTGTGCATTTGTTAATGATTATATTTTTGTATTGATTTTTGGTTTTGGAAAAAATAAAATAAATAAATATGGCATGTCGTACTATATATAACACATACAATAAAGTTACACTACATTTAACTAGAATCTAAAACAATTACATATTTCTGCATGAATAACAATTTTAAAATTATACACTTAGTGTAAAATACTCTGGTCATTAAAAGAGAAATTCCATTTTTGTGTAGGATGGCATACATCAACTTTGAATTTTTTTTATTTTTTGTGGTTAAATGTGAGTAGTTTTTCATCTTCGAAACTGGGCCCTGAATACTCTAGTCGATCCAACGGCTCCTCCTCAAAATATGATTCGATATGCCAAGGTAGACTGGACTAAGCCGAAGTATATCAATTTCAGAATGCTGGTACCGCTAATATTCTTTATCAGAAACACACAGCTACTGACTTTTGGTAGTATGGTGTCAATATGTATGTCCCAGATCAGTTTGCTGTCTGTATACACTCCCAGAAATTTGGTATTACTCACATTCGGTATAGACTCACCTCCTATACGTATCAGATAACTCTTATTGCTGCTTTTGTTTGCTATAGATATAGGCAGAGCAACCGTTTTTAATGCATTAAGGGTAAGCCCGAGACATCGCCCCAGTCACCACGTTGGCAGCCTGAACTAACCCTGCTTCATCCTTGGCTGAAACAAAAACACTAGTATCGTCTGCATAAAGAATGGGATATCTAAAAACACCCAGAACTTCAGAGATATCGTCAATAAAAACATTGAACAAGGTAGGTGAGAGACAGGAGCCCTGCGGCACCCCACTGCTCACGATCTCGGACCTCGAACGGACACCCGCAATTTCAACCACCTGTGTACGCTGTGTAAGATAGCTACGTATCCATGCGGCCGCTGTTCCTTTTATACCAACAGCATTCAGTTTCAGAAACAAGATATCATGGCTTATGGAATCAAACGCCTTGCTTAAATCAAAGAAAAGACCAAGAGCTATTTCCTTATTATTGAGTGACTGGCATAGGTTGTCCAAAGCCTGATTAAGAGCTGTTTCTGTTGATCGACCGATCCTGAATCCATTCTGGTTGCAAGAGAGGATCTTAAATTTTTCAAGATTAAGTCTCATGTTATATAAGCACTCAAATATTTGCAATTATTTCAATAATACTCAATACCACATGACCTGGAATGTTATCTGTACCACTTGATTTTTTCCTACAAACCTTTCTGGCAACTCTAATGACTTCGTCAACCGTAGTAGGGAAAAGATAAAAAGATCTTCAAGAAGAAGATAAAATAAATTAGAAAACTTTAAATGTCTTAATGAGAACTAGGGGCGTTTTCGATTATTATTTAAATGAAAATGGGGACAGAGTGATACCTCATTTATTCTCCAATTTTGAAAACATTTGATTCAGTATTTTTTTACCTAACAAGCAGTTAAGTACCTACTCATTCAGTAATTGTAAATTATTTACTTTACAAAATAAACTACAACAAATAACAACAAATTACAACAAGACAATAAAAATTAAACATTAAACACACTAAATGCCACCCAAAGAATTATAAAAAAATACCACGGATTAATTCCTCTGCCACTTGTTTCGTGGTTTGTTCAGGATTTACCACTAAGACGTGAACTTTCAAATTGACTCAACTTTTGAGGCGGGCGACCTAAGCGATCCAACAAACTACCGTCCTATAGCACTCTTAACATGCCTGTCTAAAATTTTAGAAATGTTAGTTAGAAAAAGAATGATCAACTTTCTAACTGTGCATGGCATTTTAAGTGAGTCCCAGTTTGGCTTTCGGGAGGGTGTGAGCACGAGTGATGCGATGTTTTCCTTTCTGGAGAGACTCTATTTGAGCTTGAATGGTGGTGATGTGGCCGCGGCCGTGTTTTGTGACTTTAGCAAAGCATTCGACTGCGTGAATCATGATATGCCCCTTGGCAAGCTTTTTAGGTATGACTTCCGAGGTGTCTCTTTGCATTGGTTCAGATCATTGTTGAGTCGATGGGTATTTACACTGACGAATGCCTCATACCCCATGGAGTTCCACAGGGCTCTGTCCTTGGTCCCATTTTATTCCTAATCTACATAAACGACATTTCATCTCTTGCAATAAGAGGTCAATTCACAGTATTTGCTGACGATACCACTATTCTATGATCTCATAAAGACCCTGCTTCATTGACAACAATAGTAACAGAGGACCTGGTGGTGATTAAGAGGTGGTGTGACTCAAACCTTCTGTCCCTAAATGTAAGCAAGACTAAACTAGTATGCTTTAAGTATTTGTGTCCAGAGCAGATGGGTATTCGGGATGAACCATTGGAGATTAGTGACTCTAACAAATTTCTTGGACTAGTGATAGACAATAAGTTAAAATTTCATGACCATATATTGGACTTACGACAGAAACTAGCCAGAGGGTGTTACGCCGTTAGAGTTATAGCCAATGAACTTGGAGTGGAATCTGCGAGGCTAGCATATTTTTTTCTTGTGGAGAGTCATCTGCGTTATGGGATTGCTTTCTGGGGATGCTGCAGTCAGTATCTGTTCAGCTCTGTGTTTGTTTTGCAGAAGAGAGCAGTAAGATTTGTTTGTCGTAAAACTAACAGAGACACTTGTAGGTTTCTGTTTAAGACTAGGATATTACCATTGTGTGGTCTTTTTATACTGGAAACGGCTTGGTTGATCTATAAAAAATTTGGTACTCAACTTGGATCTTTCAACAAACCCTATAATACCAGGCAGATGTTTGACATTCCAATGCCGATCCCTCAAACGGAATTAACCAGGAATTCCCTAATTTATTTAAGCATAAAAATGTTTAACCATCTCCCTAATAATATTAAAATGAGGCCAAACTTGTTGTATTTACAACAATAAAGCATGTTTTGATTTGATTTGGCCTCGCAGACCTTGGAACATCTTTAACTAAACCAGTTTCTTGAACATTTGAAACCAGTTTTCTCCATATATGCCGTTCTGGATAGCGTTTATTGAACATACGAACGAATGGTTATGTGGATTAGCTTCACCAAAAATAATAATGGCTTTGAGTGGACTTTTGCTCTGTTTATTTAGCATGTTATCGTTTTCAATTACATTTCCTCTGTATATACACATATTAAAGAACTAATAATACTTTGTTGGACTGTATTGTCAAATATGTCATAGAATGACAAATCAACAAAATTATTGTCCCAGGAAAGAAAACTCTGAATTTCTATTATCAGAACTTACCGACGATACACCACCATCAACTGCATCTACGTCTGAACGATCCCTTGAAGATGCAACTAAAATTTTTGAAACAAATCCAGAAGACCAATCCCTAAATGAAAACGATAAAGAACAATTAGTTAAATATGAAGCAGATACCACGAAAGATATTGAATCAATAAAGAATGAAATTGAGGATATCCGAAAACAAATTGAAGATAGCGAAAGAGAGCAAATTCAAGAAGAATACAAGAAGTATGAGGAAATTTTAGTTTTAAAAATGATATCTTTAGATAAAATTGATACGAAAGGTAATCAGAATTTACGTGAGATGAGGAGGAATGCTGTTCTTCTGACTCAAAGTTGTATTGACTTTTTAGACAAACGTAAAGGGTAACCGAGGTTATGTTTATATAAATTCAAATATCAATAAAGTGCTCTTAAGTGTTCTATTATGTGTTAATTTTTGCACACAAAAAAAAAAAATAAATAAGGCAGAAAGATTTGGGAGTTACCATGCACTAATGGAGGAGATGGGATTCATGACGTTGGGAGCGCGTAGGAGACAGAATCATTAATAATATCATTAATTCATCTATCCTGCTCTCACAGATTGGGCTCTATGTTCCTCCCAGAGCCAGGGCCAGTTATGTATTTCATGACGCAAACTAGCGGCCAAATTATGCCAGAGGTCGCTTTATTCCTAGGGCATGTCGTTTGGCCAATCAATGTTCAGACCTGGAACTAGACTTTTTCTCTCCCACTAACGAGTTCCTGGTACACTTGATACGGCTTAGCGATCAGTGTTGAGCATTGGTTTGGGGTTCCTTAGCTTTTCTCTATACTGTTCTCTCTTCGTTGATATTAGCTTTACTAGTGTTGCTTAGTGTTTGTGATTTTGTAATTATGTACTTGTTATTAGTAATTAATTGTCATGCTTATTTTTTATTGTGGTATTGTAATAATGGCTTTGTCCGTGAATAAATAAATATGCAAGTTGTTTCTAAATTAGGTGGGCAAAATTTGTGAGCGAATTGGGGACGTCTAATCATGAAATAAACCCGAATTGTAATTTTTTGAAAAGTCCTTATTTACTGTTACTTGAAGATCTGTAAAATATTAACTGCTCCCGGTTTTTAAGAGTGACAGAAATTTGAAAAGAAGGGAGCATTTCAGGTGGATTGGTGTCTCTGGAGTTGTAGAGATCGTGTTAGCCTCATTTTTTAGCACTTAACCGTTGATGACTTATTAGTCTGTCGTACGCGCTGATTCATTTAGATATTGATGTTAAATTTATTTATGATATATGTCACTTGTCATAATTGTCGTAATTTCCAGCGATAAGGATTTTGGCATTGTTGTCAGATTTAGTTTAAGCTGGTATAAAAACTATATTTAAGAACATTAATATTTTTGTAAAAATAAAATAAAATAAAGCTTTCCTAATTTAGGTTTTCGGGTTAATTACGCATTTGGACTTGGGTTGGGGGTATAAATAGATGTCGGATTGCTCGATTGATTTCGGTATTACATAATTAATGAGTACGTGACTGACGATGGTGAAAATTTTCAAATAAAGTGTGGCATCCGCGGTTTTTGTAATTTTTCTTAGGTGTTGTCAGATTTTGAATGAATTGAATTGCATGAAATATAATTAATATGGAATTTTTTCAATATTCAAATTATTTTAGCAAAAGTAAAATAAAATAAACTTGGGGAAATTGAGTTTATGTTTAAATTAGCATCTTCATGTGTTTCGGATGCAAATAGATTTCGGATTAATTACGCTATTGCGGAAATAATAAGTACGAGACATAGGATAGAGATAATTCCAAAGATATTCTGGCAGCAAAGCATTGTAAGTAGGTACATTGTTTTACCGAGTAAATTTCATAAGAAAAACACACAAATCTGTTTTCTTTTGTACTGACTTTACTTTAATCAAAAATGTGACGATTTGGGAACTATTTTAAAAATGTTTCCCTTCAAAGAAGCCTCAACAAAAGTAAACGGTGCAGTGCGCTGACTATTTAAACGTATGTTAAAACACATGGCATATTTTACACTTGTTTTGATTGTCAGAAATCCTGGCCTAGGCCTTACCCTGTTTTCGTTCAAGATTAGAGTGAATAAGGGCTTACACAATTTATATTTCTTGATGTATTTATTATATTTATTGTGTTTATTATATTTATTGCTGTTTATTGTATTTATTTTGTTTGCTACATTTATTATATCTGATTATTGGTTTTATATAGATATATAGGAGTAGTAGGTGTTATAAGAATGCTAATGAAGTAAGGATTTTGATAGTGTTGTAGTATGTTTGTAATTTTAGTATTTATTGGGTTAGCTGAACAGTCAAGAATATGTTTCAAATGATGGAATGACCTAAGTCTGAAAAAACATTTTTTATATATAGAAGAACAGTGTGACTCAAATTTGAGATTGTCGTCGATATTAACTCCAAGGTTACGAGCACTTGAAACCCACAGAACAGCAACGTCATCAACGAAAACCCTATGATTCTGTTTAATATTGTTACTGTTTCGTTCATTGTCAAAACACAAAGCAAGCATGTTATCTGGGTTATCTTTAAATCACTATTAACAGTCACCAAAGCATTCTCCACTTCACTAAAGTGAAAGTAGAACTGTACATCATGCGCATTACATATGAAGCTGCAGTTTTTGAATTTGAAATCCGACATCAAATGTAAAAAATTGAAAAGAGAAGAGGTCCCAGGATGCTACTCTGAGGAACCCCGCCCGATGTCCCTCCAAAGGGAGACATCCTAAAACATTAAACATAAAAAATTAGATCAAAAAACTTAAAAAAAGAAACATATTTCCTAAACATTCTAGAAAAGTTGATTAATTATATAGTTTTGATATAAGAAAACCTACAAAATGCAGCATATAAAATTTGTTCACATAGGCGTTGATGAAATTAGAAAAAGAGTCAAAAAATTAAGCTGTAAAAATTATTATTTAGCCTTTTAGTAGTTGAATTGGTGTTATTTTTTCGTTTAATACTTCACCAAAACAGTGATAAAACGATTCGTTCAATATTAAATGGATGTTGTTTGTTTCAGGGCCCAACTTGCAGCTGCTAGTCGAATAGACCAAAGATCATCATGTGTCGGATTTGAAAGTACACGTAAGAAACCACCTCCTCTTCTAAGATCCCGTACGCTACCTGCCATTGTTGTACCCGGTATAAATATATTACAAGCACAAATAGGAAATTGTAGTCATGGTATGTATATTTATGTGAGGTATTAACTGTATTAAAACCCATCAAGGACGAAATTATATTTTTTTTTTAAATTTCGCAAATTTTTCTTAAATAACAATCAAAAATGACTCCCTGAAACGAAAATATATTTGTAATAGGAAATAAAAGTCTGACTCCACAAAATCAATTTAATACGTTACACTCAATGTGTTACATCCAAACATGTTTCGAAGCTCACTAGCTTCATCATCAGTGGTAAAATTCGAGAGAAAATTGTATTTGCAAATATTACATATGACTAGGTTGAGAGTAATATGCCGAAGCCACCTTGAGGAAAAATTTTTGTTTTTTGTAACGAATATATTTTCCAAAAAATATTTCATGCATAATATGTTATACCTATTTTCGAAATATTTGAAATTTTATGTCAAAAATGACATTTTCAGAATAAAGAATAATAACAATTTTTTATTATATAGAAGCTTTAATAATTTAATTTCTTAGAATATCCTAGGAGATATAGACCTACTTTAGGAGCCTTCGTATATTTTTTTAGTAAATATTAATATAGAGTATTTGAAAAAATGGTAAATTATCAAATTGAAAAAAGTGTCAAAATTCAAAATTTTTAAATAGCAACACCCCATTTAATATTTTTTTAATTTTTTTGCATCAAAAATAAGGGAAAGTTTATAAAAGGATGTCTATCACAAAAACTGATAGTTTTCAAAATATTGGCAATTTTACATTGTTCTATTACAATAGTGATATGAATTTGAAATTTAATTGATATTAGATGGCCATGATGGCTTTAGATAGCAAATAATTATGACAAATTGTAGATATTAATTAGTAGTAATAATGATGGCAGGCGTATAAATTATATTAACGAATACTATCTAAATTTGTTTATTATGTATGGATAATGTGACAGAGCGATAACAAGAACGTGTCATAACATTTTGCTACCAAATATCCAGAAAAACATAGACCATCACAAAAAGTTGTTAAACTAATAATACATAATTTCGAAAGTTTCGAGTCTGTGAAGAATTTGATTAACTAATAACGTGAACGTATGATACAAACTTATCTAAGGTCAACTCATAAAAAAAATTACTTTTACAAATGTTCAAAATTTTGACCTTGAACTTCTAAACACTTTTCACATCTCAAAATTAATTGTTCATGTGTTGCTTGCCGAATAGATGGTTGACTCAAATTGGCACATGCATTCCGGACTCATTGCATACAGTCGTCTTTTGTGGTCAAATGCCTGATGTACACTTCAGTCATTTTTGATTGTCCCCCAGATATAATAATCGATCGCGCAAATTTTCTCAGAGATGTCGTAGGATATGCCGTGAAGTACGCCCGTATAGCTATTTCTACAGCTTCATCGTCACAAATAGGTTTCCTTCGTTTTATTTTTGTCTTTACGGACCCGAAAAAATGTAAAATTGCCAATATTTTGAAAACGATCAGTTTGAAACTAAGACATAAACTTGTAATTTTTCTTATGGACTACCCTGTATATTTTTGCATATTCGTTTTAGAAATCATATTACCTTTCCAAATATAAATACTTGCCACTTTGAAAATTTGCCGTGACATGCTGCAAAATCATAGCGAAGTAACTTTAGCAACTAATAGTCGCTGTCAAACAATTAGTATTTTTTTATTCAAATCCAAGCTTTGAATTGAAACAAGATTTTCCTGCCTTTTAAATATGTATGAGAACTACGAAAAATATGACATGTTAAAGTGTTATTGGGAATCACGTGAAGATGCGCAGGCCGCCAGCAATCTTTACTTTGACCGCTACCCTGAAAGAAGACAACCTTTTCCGTATTTGTTTTCCTGTTTGCAGCGAAATTTTCTCACCTATGGTGCGTTTAAAAAACCAAGAGCATACTAAGCTCGAAATAGGGACAGAGAAGTAGAAGAAATATCTGTTTTAGGGGAAATTCAAAATATGACAAATCTTTCATTACGTAAAATGCAGTTGAATGCCAAAAACTACTGCTTTGCGAATACTGAAAAACAATAAATTCAAACCCTATAGAGTGAGAAAGATTCACAAGCTACAACCAAATGACTTACAATTCATACTCGACTTCTGACAATGGTATTTGAGAAAATATGCTGAAAACCGGAATGTAGCGCAGTACATTATATGGACTGATGCAGCGTGCATAAGCAGCGCTGGTATTTTCAGATATACAATTCCTACAATTGGACTTTGGAAAATCCACATATTACGATGGAGAAAAATATGGCAGGGCGATGCAGGCTTCATACTGCATCATTATTTCACAAAATAATTATTAATACTTGCCCTCCATATCTTGTAGACAAAATTCGGTATCGTACGGATGTACATAATGTCAATTTACGGTTTAAGGGTTTAATCTCTTCACCGGCTCATCAAACAGCAATTTTCCAGAGATCATATTCTTACAATATTTATAATATTCTTACAATATTTATAAACTATAAAATACCGAACAATATGAAATTCTTAAAACCAAAATCATTCAAATGTAAGTATGGGGCCTTTCTTATGGAAATTGAATAGTGTTGGAGGTGTGGGAGGGGTGATGTCTTTTTCGTTCTTTTTCGTTTCATGTTGAGCTCGTATTTGCTTTGCTCGGGTGTGCATTTTTTTTCTCATTTTTTTTTCCTCAATTTATTATTATTGAAATTAGTTTTATTGTGGTTCTGTGGGAGGAAGTTCATTCATACTTTTATAATTTATATTATATAAACCTAGAGTGTAATTGCTAGGATACTGATATTTTTTTAATTTAATTTATTATTTCTAAATCGGGGACTAACTTTGAACAATTTTAAAATTGATGTAGTCTCCTTTTTTTGCAATGTAATATGTTTCTAAATAATATACAATATTCTGTAGTTTGTATTTTTTTATTGCAAAAATAAATGAATTATTATTATTATAATTTTTTGTAAAAAAATAGTTTCTTTTTAAAATCACGGACTTATCAAACCACTCTCGTATATCTTAATTCAGCATTTCATTAAATAAAAAAAAAAACATATTTGTTATTTTCAAATTTAATTATACCGTATAACTACAACATTTTACAATATTAAATATACTTAATTTTATAAAACAACCTGCTTTTATTAGGTAAATTATTTATTTACAATCGTTGGACACAAAACCAATTTGAATCTGTGCCGGTTTGCATTTGAAATTATTATTTTAGAATTATAATATTTTGATGTGGTTGCATCTAGGATTAGTAAATTAAATTAAAGCATTATAAAATAAAAGCGGGTAATATGAATTTTAAATAATTAATTTTGATTGTTGTTGCTGTACAAATAATACTGGTTCTAGATATTTTTTATTCACAATTTACAGTGAATTTTTTTTTCTGAGAGAAAAAACGCGAGCTAGTGGTTTTTTAGTTAACAATGTGGAAATAAAAACACGTTCACCGTTTCAAACATAGCAACTTCATCTATGGCAGCAATATCTGGTGTTTCTGCTTTTCTTGGAAGAACAAAAAAACATCGGCCATGCGTGAGAGACACTGAAGGTTTGGGCAGATTTCTTTAATCCTCAGTCTGATCGTGTTTGTCAGACTAGTTTTCTTGTATCAGCTTCGATTAACTGGTTCCAAGCTAGGAAGCTTTACTTCTGATTTATTATTTTTCTACACTCACTAAAATCTGGCCCCAATTTTAAAGTTGGCTTCCTCGCAAGGCGTTCATTTGATTTTGATGATTTTTTTTAATTGTAGATTGATTTTTCAGTAACGATGCTATGTCAGAAATTTTTAATCATATTTGAATTTGAGCATTTACAGGGTGCATCAATGAGAAGTTTCTGTCCCGAAATTTGGAACACCCTGTGGAGCGCAACAGCTATAGCAGCTATTGTCAACTGGAATCACATTGAACCCTGATCTTTTCTGAGCATTTTGATGTCCTAATCACGAGATTATTTCTATTTTTGTTGGAGAAACACAACAATTAAATATAAATGGTTAAGTTCATCAAAAAACAACAAAAACATAAAAATTTAAAAAACCAATGACCAAATTTGATGGCGCTAATATCTAATGTTGCCTTCTCGCCCCAGAATGACTTTATTTAGTCGATTTGGCATCGAATCAATAAGGTTTGTAACAAATTCTTGTGGAATGGCATCAAATTCTTCCTGAAGTGGAATTCGCAGATTATGTAGTCTGTCGGGTAAAGCAGGTCGACGACAAATGGTTTTTCGAGGTCCCAGAGATTCTTAATTGGATTGAGATCAGGACTGCAAGCTGGCCAAACCGTTCAATACCCACTTCGTCCAAATATTCGTTAACTACTCGTTCCACGTGCGGTCCCTATTGAAACTTACGCGTTCTAAAATTGGACAGTTTAAACGCCGATTTCTAGAGGAGTTAGAAGAAAACTAACCTACATGTCACGAGCTCGATTTTCAAACAAAATCCAATTTAAAAAGCCGCACCTCGATATCTTGAACCGTTTAAAAGATACAGGGTGGTTTTGACTTTTGTGCATTTTTAACCTACCCCTGTAACTTATTTATTTATGATTATTTTTTGTTTCTGTGAGAACATTCGCAAGGCACTTTTTTGAGAGTAATGGATTCTAGATATTGTAACGAACAAGAAAATGTACACCTGTTGGCAACACCGCTACGGGTCTCGTTAAACTCGAGCTAGTTTGTCGTAGATCTAGAATAGACATACGTGCGCCAGAATGGTCAGCTACTCTCTGGAAGGGTTCGAGAAAGAGGGCAAATCATATATAAAGCCAACATATAAACAATAGTGAAATAAATAGTAGAAATAAATAGTGAAAATAAATATAGTCATATTAGTTTGTTTCAGTTTTTATTCTAAGTGCAAATAAATTAGTTTTAATTAAAGCTCGTTATTATTTCACAGAACGAACCACGAAAAACGTTACAATATATTTCCAAACCGAAGCATATTGACCATGTTTTCGAGAAATTTGAATCTCTATTTCTTCTATTCGATTTCTCACTTGCTTATCTTTTATTTTGGCTAGAAGATATCAAATTTAATTTTAATATACATCATCGACCTGAAATTCGTTTAATTTTTCTTTAAAAATAAATATTGAAGGGTGAGAAGAATAAAATGAAGAATTCAGTTTTGATTTGTGGTTCGTTTTATTGTTGGATTTTCGGCTGCCATATACTTATATTTGGCGGAAAATAAGAATCAGGTGATAAATAATAATCTAATAAATATGCTGAATATTTATCTAACAGTTTATTCATCTCTTCATATAAAACTAAAATAAAATTAAAAATGAAAAATAATTTTATATTAGCTGAATAATTAGTTAACCAGAAAATGTTTTATGGCTAATAACAATTTTGAGGTGAATGGCAAGTGATCATGGCACATCAGTTCAGCCCTCTGTCTATTTTTAAAATCAATGACGCCACGATTAGATATTAAATACAAACCATTCCATCCCCAGAGATTTAAAGATTGGAACGGAAGGGTTTTGACAAAAACTATATAATATGAAGTATCATCAACCTTTATAATTCGCGTTAATCCAGAATCACCCAAAATTAAGCCAATGTATGATTTAGTTTTCTTTTGTTCTAGATAAACTACCTGAATCTAGTGGACCACAAAAGCCGTCCTTTTCGTCCAGATTGTCTGCAGCACGAATTTCGTTTTGTAAAGATGATACTTTAGCTTTAGATGTTCGAAGAAAATCAGCAATAAGTCGGTTGTGTAGCACTCAAAACTATGGACCCGAGAGAGGGGCGGATGGAACGTTATTACTTAGGTAATTAGGTATCAGTTATCATGATAGTTTTATATTACCCATCAACATATTTTTTACTACCCTAGGAAACACTAATTTTTCACCACATATGTTAAATGTTGTTAAGAGGCTTGTACACCGACAAATGAATGTATATTTTTAGTCTCTCAGCCTCATCCCTCTGCATCAGTCCAGATTCAGAGCTGGACATGGTACAATAGCTTCCCTTATGAATTTAACGGACAACTTGATTCGCTAATGTGATCGAGGTCAGGCGACTGCCTTGGTACAGACATGTGGGGGCAGTTTTCAAATTATTTTAATAAAATATCTTAATGGCTAATAAAAAATCACAAGCAGCAACTAATTTTGTATAAAAGTTTCGGAGCACAAGGGATTTTTCTAACCTAATAAATATAAATATTATATATATATATATATATATTATATGCAACCCAGAAAGAAATCCTATATCCCGCGCTACATTTTACAGTGTGGTGAAGGATTTTAGAGAAACCGGAAAAGTACAGCCGAAAAAACGAACTCGACGAGCTACTGAAATAATGAAATCGCAGTATTGGCGGCTATTGTTGTGAATCAGCATGTTTCTTGTCGAAGAATTTCTCGAGACTCTGAAATTTCGAAATCAAGCATTAAAGCGGCATAAATTTTACCCGTATCACATTGCTTTGCATCAAAAACTTCATGGTCATGATTTTGAGAGTTGAGTCAGATTTTGTCACTGGGCACGAGAACAAATTCGATTAATTAGAAACTTTTTCTTTAGTGTGTTGTATTCGGACGAATATGGTTTTACAAACCATTGACAGGTGAATCGCCACAACCTGCACTATTGGAGTGTCGAAAATCCGCGGTGGTTAAGAGAAGTGGAACAACAGCGCCCTTGGACGGTGAATGTATGGTGTGGAATTCTTGCAGATAGGTTATTGATTGGTCCATATTTTATTGAAGGAACATTGGATGGACAAAACTATCAGCAGTTTCTAGAGCAGCATTTACCCATTCTACTTGAAGATATACCACTCCAAGAACGAAAATGTGCCGTTTTAAGATATAAGGATGTCTCATGGTAAATGTACCACCCAGTATACTAATCTACGGTGTCTATATAGGTACCTACATAGTAAATATAATATTAATAAAAATAGTCCAGTTTTATATACCTGCCCTAGATCAAACGTAATTACTCTTTTGGCCTCAAAATTCCAGATACGTATTATGCATTTTCGACTTGCATCAGACGTAGAAGAGATTAAATTTTATTTGACAATAAAATACTAGGTAAATGCTATTCTTATTACCGTTATAAGGGAAATAAAACTTTAATCTGTCCTACATCCACATTTCCTTTGCCTTCACATTATTTTCACCCCATGTTAAAACTAAACACACTCGAACATAACATCATGAAGGTGATGGGTATTTGAAATTTATTGTTAATAGGTGTACTTACTGCGCTTTATGTGCCCTACCGGTTCAGGGTTAATTTATTGCGTATTCTGTTAAAAATGTGCTAAATTTTATAATATAATATTGTTAGTTTGCGAAATATAGCCAAACTTATATTGGGTTGTACTGTGAACGCATCCTTAGAACAATAACCTAACTGTCAATGTCAAAACACTTTTATCATGGTGAAGTATACACGAACGGGGGCGGGATAACCCCGCATATTCAAACACCTTTCGGTGCGATCACGACAGTCAAGTAAATATTAACATAAATAAAACATCAAAACTTTGAGATTGAGGTTAAAAAACGTTGAACGCGGCTTGAAAGACCAAATTCGGACGTTCAAGTTTACCATCAAAAACAACAATGTACAACGCATTTTCTCGGCTGAACCGAAGATGCCGGGCCTTAATGAACCTGTACGTGTTTTGAGGGTGAGTGAGATCTTTGACCTTCCTTTTAGACAGACAAACTCAGGAGCAAATTATTCACCTCTATGTCGCATGTTGAGAACGTGTAACTTCTATTGCTTGGACATATACTTAGATATGTTTAACATTTCCTTGGTCCGATTTAATTCGTTTGCGATGGATTTCTTTTTGTTTTATGTCAATTAGGTACATGTTATACATTGAAAATGGATTAACGAGATAATATAGTGTGACGAATATTAAAATGTCCCCTACGCTTAGAGATAAATAAATACATCTGGCAACACCGCGTTGGCTATATTATTGTAATCAGAGCGAAACCTGGCAATTCAAACTAACCACAGGCAACTCTGTACCGATTTAATAGGCTATACCTCGTTCGGGGCAGCACCAGAGAACAACAGAGAATATGAACTCCCACCACTTTCTATTGTCCTGTGCGAGGCAGGTGGTAGCCATTTTTTAATATACTCGACAGATCCGTATTTACGTTTTATTGAAATTACAGGATAGGTAAAGAACAGAGGAGTAATGTATTATTTTATAATAGAATTACATCTTCATTAATTATAAAAACAAACAAATACTTTTTTACTTTTATTCATGTTTCCATATAATCATTTAATTTTATTTATATTTTTAAAATCTCTATTGATTAATTTTAATGTATAAAATAACCTTAACCTAAAATATAATTCCGAAGCATATTTTTTTGTGAAATTAGAACATGTATGTTCAAACTTTACATTTTTGCTTAAATTAATAAAATTATTAATAATATTGAACTTGATAAAACAATTTTCAAATATATTTGCTAATGTGGAAATGTATTGTACAAAATTGTTATGTGGCATCATTAAATTACTATACAAATTTGTATTTTCGTATGCTTTGAAGTAGCAAAACAGCGAAGACTCATCTAATGATTCTACTGATTTAGTGTACTTCGTACATACATCACATATGTGTATTTTAATGCATTTCTTTATTAGATATCCACATACATATCTTTGAAAATTTGTTTGTAAAATATGATGATGATTTTCAATTCCTTAAGTATAATTGAGAATGTATTATATTTTACCTGTTTATGGACTTCAGAAAAACAACGCAAGCATACATGTTGGGAATTTTCCATTATATACCTACAAAACATGCTAAAATCACCCCCAATAAATGGGCAATAAAACCTGAGACGTGAATTTACTACCTGGTAATATCTATAATAGTTAAAATATGTAATTCAAATTTAATAAACACTGTCAGAATTTAATAGAATTTTTGCACTCATCTAGTAAGATTTTTAAGCTCTCTTTTTAGAATGCTTAAGATGTATTGGACTTTTATGGGCAAATAGACTGAATCAAGTTATAAAAGATAAGGGCCATTGTGCTGCGAAATTAAACGAAGTTATTCATGTTTTTAAAAAAATTAATAATCATAGTAATTTTAGTGCACTAATGTTATCAGTTTGTTTAAGTGTTTAGTTATTAAGTGTAAATAAATTAGTTTTAATTAAAAAGCTCATTTCACACTAAGAACCACGAAAAACGTTACAATAGTGTAATTTTTAGCTTTTCGCATTTGTTGTCGCAAATCTTTTACCACACTGGGGATATTGTTTTTTGGACTCCTGTAATTTTTTTCATATCCCTAGCTTTGATAAATAAATAAACAAATTATAAGTTGGATTTAGATATGCTGCTTTTCTCCACATTTTCTGGTAATGTTATTCGATTTAGAAAGTAAATTAGATACACATATAAACCAAGGAAATCTATACATTAATAAAAAAAAAACAAAGGAAAAGTTAGTTCTCCGCATAGATAGCATAGAAATCTTATATTATATATGTACTCTAGAATGCTAATTAAATCCAGCCGAATACCAAAAAGTGTAACGGGTATGCAGAGTTTTCTCGAACTACGCATGCTCCTCAGTCACTTATTTTCAGTACAGAGCTGCCATATTTAAAACTATTTTGTCGTTCGCCTTACAGAATTTATGCGAAATATCTGTTTTATAAATAAATCCATATGTTGCGTCATACGAAACTGCTTGACAAAATCAAATAATTCAATGTTATCGGTAAAATTGTAATACTGTTTAGTTTTCAGCAATATGAACGAAACATTTTTTTCCAAATCTTATTAAATTTAGGAGATTTCGCAACAGCGTCTATTTTCGCAAATGACATTTCTCGTAGTGGGAATATCTGTCAGAGTCGGCTTCACAACAATTCAGATAGGTTTTATAATTGAATTATGGGTTTATGCGTGGTATATTTTAATTGTTGATAGATATACCTATTTGTGATTAAAATTGTTTTTAATATTTGTTATTTTGGTTTGGTAGTTTGTTTATTTAACAAACAATGAGGTGTATAGTGTTGTGGTGTAAAAATAAAAGTATCACTCCTGGTATTAAATATTTTCAGTAAGTTATTGTTTCGGGTTTCTAACAGTCTCAGTTTGAGTCAATATGATACCATTGACATGATACTCATTTTTAGCTTGACAAAAAAAAGACATGATGTTTGGATGCGGGCATTGGGATCCTAGTACAGAAAATGTATGTGATGGGAATGTCATATGCAGTAAGCATTTCGCTGCAGAAGATATCATTTGTAGAGAAGACGGCAAGAGGATCACCCTCGTACCCGATGCAGTTCCCAAACTTTTGTTGAAAAGAAGAGATTATGTAAATGAGAGTGGAAGTTAAATTCTTAATCGTTTGATATCAAGACACTGTTTACTTAAAAGCAGTCAGTCAAAAATGCATGATATGTATGTCAAGAATATATTTCCTACGTTGTGTAGGTATACAAAGTTCGTTTGAATTCTGTTGTTAAACTGGAATATACTTAATTATAGAATCCTCCATGAAATTGCTGAGAATAAAAGTTCTACCAACCATGTTTTGTCACAAAATACTATTGCGAGTAGTACGGATGATATGGAAGTGGTTTACATGGACACGGAAAATATTCGTGAAATCACTGTTTCTTGCACCCCTTCTTTGAAGGCTGTAGAGAGGTAAGAGGCCTAAGGTGGTTGTATAAACAAACAAATATTATATAATAATAAAATAAATAATTAGAATGGTCAAGTCCTTACGATATTTTCCAATATTAGAATTTTTACTTATTTCTCGTTTCTGCTTAGATTTATTATTATTGGGTTGTACCTGTTAGACAATAAAGTATTTATATATTTAATGTAATTTTTTATTTCTTAAATTCCTTTATTCCATTTTTTTATTTGAATTACCAAATGGTAAAATTTAATTTTAAATATACCTATAACAGTAATATTACATTTAATCAAAGCCGGTCCTGTTGAAAAATAAGTGACTGGTGATTATGCGCATTATGGACAGCTCTACACTTTTGGTTACATTTTTGTACTACGGGATTATCATTCTAGAGTATATATATATATAATATAAGATTTCTGTGATAGATAGTTTCAAATTGAACATTTTTGTATTGTGTATCTTTGTTTCAAACTTCCGGGTTGGATATCACAATATCTTTTATTCTAATGTCAAAAGAAGTTCCTATTTTCATCATTCAAAATAATCTCAATATTTTGCCTTGAATAAAGGAAGCAGATTGGGTATATCCTGATACGGCTTCTATAGAAATAAATATGAGGCTGAAAATAGAGCAGAATATCACTGCATATTGTAGAACAAGGAGAGAGACGAGTAGAATTTTATGAAAATGCTACAATCTTTTTATCAGTGAGGTATTCAGACTGCTAAGAAACAAAATCATGTGGTTAAAATATGTGTTATATACAGGGTGAATCTAATAGAGGGTCGGTTTAATGTATCAACACAAATATCATCAATTTGCGTATATTTTGTATCTTTTAAAATAAAATATAATAATTATTACAAAAATTTGTAGTCAAGATCGCTACAAACAAACGAATCACAAGAATAGCTATTACAATGATATAGTACACCCTATATTGTACAGGCACAGCATAAAAACAAACAGCATTCCGAGTCTCCGGTTGCGAGGCGTCATGCGCATCTCATAGCGCACGCGGCCATTATAGGAGAGAACTTGTCAATAACCGCATAGACGTAGGTAGATACTCCTGGTTTCAATATAGAGTTCATTGCCGGCGTTTACGAGATAGATATGTGCTAGGCTTGTGCTTAAGCCGGCCTAAAATCACAAATTTTTAATGCACCGAAACAATAATTTAATTAAGCTTCACTTAATGTTAAGCTCCCATTTTTCGGCGCTTAAAATTTAAGCTCCTAACTTTTTATAAATAAAAAAACATTTTTTGTTTCTTATAAATTACAAAAAAATCTAAAAATTATGGAAATTGAAGATGAAATTTTGTTGCAAGACGATATTGATGTGATGGATATTATAGAATTTGGTTTTCCTAGACGAATTTATGTAAGGCCTAATTATATAGAAGACATGGACGACCTAAGTTTCTTCCGCAGATTTCGCCTAACAAAATCATCAAATTGGTTTGTTAGCCCCACTAGAGTCTTTTTATTTAGAATTGACTGCAAAATTTCATCACTTTCATCTCTTCTAATTTTTTTTTAGGACCACCACCTGTAAGTATTGTCGCCTTTCTTTCTTCAGCCAAGGACTTCCCTAGCTCTTTATTTCTATTCTCATAACATTTTTCTAAACATAAAGCTTATCTAAAAGCACCGCTTGTTGACGAGGCATTGAATTCGTTTTCTATTTATTTCCACGCATTTTCTTTCTGAATAGCTCATATCCGATCTGTTTTTTTATCCTCGAGTATTGATCCGTATTTATTTGCAATAACTTGCATTAAATGCATTTTTTCAGACACCATAAAATTAGGGCCTGGAACTTTTGCAATCTTATCCCTGTGCATCATTAACTTAATATTTATTTCTTTATTATGAAAACATGAAATGAAATAATTGAATCAAACATGAACTAAATCCACTGAAATCGGAAATATGAATATTTTTTAGGTTATGGCTTAAACAAACAGTGAATAAATTTTCTTTTCATATCTGGCCAATGAAATTCCCACAATATTTCGCTGTTGCCGGATTGTATTTTAGGTCTAGTAAAGCTTGGCTCTTTTTGTAACGGTGCATACAACTGCGGTTGAAGCTTGGCTTATTTTTCGACCGTAGCTTACATAAGCGTCGCTCAAGCCTATAACGGAGAATATGGCCATTAATGTCTGTTCAGTATAGTGTATGTGAGATTTAATTAAAAATGCTCAGGCTGTTTATTTTAGTTTAGTGCTCTACGCCAAAGATTCTACTCACCGATTATTGATTTTAGGTAGTTTGTTTGTATATTTCTATAATCAAATTTATTTGACATTCTTAACTGCCTATAAAATTCTGCTATTTTGTATCATGTTACAAAAAAAACCCAATCATGTCAACATTTAACTGATAACACCACTCAAGGTTGTTTTCAATCACTATGACACACCACAAATATTTGGGAAATGGACAGCGACATTATTATGTAGTTACATATTTTTACGAAAATAAAGCTGAAAATTATAATTATTTTTAGTCAGGACCTGACTTCTCTCCTAAAATGGCGGCGTCATACGTCATAGTTTGAAATTATTTAGTTCAAAGTGTCGACGTGGACTAGGAATGGTGTTCCTTTATGGTGTGGTACAGGTACAACAGTCAAATAAATAAATAGAGAAAAAGCAAAACAATTACGTATTATACATCTAACTTCAAATATGGTCAAACAAAGCAAAAATAATTATAATTACGTAATACATACAATAAAAATTAACTATCGGCAATGATCCAGTGAGTGAATTGCTCAAAATTATGCAATAGTAAACAAGTTCTGTAGGTATACAGGGTGGCCCTTTAGTGTGTGGGCGGAAGATATCTCAAGATCTATAAGCGATATACAAAAAAGTCCTTTACAAAACTTTTAGTCACTGAAGAGATGTACAACCCTAAAATGTTTTCAATTATACAGGGTAGTTTACAAACGCGCAGCAGACCAGCAGATTCTATTTAAATTGTCAAAAAATGTGTGTTAAAACCATTTGATTTTTATTTTTAAGAGTGTCTATTTGAAAACTATTAAATCAAAACTGTAATTTAACATTTTGGTTTTTAAATAGAAAAAAAAATAATTAAAATGACAAAAAATTGCAACTTTTATTTTTTTTTGTTTCAATAATTTTTTATAAAAAAACGGTAAGCTCATGAAATATGATATCAATAAAAAGTATGGGAAAGGAACTTCTCGAATTTAGGCAGATATACAGGGTGTCCCATTTAAGATTTTCCCATAAAAATACAATTTAGATAATGTGACCACCCTGAAAAATTACAAATTAGAGGTCAATGAAATCCAGTAAAACGAAGACAAAAAGAGAATTCAAATGGATCTGACATGAAAAATTGGGATATATTTTGTTTCTGTAGTAACCACAACGCCTTAAATTTATGTCGAAATTAACCATTATTTACAAATATTTTAAAAACTACTGGATCTAGGCTTATCAAACCTTATGTCATTGTTCTTGTATTTTAGAGCGCCATTCATTTATGTTAAAACATACAGGGTGTCGCATTAAGAAAAAACAAGTTTGGTCTGCTGCGCGTTTGTGAACTACCCGGTATAATTGGAAATATTTTAGGGTTGTACATCTCTTCAGTGCCTAAAAGTTTTGTAAAGGATTTTTTTGTCTATCGCTTATAGCTCTTGAGATATCTTCCGTCCACACTCTAATGGGCCACCCTGTATAATATTTTTTTTTTACTCAAAGCAGGTCTCGGGGAAAATATTCGCCATTTTGTCACCTGACCAGACAGACTCTTGAAATTTTGAAGGTGGTTGAAGAATATCTTGGAAGAATCAACTATGTTTACAGATTCACCGCTAAGGTTACAGGGTGGTCGCAAACTGCTGCAGTGTCAGCTACTGATATAAATAGACGCCAATTTCCTCCCCCTTCGACCGATAGATTATTTTTTTGCCACTGATGGTGGAACTGGTGTAAGTTCCGAAACATGTTTGGATTATATTTATGAATTTTCAAATTAGATTCATTGAAGCTAAATATTTTGGTTCATAACTCAAAATTGTTACGATCCAGAAAAACGGAGACAGCCACTCGCTTCTCAGTAAAACACCGTATAATCATTAGGAAATGTAAATTTTACAGCAATTCGCATTAGCCATTAGTTAAATGTTGTATACACCAATATCTGCCAAATAATCGTATAATGGACCAATTATTGCAATTTCGTGCTATTACCCTCCTGATTCCTGGACTATATTATGGTATTCCAGTCACGTGTTAAGTTTATTATATTAGAGGTTTTATTTCCAGTTTTACGGAAGGCCTACTTGGCATCTGCTATTATATTACATGGGAGCAGCTGTATACAATTGGGTTTAATTAGATAAATCAACATACACACTGTGGCTGAAGTTCATTTGTTTAGAAATACTGAAAATAATTACTGAATCAAACATTTACAGTGTCATCTAATATACAGGGTTAGATACATCATGTATGGAATAAAATTCATAGGTATCTGTTTTCCGGTTTATTTTTTGCGAAAAAACAAAAACAAGTAAAACAAACGCTTTTTGTGGGGTAAGCGTTATTTTGTATCATCAACCCCTAGCTACCCGAAGATTTATTTGTGGAATGGAAAGGATCAGTTTTTTGATTATGCAGCTGGTAAGTAGGTTGAAAATGAGTGGGTCTGCACTGCATCCACCGTTAGTATCTTGTGGCTCATACCTATTTATATTTCACCTAGCAGCTCAATCTTCTTAATAATTTCTATTATTTTGCTGGGTGAGCGTTCTTTTATACTCGCTGGCACCGAGAAAAAACAATCGTATACCTACTTAGTATTAACAATCGGTTATTGTTGACAAGCATTTAAAGACAATTTTTAATTTTCTGTAATATGACAATACATTTCTTTCACAGTTTTTAAAACTTTTTTGCAATCACAATAATAATAATGTTTAACCGTGTGTTTAACATCTACAGGTCCTTAGTTTATTTTTCTATACTTAAAAGTGATTAATAGAATATCACGGAGACCGACTGAGAAAATCCTTCAATTTCTTCGGAATAAGGGAACATCACGGACAGGCATGGGTCAAAAATTAAAGAAACGAGGCTCCAAAAACGTATGACATCTCTGGCTCAAAGCCCTAGAACTCGATGATAAGATATACATTCGGTCAGCTTTCGCGCGTCTCTGATAATCATGATCAATATGCGAAAAATATTTCCTGTTTCTAAAAAACCACAGACAAACACATTCAAAATAAAGCTGACGAACATCAAGGACCAGAACCCTCTAAATATACAAGATCACTTGGATAAGTTCTTGGTTTTTTTAATAGAATTTTCAGATAGAGTTTTTGCGAAATATCCAATTCTTTTAAATAATTCTGTGTAGTTCCACCACATGCAAGAATACCGTACCGTAGACGAGGTGCATGATATATTTCTTTCAGGCATTTGGAATCAACACATTGTTTAAAAAACTTAAATAGATAAATAAGGCTGCGCCATCGAATATTAACTTCTGTTATTTTAATAATTACATATTTCCTGTTATTTCAATGTAGCATTGAATAAACTTTTAAATCGGTGTACGAGCATTGTGACAAATGGGAAAAAATACAAATTAAATCACATATAATCGCTTTTTTCTTGTTCCAGAGTTCCTGCACCTCATGTTGTTGCAGCCAGAGCGTATCGAGTTGCCAGTCAGCCCAACACCGGCACACCACTGGCTAGAATAGGAAAACTATTAGCCCAAAGCGGTTCACGAAATCAAATTGTCGTAGACGATATTAACGTTCCGAGGAGGCTGAGCTGGGAAAGGTATACAATTTGATTAAATTCTACCGCAAAATATTTCTTCTAGTTCATATATCTTTGTCGTTGGAAATCAAGGAAATTGGGAGAGCAATGCTACAATGCATTTTGTGCAATTTTCTGTAGATATATTTTTTATTGTTCAAGAGATAAATATTCTGTATGCACTTTTTTATTATATTTAATAATTTGTTACATTAAAGAAGTTATTGATACAGTGGGGTCCAAAAGTCACACATAAATCCGACAAAAGTTAAAGGAAAAATTTTTGGGACACATAATTACGTTTTTTGTCTCCCTCCGCTGCGCAACACAACCTCGAGCTAAGATCTAGTACTTTTTTCCCTTGTATAATAAATAACTATTTTTCTGTGACGGGAAAAAAGTTTGACATATTTACTCTCTGTGACATTTTATTACCTGTCAAGAGAGTAAATATGTCAAACTTTTTTCCCGTCACAGAAAAAAGTCTATTATTATTATTAAAGACTTTACTATTATTAAATACTTAATATTTGTAAAATTCAGTTAAGATCCATATGAAAGATTACTAGAGACTGTAAGTTTATTTAATAATAATACTATTATATCTGAAGAGACTTTCAAAAGAAAAGTTTCTTAATCGATATTCATCACAACATCCGCACTATTTGAGACAGAAAAGTAATACACCATGACACTAATGGTACATCATTTTACCCATCTTTATTCTCGGGTCGCTTTCGTATAACCTTTCTATGTTCTTTTTTACGTTAATTCCAATGCCAGCATCTATATAATATATAATATAGTAACATTGGCAGACATACACGCTCATATAATATAGAACTTCAATAATTCACCCACGTCTACATATTATACAGACTGAATTTTGTTTGAGTGTCGAATTTCCCACTATATCGAATTCTTTTGCCGGATAACTTTTCTATTATTTCTCCAAAAGTTACATAACCAAATACAGAGTGATTCACGGTAGATTCTGAAAATTTATTTATTTAAATTGATTATTCCAAATATCTCCAGTACAGAAGCACAAACATATACCTACCTGGCTGAACAAGGAGACTAGACGAAGATTTCATTTTGTTACCTTTTGCCACAAAGTTATTATTAACCAATGCCCTCCATATTTATATAATAAAATACGTTTTCGTACAGATGTACATGCCTTGAATCTGAGACACAAGGGCTTAATTTCTCCGCCAGTTCATCACACCACACTTTTTCGTCGAGGATTTACATATAACGTTTACTGGCATTTAAATCAACTTCCTGACTACCTCAAATCGTTTCGTCCAATTAAATTCAGAAAAGAATACAAAAACATCTTGCTTCGGAATAACCTCCCATAAACGATTGATTGTTCTGTCTATACACCTCAATGTATTCAATATTGTACTTCCTATATGTATGCTGATGACAGCCAGCTCGAATACTCATTTTTTCATAAAGAAATTGCGTATGCAGCCCACAATATGAAGGCCGATTTAGACTCTCTTGTGAATTGGTCTAGCATTCACCAGTTAAAAATAAACCCCTCAAAAACAAAAATTCTGCTATTTGGAAGAAACAGGGAGATAGTGGAGTGTGATCTAAATATTACAATTGATAATGTGGCTATACCTATCTCTAGAAGTGCTAAAAATCTAGGACTTTATTTGGATGATCAGCTTCGTTTCACGAAACATGTCTCAAAATGTATAACAAAGTCATACGCCGCTCTTAAAATGTTGTATCCTCATAGGCATATTTTATCAGTGGGGCTCAAACTTAAGTTAACGGATTGTTTAGTTCTTAGTAGTTTTAACTACTGTGGTCCTTGCCTCTATAAGGTTGACCAGGATCGCGTTCAGAGAGTTCAAAAGTCGTGCTTGAGGTATGTTTATGGTATTAGGAAGTATCAACCTGTTAGTCATAAACTGTTTTCCTAGGTCTGTTTGTGGTTCCTTTATTATTAGTGTTATTATTTTTTATTATTATTATTATTTTGTTTCGGGAATTATTTCCTACTTAGAATGTAATTTTATTTCGAACTACAATAAATAAATAAATATACAATCACTAAATCCCTTCCTCCTTAAGGTTCGATATTCATTTGGAATAGCGTTAGATAATTTATATATTCTATATGTAAATCGTCTCTCAAACATCGATGTTCTGTGCATGGGCAGACTTGATAAGAAAAGCGACTGATGTATAGTATTGGATCGGTTATGATAAAGCAAATCAAACTACACCAAGTATAGAGTTTACAATCAATATCGTATCTTGAATAATAATAATTATGAAAATCAACCACGCAGACAGATCGCCGAAAAACCAACTAACTTTATTTCTTAATTTATACATGTACCGGCAGTCCGGTTATAAATGTACCCCTCTTTAACTTTTTTATTTGACGGTTTAGAAGAAAGTGTTCCAAATAAAAGTTGAATAGTTCAAAATAATTTTTTTTAAAAGCTCTATTTTTACTCAGAAAGTCTGGCCGTGGAACAACTGTATTTCTTTCTTTTTTTTTAATAATTCATTACGAAGAAGAGCAGGACTTATTTATAAATCAAACGACGTCAGCTCTGATGATGGTGACGGCTGCCACAGAGACGAGCGTGATCATCGACCTTGAACGTGTGTCAGACCAATTCATACAAGTAAATTGATGGAACGGTGAGCAGTCTGTTATTTTTAAAGGCCTCACGACATGTGCCTGTAAAAGGTATTTTAAAGATACACCTAATTGCTCGTTTTTGTAATATATAAAAACTCTGTCAACCTCAGTGCACCTACCCCAGACCACTTAATTATGTGGCACTATTAATTAACCGGAGTTATATATAGATAGGATAATGAATGCAGAGAGCATTACCCCGTCTAAACCCTAATAAGATAATTAATATAGCCACTTTGTTCGAATTTTATACATAATATTTAACGAGGTTCAGAACGCACCCCTTGCGCAGCGTTAGAATAAAGCACTAATTATTGATTTTACTCTTTGGTCGTACTTCTATTTTCCGTTGTACGATGTGGTTTAAGCGTATCTCCAGAGATTGCGATACGAGGTTTAATTCCGTGAAAATATGAATAATATTTCTATGATTCAATTTAATTGGTATAATTGCTTAAAGATACTTAATTTATACTAACTATGATTCGACGTAATGTAGATATTTCCCTCGCTGTAGATCCGAGTAAATTCTGCCGTAATATAGCAACTATATTAGTGGCAAAATTTAAACTCATAAATACAGTGAGAGCCTTTTACTCAGTTTGAAAAAAAGACTGCCCAAGACTCATACCCCTTGGATGCGTCAGACATTGGGAAGCAAAAAAAAATCTCGTAATTAATATCAACATTCCATCGATTACAACTTATTCCTTAATTTAAACAATTTATAAACGTATCGACAATGTTAGGGAAAGCAATTCTTGAGCAAATCGGCAACACTGTTGTCTAATAAATATCTGTAACTTTTGTGTTGCACAAAGGAATAGCAAAAAAAATATGATCTTAAGAACATGAATGAATGAATTTACCCCACATGTTTGTCGTAAACACATAATATTAGGGTACGTTCGTATTTATGTTTACAAAAAATAAGAGCCGTATGTAAACAAATCTATGGGAATATTTCGTGTTATCGTAAATATATATATTAGAAAAAGAACTTGTTAGAAATTGGAAATTCTCAGAAAGAAGTGATCTGCCACCCATGTATTCTAGAATTAGTAATCTGTAAGCTTGCCAGTGGCGGGTTCTATTTTGTTACAATTATAAGCAATCCTAGAATAAAGCAAGGCATAATAGACCGAAAGTACAGCCTGTATATTCATGAAACTTTTAAGAAAGCGCAATACAAACAAGTTCCGATTCAGCCCCGCATCCACGGTAACCTCGAATAATCTAGCTGTTTCTGAGAAAGCCAAGCGAGTGTTGTCAAAGTTTATATCGAAATGCGGTGTCCGCTTTCTCGATACCTGAAACTCGATGCTGATTTTATGTTTGAGCGTCCCCAGATCCTTATCAAACAATAAGAGGCTAATATTATCAGCATACATGTAAATCAAACCATTTGTGATATTTTCTGGTAAATCGTTTACATAGAGGAGCAAAATAAGCGGGTCAAGTATACTGCCCTGCGGTGTTCCTATGTTTATGATATTAAAATCAGACAAAATATATTCGATTTTTACCGCTATCCTTCTACCGGTCAGATAAGACGTTATCCAGGTATTAACTGGACCGAGTATTTCTATATGATTCAATTGTAACCATTTTGAATTAGCGGGTATTATAACATTCAGAAAGAATACTAATTTTATAGCTCAACCCAAATGAACCCCTATATGCTATTCAAATTGTTACTGGTTCGATTCAAGCTTGACGAGCGTTTTAATTGAAGAAGAACAACAAAGAATATCAACTTTATTAATCTTGTATTTAAAAGAAAATTATTAATTACACGACCCTTCTGTTCAACAACATAATGAAAACTTTATTTGAAATAAAACACACGATTTGGGCTTTTCAAATCAACTAAATTTAACAATTAAAATTAATAAAGAAAATGAATAACAAATAAAGAAATAAATATGTAAAAATAAAAAAAGAATAAAACAATTAAAAGAATGAAAATCTAAAAGAAAATCTTATTCATTAATGTGCAATTTAAAATAGGTAAATTAATATAATTACGAATAATTATATTAATTCCCATACGAAATTTTGATTACAATTGAAAACTGAATATAATTCAATTACTAAAAGAAATAACTTTAAGCTTTATAAAAACTGATTTCGAAAACAAAAAGGCCTTCAATGAAAAAGAATAACAAAAACTTACGGAAACTTTACGTTGATTACTATTAAGAAACTTTAGAGAAATGCACTATTTCAGAATGAAAATGAAATTTACTTTATCTTTATACTGATATAATTTAGAACAAAACTAGAAAATAATTCTTAACTGTGAAAAATCTTTCAAAAACAAATTAAAATATTTATTTTAACTTTATACAATTGGTACCTCTAGACCATACCAAAGCTAAAACGAATCTAACTTGTCTTTTCAAATAGCTTCATAAGAATCAGGAGTACTAACTATAGACTAGAAAATGGCCAATAAGAAGGGAGTATTGGAAATACACCCTTACAAACTACAACTACAGGGTGAGAGTAGTTTTAGAAATAAAATACATTTTTATATCGACTGTCATAAATGTTGTTACTTAGGTATCTTATATTGGAGTTCGTTCAAAAGATTAACCAGTCACTACCATTTGTAAAGCAAGAAACAATACGATTTTATAATGACTTCTCAATCTCCCGAATCAGCGACTGGACAAAAACCCATTGTCTTTTTACTAACCCTTTGTATATATTCTTCAATTCTCAATTAGCTTCAGTATATAATAATAATAGTCCGACATTTAATTTATATGAAGGTATTTCGATAATGTTGAAAGTGATCACCCTGTAACTAAAACATCTGGTTATCCTTTCTAATATATGAATTTATCTTTTCGACTAACTCATAAACAAACATAATATTTTCGACTAGCAAAAGGTCCTTTTCTAGGTATCAATCCTTTTATCACATAGAAAAAGGCACCCAAGATAATATTTATTATTTTCAGATGTATAATATTTACAAAAATATTAGACTTCCAGACACGTTAGGCATAAAACTATAAAACTAAGAGAAAATATCCTAAACTACCCAAATATATATACAGGGTAAGACAAAAGTATATTCTATTGCCAGTGTGTCTTTGTTTTGTTACACAATTTAGTGCATACATTTTTTTTATCCACTACATAAAACGCACTCGTCAAATCAAATAGAATGGCAACAACGTATTAATCTTCGTTTGTCAGATTATACACATGCTGAGCAAACTCTGGCGTACAAGTGTCCGTCGAAAAATCTCGCCTAAACCCATGCTGACACTTGCTCATAATATGACACGAATTTAGAAAACTATAATTCTCTCCGCCACTATTTTTTCGATGACCTTTGAGATTGTGCTTAGCAAGGCTATTGTTCTGTAGTTCTCAACCGCTATGTGACTTTCTTTTTTATATATTGGAACAATGATGGCAGTCTTGAGTTGATCAGGATGTTCGTCAATTCATCTATTAAGGTACCCGGAACATCCACAGATTTTTTTAACAACTTGGTCGGTTGGTATTTGCTACTACTACTACTACTGCGGCCCCAAAAACATTCATATGAAAAAATTTCTGCTGAAGATAACTTTTGTATTATTTTTCATTCTAAATTATTTTCTTGGTTTTTTGTGGCCTATCATTTTTAGTTCACAATTCACGAATATAAATCACCATGTATTGGAAAGTAAAGTCAAATATTTTTAGGTTCCGCTATAAATTGCGGAGCAAGAAATACAAGGAAAAATTGGTTATGTAAAATATGAAATGGAAAATTTATTCTATTTGAATTTACGATGTCTGGAAATATTACAAGCAAACACATATATTAGGATGGTGTCAGTGAACAAGCATACAGAGCTATTGAATGCCTCAGGACACAACTCAAGGGTAGGTGATGATAAGGGACAATAAGACTTTCATAATAAAAGTTTGGCAAACGCAAAAGAAAATCAGTCCTGCGAATGAATATTTCACAACTAAAAAAACACGGGACCAGAGAACAATCGATTCCAATTCAGTTATTTTAATTTATTTATTGAAATTCTTATCTCTTTCAAGAAGTAGATGACCCTGTGAGTAACACAGACAGCTCATCTTTGCCAAGTGGAATTTTTGTGTGTAGGTATTTTTTGTTGTCTGTGCTTTTAGTACTTCCAGACATCCTCTTTCGAGGATATTAATATTTGTGCGCCGCAGGGTAGTGTGTTAGGGCCTCTCTTGTTTCTATTGTTTGTGAATGATCTACCATTGCATATCCCATTTGGAAGGTTATTTATGTACGCTGATGACACATCAATAGTGATATCAGATCGAGATCCTGATAAACTTCAGAATAAGATTAGCTTAGTTCTGCAAGCTTTTGATAACTGGTGCTTTAAAAATAAGTTAATGATAAATCATCAGAACACAGTTGCTATCCAGTTTAATCAGTATCGTTCCCCTCTAACATATAATGTTTTTTTCAATGATATTTTACTTGATTGGTCTTCGGCTGCTAGGGTACTGGGTGTGACTATTGATTCAGCGCTAAAATGGCGAAATCACTTGGATGGACTCTGCAGCAAGCTATCTCGCTTTATTCATTTGATATATACATTGAAGCATCAATTCTTAATGTTTACTATGCCCTTGTATATTCTGCGATTGCAAATAATGTTATCGAATGGGGCCGCTGTTGTGAAATAGCACGAGTGTTTGTGATCCAAAAAAGAATTATGCGTTTAATTTATAATTTGCCTTATAACTTTTCATGTAAAGAAAAATGAGTGCTGACTGTTTTTTGTATTTATCTCTTGAAATTGTTGACTTACATCTATAGAAATCGCAACGTGTTTGCAACAAATGGTTCTTTGCACAGTTACATGACGCGTAGGGGTGATCATCTGCTTCTCCTTAGACCTAACCATGAATCATATAAAAAGTCACCTCAATACTCCGGTATTTATTTTTTTAACATGCTGCCGTGCCGCTTGAGGGAATCTCCATCGGAGAAAATATTTAAGCGCAAATTGAAAGATTTTTTAATATCAGGGACATTCTACACGCTGCAGGAATTTACAAAGTCATGTGTTCGCCTGTGATATCTGTGTCATTTTTTAAATATGTTTATTTTTTTTTTTTTTTTTTTAATTTAGGTATTGAATATTTTTTAGATGTATGTGTTGCTTTTGTCTGTGTTTTTCGTTCATTTGGATATATTTTCTGCCTTTTGAGTTGCCAATTGTACAATATTTGTATTTGTGATGGCTGAATAAAGAATTTGAATTTGAATTTGAAAATAGAATATTTAAGTGAATGATTTGATTTCATAAAACTCATCAAATTGGGATAATTTAGAGAAGTGCTAAAAATTATTATTTCCGTGCATAGAAAATTTCAAGACTGATTATTGAGGCTGGTGATAACTAGGTTTCATATTAACTTCTAAGGTCAATAATTTTTTTAAGTTATACCTATAGGGTGTTCACAATTAGTAACCACAATTTATCGCCATTTAAGTGAGAGTATTATTAGTCGCAGTTTTCCGTCGGCCCGCGAAATGCCGGAGATATTATTCTCTTTAGTTTGTATTTTCTCTGGTGTAGCTTCGTAGTTCCATATTGCGTTATAAATTTAATCCAATTATTAAATTTTCCTGTCCAATGCTTCACCGATTTTATTTAAATTTTTAGATTAAAAACGTTCCGTAACCAACGAACGTAGTCGTTATCGATTTTACATCTATTTTCACAAGACAAAATTTAATTTTAGTAAGTCGTTTGGTATTCATCTGATTATGATTTGGTTTTTATGTTAAATGGAAAATCAACTAACGAGAAATAATTATCTTTTAAAGTGAGTTCTATGTTTCCCCGTTTCCCAGTAAATAAATTGAAATTTGAAATACATTGTGTGATATAAAAGTTAATTAAATGAAATCCACAACATTTTGTTACAGGGAAAACTAAAGCTTAAGCATCATGTTTGTTATTGTAAATGGAAAACTGGAAAGTAAAGTTATCTAATTTGCAAATTAACTTAAATTACTGGTGCGACTAGATATAACTCTCTGCCTAAATCAAACAATACTTATTGGTATACACTGTGTCCAATATAAGAATGGGAATTAGGCAGTGGCGGCTGGTCGGGGTATGTAAGGTAGGCACCGCCTACCTTTGGAACTTCGCCCTAAATTAAATACTCAAATTGAAAGATGCTGGTTGGTTGGACATGAAAAACAGACGATATATGCATCGTTGCTGTTTTTATCATAAAATAGTTAAAACGCAAACACCGGGTTACTTATACCATAAAATACAATTTCGAACGGACGTTCACAATCTAAACTTGAGACATAAAGGTAAACTAACGCCATCAATACATAGAACTGGAATTTTCGAACGGTCATTTACATACGATATTGCTAATGTTTATAATGACTTGCCTCGCTGCCTGCTCGAATCTAGTCTGTATAAATTTAAGGTAGAATTGCGCAAAGAATTGTTTAACAGTTCAAAATTTTGAAAAAAAATTATATTTGTTTTTTTTTTTGTCTTATGACAAATATGATTTATGAAATAAAAATTCCGTCTGCGGCGCATTTTTCTTCACATCCATTTTTTACTTAGTGCCTACCTAATAAAATTACCCACGAGCCGCCACTGGAATTATAACTGCCTACAATTTGGATCCAGGATAACTCAAAAATGTTTCGATTTATTTTTTAAGACTTTTAGACAAGGCAAAACGTTAAGAGGAAGACTTTTGAATTTTCTTAGTTTGTTGGAATCGTCTCATAAAAATTTATTTACATACAGGGTGTCGCAAATGTGATACTATTTATTTGATTAGGTTTTCAACCCATATTTTCATTCTCTTTTTATTTCAAAGTATAACCCTCAATGACTTTTGTCATAGATAAGACTACCACAAAACAACTGGGAAATCACGCAGTGATTTCTTGTTGTGTATATCAAAATACTACCTATATATTAAGCATATAAGCTTATTTATTTTGTGTTTGGAATAATATGTCATAGTTGTTTCTCTGGTTTACACACACCGGGTGTCCCACCGGGAAGGATTCGATCGATTATGGAGAAACTACACTGTGGATCAATCTGAAGATCTGGTGTAGTACGTGGTTTGACGGAACCAATTCGGCTAAAATGTTTTCAAGGATCTAGTGCTTTAGGTTATACCGGATGTAGGTGTCAACTTCCTTATTTCAAATACGACCCTATATAAATTATTTTTTTTAGATTCTGCTTGTAATTCTCAAGATATTTCATGCATAATATGTTATACCTATCTCCAGCCGTTTTCGACATACACCAGATTTTCAAATTGTTTCCCAGTGTAGTTTTTCCATAATTGATCGAATCCCTTCCCGGTGGGACACCCGCTATAATAGCACGAAAGTGAGAAAGGCTTTGTATTATTATTATTATTATTATCACTCTTTTTCTCTGGGTTTCGATCCTGGATTAGATAGACCTCTATGCGGGAAAATTTCAAGCATATGGTCTAGTCTGTCTAGTCCGCTGTAGCATTTAGGATCGTTCGGGGTAGTGAGCACGTGTCTAGTATTACAGATTTTAGTAATTGGTAGATGTTGTTGGTATGAATGGGATGGTAAGTTTAGTTTTTTTAAGGCGTTAAGTAGTGGGCTAGGTATAACTCCAGCAGCAGAAATTATTATCGGCATAATTTAACACTTTGTGTTATCTCTTCCCTATCTTCCTTATTATTATTAATTAACTTAAAACGTTGAGTGCCACCATATACCAGGAAAAAATTGTCTCGTAGGCCGTTTACTTTTTTTTGATATGAAAGTGTTAGGGATTACACAAAAATTAAAATATACTCTTGAAAACTATGTTTTTTTAGTTAAAAGGCAGTTTTTTTCATTTTTGTTTTTATTGTGATACCATGGTCACACGAGGCCAGGACTTATCTCAGACAGCTGGGTTGGCCGCATGAATCCAACGCATCACCACAATATCCCTACCACACAAGAGAAGAAAGGATATGAAGAAGCTCAAAATTGTTGTAGAGTATAATAAACACAAAGCTTGTATAAACATTTCAGACCCAATGAAATCATCTAACAGTAGCCTAAGAAAAAGCCTAGCTATAGAATTACTGATTGGAACAGCTCTGGAAACGTTTTATTGCTCACCAAGGAATTACGAAAAATAAAATGTCCATAACAACTTTTTGAGAAGAAGTAATTCACGGTTTACTAAAAATAAATCCGCAACAACAACAACGCGATTCTACCACGTGTGAAGAAAACAGCATAGAACAACATCGTCTTGAAGATGTAGGTCGAAGTAATAGACGTCGATGTGTAGTATGCTACAATAGAATGGGAATAGAACTGGGAAGCTGTTTCAAAATCTCCACAAAGTTGTTTCAGATGGATAAATATTACTGTTTGAATTGTTTTTTGACGCTCATGAAACTAAGAAACTTATTTAGAATTTTGTATATATTTCTTTATTTTCTTGGAATATTATGTGTTCAAGTTTTTTTTTCTAATTCTTTTCGAGCATTATATTTGCAACAATATTATGTAGTCTTATTCCTAAAAAAATAAACAAAAAAAAGTGGTACCGTGGTGCCACGTCGGCCGAAATGATTTCGGGCTCTGTAGGCCGCATACTTTAAGATTACATACATTTAAATGCCGTCTGTGAATCCATCCTGGGACCACGCGGCAAAAATGACAGATTAGTTCTGTGAGACCACTGTGGCATCAGGCCAGACTGTCCCAAAGGGTTGTGAGGCCACATTGGTATCATACGGCACTCGTGTTAAGCACTCCTCCACCGTTGAAAAAATTTAACAAAATTATTACAATATTTTCTAAAAGGTGTTAAAATTAAATTCTCATTTTCTGGTCAATTGGCTTCCTATACCTATATTTTATGACCCCATTTCTGTCTTTTGTCAATATTCGCTCTCTTGTCATAGTACCTAATGTTACTGGTATTATTAGATCCTTCACCCTGCTTCTCTACAAAATGGTTTAAGAGTTTTGTCGACCTCAATTAATACGTAATTTGATTCGTGTCTAACGCTAATTAGAAAGCTGCACGGATGTTTAGAGTGACTGTTGTTGCATGCAATGGCGCTCTGATAATTAGAAATTTAACATTATTTGCAAACAATTTAAATACTTCACAATTTGATATTTTTGTAGCTCTCCATGCCATAAGCCAATAAATCTATGGCTTAAGTACACGGTATGCACCCCAGATAAAGAAATCAAATGTGGCACTGGGAAAAATTGGTTATTATAGTCAGCGTAAATATAAGAAACAGTAAAGCCACTCTGAAATCTACTCGAAATATTCGTGTTTTCCGCTGTCGGTGGAGGCATGCAACTGGATGCTATTTACACCGACTTTTCGATAGCGTTCGATAAACTTGATCACTCCCTGATACTGCAGAAGATGTGCAATATTGGCTTTGATGAGAATCTCCTGGTGTTTTTTTATACTTACCTAACTAATCGTAAACAGTTCGTTGAATACAATGGACATAGGTCTGATTATTTCATACCCACCAGTGGTGCTCCACAGGGCAGTTGTCTTGCTCCCCTTATTTTCTCCATTTTCATTAATGACATATCGGAAGGCTTTTTGAGCAGTTACTTGATTTTTGCAGATGACTTCAAGATTTACAGAGCTGTTCGATCTCTTGCTGATTGCGAATTGTTGCAGGCTGACCTCTCGAGGCTCGAGCTGTGGTGCCATACTAACAAACTGCCTTTGAATGTGGGAAAATGTAAACTTGCTGTATTCTCCAGGTCGCAGAGCACACATATGTTTCCCTACCGGTTATGGAATACCATTCTTGACTCGTGTGAGGTCGTCAAGGATTTGGGAGTCTATGCGGACACCAACTTACAATTTACAACACATACACAACACCTACTATGTGACTCTTTCCGTATGCTTGGTTTTTGTTTCGAATAACTAAAGAATTTAACAACGTGGAGTGTCTGACCAATTTGTTCTATGCGTTAACCAGATCTAAGCTTGAGTATGCTTCATATCAAGTACATATAAGACAGGTTGAGAGTGTTCAGCGTAGATTGCGCGTTCAAAATTGATGGGCATTTTCCGTCGCGCGGATATGATCATCGCATGCTCCTTGACAGATTTAACATGAACTCTTTGGCTACACGTAGATTGTATGCTGGACAGGTGTTCCTCTTTAAAATAATTAATGGTATGATTGACTGTCCTCAGCTGCTGGAACGGATTGGTTTCAACATTCCACGGTTTTTTTCCAGAAACGCTAGGTTATTCCATATCCATACACTTCGTACCAACTATGAGTATAGGGCACCTCTGTTTAGAGCATTACAAGAGTGCAATGCACGAGGGATCAGCAGTGAGGTCGATTACTTTGACCAAACACTACTTGGGTTTAGGGCCCAGTTGTCTCGCCTCCTATATCGTGCCGAAGATTAGCTTACTGTGAGATCTTATTTATTATATATACGCATATTCTTTTCCTAAATTAATTTCGATGTCATTAGTTTTAACTCAATAATGTATAATATGTTTGCTATCTTAGTATATTGGTAACAATTTTTAGTGTTATTGTTTCTTAGATAATGTAAAGTAATTACCTAAATATGTACAATAATTTTTAAGAGTTTGCCTTGTAATTGGGTGTTAAACCTGTTAGGCAAGAAATAAATAAATAAATAAATATTGTCTACCTCACTCAGCCTCGGTCGCCACTCTTTCTTGGAGGCAATTGGTGTGATTGATTCTGATTTATATCGGTTGTTCTGCAGCATGCACAAGAGTACCTATTATTAAACCAGTTGCACTTTCTATTGTATGAGATTAAATAGTTTTTACTAAAATAAACAATTATAAAAATGCTTCATTTTTAATTAAATTGGAATGAATAATAATATTTTATTATAAGAAAAAAATTGTTTCAATTCTTGGACGAGTTGTATTTATAGGACCGATCTTGAGAACGGCGTTCAATTGATTGAAATTAATCACTAACAGCATAGCCTATGTTAATTAAAGTTTTACTCTTTAACGTAGTTTATCCACTAAATATCATAATATAGTAACATCCGATATGGTCTAGTGGCTAGGATACCTGGCTTTCACCCAGGAGGCTCGGGTTCGATTCCCGGTATCGGAATATTTTTTTTTAATTAATGCATTGGAAAGACAGCTATTAAAAATATTAATTGTTTTATCACACTTTTTAAATTAGATTAACAACTATTATTGTTCAAAAGTCAAAATATACAGGGTTTTTCATAATACATACTTTAGTTTACAGTTTCTTACAATATATCCATACATTCTATCAGCCTCCGCAGCCCTTTTATTAATATGTTGAACAAATGTAAATTTGGAGTCAAAAATGACTCTAAGATCCATAATAGTTTCACAGTGGGTACTTATCGAATGGCCTATCTTTTTCTTTTTTTTTTAAAGGGTCCGTACGACCTAAGTCCCCGGTTTCACTGCAGCCTCATGGGCTTATTGTGAAAAATCCCCGTATATTATGCCACCCAATCCAGCAAGCCTGTACCCTCCACTAGCTTGTGGAGTTCAGTTATGTGTTGGGTGTCAATATCTGCTGGCGCAATCAGCGCATGCCCAAAAATAGCGTGTCGTCTTCGTTGTAGAACTACACACTCACATATTACATGGTAAGCTGTTTCAACTGCCCCATTACACAATCTGCATTGCAGGTCCCCATTATATGGCCCCATCTTATTTAGGTGGTCTCTCAGAGCGCAATGCCCAGTAGGGAGTCCCATAGTTATTCGCATCTGACTCCTGCTTAATGATAGCAGTTTTTCAGTGCGTTTTGTTGCTGCACCAAGTATAAACCTCTTCCCATGCTCCTGCTTGGGAATATGTTCCCAATATCTCTGGTGCTCGCTTTTGGCCCAGCACTTGAGGAGTTCCCTCGCCGTTCTTTTTCGACATGCCCAGCGCAGGTTCCTTGCCAGTATATGTGGTTTCAGAGGCTTGTCTAGCCAGCCAATCCGCTCTCTCGTTGCCTTCTATTCCCGAGTGCCCCGGGACACTAGATTAACCCTATTCTGGTCCGCCAAGGCCCTAAGTTCTGTTTGGCATTCCCATACCAGTTTGGTTGTAACCTTGGGGCTTCTCAGAGCCCTTAAGGCCGTCTGGCTATCTGAACATATATTGATTCGCTTGGTTGTATAAGCCTTCAATCTGTTTAGTTTTGCACACTGCAGAATTGCAAACACTTCCGCTTGAAATACGGATGTGTTTTTCTCCAGTGAGAATCTTAGATTCGTGTTCCTATTGTAGTAGGAAGTTTTTGAAAAACACTTTTTTTTTTCAATTTGTTATGTACACTATGTCCGAGATAAGAATGATAGCATTGGAAACCAGGAAACGTTAGGACTTACAATGTCGTTTAAATTAGTGTAAAGTTATACAATTTAAACACCTTTTAAATGGTGTTTTCAAAAGTAAACTAACTAAATAGGTATATTAGGGATTTACTTATATATAAAGTGTTTGTTTTACTGTTTCAACTGGTAGGTCAATTAAGGTTAAACCTTTATATATTCTAGATTTTTGAAAATACATTTAGGACGTAATATTCGTTGTTATTTCAATAATTCTAGTTTTACATCAAACGATTCATTGACACATTTTTTAAAAGTATTTAGCATCGTAATAATCAACGTTTTAAAATTTCCCACTTTAAATATTGCTCATTTGAAGAATAATTTCACACGTTCTTCTAATTGTAGGTACATTTGGAATTGTGATAACATACTTTATAAACATTAATAAACGTTTTGAATTTTCCCATATTAAGCAGTAAGAATTTTTATGGGATATTTTACACGTTACCTTAACTGTAATTGTAGAATTATTATAAAATACTTAAAGAACGTCATTTTAACGTTTTCATTGTCGCCTCTAAAAATTATGCGCTTCTAATGAACATTTTCTAACGTTATTTTAGCTATAAATATCGGTTTATTATAAATTACATAAAGAACGTTTTATAAACGTTTTTAATTTTGACAATGTTTGACACGCGTTTAAAAAACACCTAAAACAAACGTTTTTATTTTATGGTTTATTTATAATACATATACAACGTTACTTAAACATAATAAATGTAGGTAGTTGTATTTAGATAATAACACCACGTGTCTATAACGTTTAAATTGACCGGTGTAAAATTAAACTTAAAATAAACCGTCACTTTTCTAACGTAAGACCAATTATCAACGATTGACACGTTAAATCAACGTTTAATTTACGTATATGTGTTTACTGGGTAATGCACGTGCATGGCACTGATACAAGGGATTCCACACGATCGAACAATACTCAAGTCTAGCCCGCACAAATGAAAAATATAATAATTTAATGGTTGAAATATTTCTAAACTTTTTACTGTTTCTGATCACAAACCCCAACATACGGGATGCAGATGCGGACAAGTGCTCATAGTGGGGAACAAAGGTTAAAGCTTCATCAAACAATACACCCAAGTCTCGAACCTGCGAAAGTCTCTCAATGGGTACAGCTCCAATAGTGTAATTCCAAATTACTGGGGTTTTCACTCCGTGAAAGCTTACAACGTTACATTTAGAAATGTTCAAATAGAGCTTATTTCGATTGCACCAGTTGTCGACAACTCGCAGTGCGTTTTGGAGTACCACGCAGTCCTCTATGGAGTTAATCCTACAAAATATCTTTAGATCATCAGAACTAGATAAGTGAATCCAAATGTTATATTTTTCAATATAATATGCTTTACTTTAGTACAAATAAAGGTTTTGTTTCCATAATAAGAAAGAGCAATTTATGATTTCAAAAAGGCGGCTCTATAAAATATAGTTTGGGAAGCACTGTACTATATAGTCAGGTTAATGGCCCAGTAACTTCATGTAGCTGTGGGTGCGAGAGTCTACCACATAATTAATATTTAAATTAAGCTATTAAATACCTATTTATAAAATTAGTTTTAGTAGAACTAACGAAGACGGCAATTTTGCTTGTTAACGTCGCCATTTAACCGCGAAAATGAGCTTTGCCGATAAACACAATTTTTCGCTAAAAAAAAATGGATCAATTTGAAGCTGAACAGCAAAGCCCATAAACCGATTACATTATTCTTTAGTCTGTTTTAACATTAATTAAGTGTGATGTGTCCCAAGTAAATACCTACTAGGTACTGTGTCAACCTCAGCTGAACATTTTCCGTGTTTCCATTAGCATATTTTTAGCTAATGAGCTGGTGTTTCTGATGTAAATTTACACTTGGGGTCTTGGAGAAGTATGTTTTCATTAGCATAGTATTCCGCAGTTCGTTTTGTTTACAATCGTTTGTGACAATTAGAGAGGAATAGAAGAGTAATTAGAAACAGTTGTAATACATGCTCAAACTAAAGAAAATAAACTGTTGCCCGCGAGACACGAATAGCTTTCCATATTTAAGTGTAAAAGTAATAATTTTATGACCTTTTTGTCATTTATCTAAATTTAATAATTTTTTTTTTTGTTTTAGACATCAGCTATTTTTTTAAGTATCGGGTTTTGTTCATTTTTCTTCTCTTTGGAGGCACTATGTATACGTACAGATTTTATATTTCAGATCTTTTAGGCCAAGTTCTTGTACGCAAAATAGTTTTATTATAAAATTTATTTTGCCCCCTTTTCTACTATTTACGAACGCCGATGTAAACAAAATTGTTATGCTGCATGTTGTAAGTTATCTTATATTAAAGCTATATATAATTAGCCAATTTTTCGTTTTTGACCGTTTTTTACACCCTTTTCGAACGCCTGTGTGAACAAGTTCATTTATGTACCATATTTTAGGTTATATTCTATCACAACTATGAAAAATTATTCCGTATTTCGAATAAGTTTAGGAAGTAGGTATATATTTTTTTCTTTTGACCCCTTTTACACTATTTACGAACGCCTATGAAAACAAGTTATTTATAACACATTTTATAGCTTATATTCTATCAAAGCTATCAAATAACTAGTCAATATTTATGCTATGTTTCAGAAATACGTTTTTTTCTAAACTTTTTACCACATTTTACACTTTTTTCGAATGTCAATGTGGTCTAATTCTTTTTGTTAAATATTTTAGGTTATATTCAATTAAACGCACAAAAAATTATTCAATATTTCGGATAAGTTTAAGAACTATCATTTTTTTAATTTTTGAACCCTCTTTGAAACCCCTTGCCCACGCTCAATGTTAATCACCACCTATAAATATCCTATAGTATTTTCGTACCAAATGTGGTTAAAATCCGTTAAGTAGATTTTGATTTATCACGGATACTAATTTTTTCTGACCCTTTTATAGAATTTTCACGGACGCCTATGGTACATTAATTTTTGTAGTGCATTTTTAACACCAATTCAACTAGTTAAATATAAAAATTTTAACATATTTAATATTAGTAGGAAATAAAATCACGTCTACTCCACTAAATAATATGTATGTGTTCAAATCATTACAACCATGTCATACATGTTTCGAGAATCATCTCATCATCAGTGACAAAAACTTACACAGAAGCCTTCACAATACTCATAGATTAAACATCTATATATCTAAGTTATTCAACAATAAAATTCAATGCAAAATTATACATGGAAAACCAGCTTACCAGTAAATTTTTACATAAAAAACGTTACTTAAAAAACAAAATACAATAATCAAAATTCAGACAATGAAATTTGAGTAGATCTCAAGCAGGATTTCTTTTTATATATCATAATTATTAAATGTTATAATGGATTACTTTAACAAACATTTTCAATATTTTTTTATTTTACCCCCGTTTCTACTATTTACGAACGCCTATGTAAATAAAACTTTTATGCTGCATTTTGTAGGTTATCTTATATCAAAGCTATATATAATTAGCCAATTTTTCTGGTATATTTGGGAAACATTTTTTTTTTCGTGTTTGAGCCTTTTTTTAGTCTATTTTCGAACGCCTGTGTGAACCAATTTTTTTATGGAATATTTTTTAGCTTACATTGTATCACACCTATGAAAAATTATTCCATATTTCGAATAAATTTAGGACATATATATTTTTTATGTTTTGACACGTTTTCCACTATTTACGAACGCCATTTTTTAGGTTATATTCTATCAAAGCTATAAATAGCTAGTTAATATTTCTGCTATGTTTAAGAAATACGATTTTTTTAAATCTTTCTTTACCCCATTTTACACTATTTTCGAACGCCAATGTGGTCTAATATTTTATGTTCAATATTTTAGGTTATATTCAATTAAATGCATAAAAAATTATGCAGTATTTCGGATAAGTTTAAGAACTATGAATTTTTTTAATTTTTGAACCCTTTTTTAAACCCCTTGTCTACGCTCAATGTTTCCCAAAATCGAATCAGCTCCTTGCCATGTCCTATAGTATTTTTGTACCAAATTTGGTTAAAACCTGTTAAGTGGTTTTTGCGTTTTCGTGCATAAAGACAGACAGACATTTTTTTAAAACTACTTATTTATGTATAAAATTAACAAAAACAAGTATTTCCGGTGAAATTAAAAAAGAAAAATTTTTTCATGAAACTAATAGTCTCCATAATATATACATATATGATATGGAGAGCTAAAAATGTTTGTGGTTGAACAAAGTGCAAATAATGTAAAAGGCACTTGTACAGCCTAATTAAAAGTTGTTCCTGTATAAAATATTTTAGATCAAAAAATTTACATAAATATGATAATATTTCTTAATTCGGTTTGTAAACTATAAATAGAATTAAAAATACAAGTATATAGTTTGCCTCCAACGATATTTCATATTATAATCTCACCGACAAAAAAAAAACGGGCACCTAAGTTTTGATGTGGCATAACTTTTTTTATTTTTAATTCTATTTCATGATTTTTTTCACTGTATGATAGATCGATTCAATAGGATTCACTTTGTCCTGATAAAATTTTGGGTGCTTGAATGTTTATATACCAGAGCCAGTCAAAATGATGTTTTTAGTTAGTTTAAAACATCCTTGTTCCAACATGAGTTACGATAAAACTGGATGTGTTCCAAGCATTTTGTTTTTGGTGCAAAATGAGTCTTTGAGCTATCAGTAAACTAGCAATAGTCCGCACTTTGCAACTCCCCCCCCCATGCAGGATCCATTGATCTCTGCTGGGGAACAGAGTGAGTTTTATAAGGCAGATCATAGTTTATTGCTGGAGGCATTACATCGAAGTTCATTGCCAAAATGCTGTGACTTTCAATGCCAGCCAGGAGTCTGTTGTCCTCCATATGTGCCTCTACCATACATCGAGTAGTATGATATAATCTGTATGTAGTCCACCTAGCCTTCTTCTCCAGAACTAAATGAAGAGGAGTTAAATCCAGGAGTACCTCAATAGCTACTGACGGTGTGGTGGATAACGCCCCAGTAACAGCCAAACAAACTTGTCTCTGCAGATAGTTTTACTTGGGTCGTGCGCTGTAAGGCTTTCGTCCACCAACCAACTGCTCCATACGTTATTATGGGTCTTATGACCATAACGTGTATCCAGTAGATTTGTTTGGGTTTCATTTCCCAGGACTTTCCACAGGTACGTCGACATGCCCATAAGGACAGTCTTCCTTTTTGTAGAGCTCTTTCCAGATGAGCATTCCAGTTGAGCGTTTTATCTAGTACCAACCCTAGATATTTCGCCTCTGTCTCATATGGTATGTTCGTTCCATCGAAAGAAAGTGGAATTAGGCCGTCCAGCTTCCTTTTTCGAGTGAAAGGTACAATTATGGTTTTGATGGATTTACAGACATCTGCTCCCGCTGACACCATCCCTGAATTATATTCAGGGTAGCTGAGTTCTAGACGAAGCGAAAATATACAGCGCATCGTGAGTTTTACAAAAAAGTAGCAACATGTCGCGAAAACCGCATCCCGCTAACTTTCACGGAGCTACACCGCAATTTCAACGAATTATGGCCACCCTGTACACAGAAAAGCTATTCTAGCTATTGGTATATTTTGTGCGAACTCTAGAACAATCGAATTTTCGACTAACACGCAATATATTTTTTACAGAAGAGATACATCAAACAGTCGAATGCCACGATCTACTAGCATCGATTCCCTAGTGAATGTGGTTTGGTCTGAAAGTGAGGTTATTCTGCCGGACCCTGAGGATGCCACACCATCAGAAAAACGTCCATCCCTGCGTTTGGATAGACCATTAGCATTAGTATCACCAAGTGTAGGTCGTCGAATGAAAGGCCAACGTGGAGTAAATGGTGAGTTGAATTTACAAATATCCTTCTAATGTGGTGTGTCAAATCAAATCAATCAATCAAATCAACTTTATTGTTCCCAAAACATACAGTTTTCCAACAACTTGTAACGCTAGAGTTGAAAAATGTAATCAAAACGTTGAATCTTGTAAAACAAACATCGAGTCTTGTAAAATCAGCATTGACACTGTGAATAAACTAGTCGAGGCACAAGCTCAACTACTTCAGAAATGCTCAAATGATATTGAAGCTCTTAAAACAGAAAATGCTTACTTAAATAATAGGGTTAATGCCCTAGAGCAGACCAAACATCCTAGTACTGACGAACTTCAACTGGAAATCTCCGATAGAATGAAACGAGAGAAGAATGTCATAATCACAGGCTTCCGTGAAAAAACTGAAAACAACGACGATTATGACATGGCTAAAACTGTAATTTCCAGTATAAGTCCATCCATACAACCCCCGTCATGACCATACGTTTAGGTAAACCAATAAAACACATAAAATAAGACTTCTGAAAGTCATTTTTAAGGCGCCGGAAGAAGCCCTTGAGATTTTAAGAAGGAAAAACACCCTTTCATCAACTCAATTTAGATCCATCAAAATTAAATCCGATTTAACACAGGCTCATATGAAACACCTTAAAGATCTGCGATCGGAACTCAATAAGAGATCACAAGCTGGAGAAAAAAAATTAACTATAAAATATGTACATAAAATACCACAAATCATAAGACAGGAACCACTTAAACGCAATGTGAATAGCTCATTTTATTTAGAAACTATTTACTCTCTTACAAAATTTTAGTTTGTCAAACACTTTAGAGATAAAACAATATTTTCTATTTAGAAAATATTGTTTTATAGGTATTTACCTACATGCCTGAATCAGTACTTAATAATTATTGTAACTTAGCAAAAAGTATTTACTAAAAGGTGGTTATGATTACTTTGACAAATAGAAAAAGCTGATATTATTGTAATGTCATTTAACCTGATTTGCGTTTAGAATTTCGTCTTTTTCTTTTGACGGTTTATCTCTAAGTCATTGTGAATTTTAACTACGTATTTATATGTACGAGTATTAAGTATACTGATTTAGGCTTGTAGGGATTTAGAAATTTTTTTTTTGTTTCGAAACTGTTTGACAAACAAACATTTTGTAACAGAGTAAATAGTTTCTAAATAAAATGAACTATTCACAGAAAAAAACTGGTGCTGATTATACGAGGGTTACAAAAAATATGGGTAGATAATTTATTCTGACTAAGCTTTTAAACACCCTGTAATTTTAGAAATTGGAGTTTCTTCAATAAAAAAACTGTAGTTTATTGGGGCAAACGCGTATCTAAAAAATGAATAAAATCTATCAAATATTTTTTGGTTTATTTGAAAAAACTTAAAAATAATATTCATTTTGAAAGCCCTCTAGCGCCCAAACCACGCAATTTTGTATATAGATAAGTTGACCTAAATAATCATATTTTCGGCCAAGGAATTTGTGCTATACCGTTTTACACGTTATTTCTGGACACCCTGTATATTATTCACTATAAGGTTTTCCTATAGATATGTATATTTTTAATTATGCATGGACAAAGCGCATATTGGTAGTAATAGATAGCATAAATACAGGCCTTTAATTGGATACATTGTTTTTATTGCCAGATTTGAAAATTGGGGTGATTAAGGTAGTTTTCCATAGTTTGGGGAAATAACCCAAGTTAATAGAAAAGCTGAATATAGTTTGCAGAGGACGAGGCAAGAGAGAAACAACATACTTTAGCAAAAATCGCCCCTCTTGGGCAAATATTATTGCATTCTCTTTTGAGAAGTTTAAATGTAAAGTCCTTTTTAATTTGATTTTTGTTTTATGACTGCATAAAACCCATGAGCGACAACTTAAGAATACGAATGTGGAAAGTAGTTAAAATCTCCGTTACTTCTTGTGAAAAAACACTAAATAGGTATAAAGACTCACCAGTGCGCTTAGCTTTTTAAGTACCCTTTTCAAAGAACAATAGCTGGGAGAAATGAAGTAAATGATGTAGGGCAAACGACATTTTCGTGGGTAGGGTCGGGAAAAGGTTAGAAGTTGAATAGACTTTTTGCCTAATATACCGCTACTTATACATATAAATTAATTTAAGTGTATATACGAAATATTTCGTGGAAAAAAAATGAAAACAGGGATATATTTGAAAGTAAACGACCAAAATAAGTAAAATAATACTTAAACATTTAAATCCATAAATGTCTTTTTTCTACGACTGTCTTTAAATGCCTTTATTATACAGGGTGAGTCACGAGGAACTGTACATACTTCTACCATAAGTAGAGGCACATTAGGGGATCATCAATTGACCATTAAAAACTGTCTCCTTGTTTTCATTATTAATATACAGGGTGAATTATGGATATTGACCAAAACAATGTTTCGTCATATCTTTTCAATGATTAAGTCGATTTATCTAATTTTTTTATAGAAGTGTCTATTGGTGCCTGGCAACTAACTGACATATTCAGAATTGAGAAAATACAGGTCCGTCTTCGAGAAAATTTGTGGGACTGCTTCATATTCAACACTTCACCCTGTATATGATTTTTCAAAAATCTGATATAATTTTTTCAGAGGGCATAAATAGACAGTTAGACCTGGGTATTTGAATTTTTTGTTACACTCACCTCACATTTCCAATTAAAGATTCATTTTAGAGCCAAATTGAAAATTGGCAATAATAAAGTATCTTACTGTACAATAATGCTTAGTTATTAAAAAGAAATCTTCAAAATAGACAGAAACGACACACACTGTGCTCCAGTATGGTAAATACGATAATTTGAATTGATTTACAGGGCCGGATTTAAAAAAGTGGCATATCTGATTCATCCCAAAAATTCACCCTGTACGTAACTTTTTCCCCCGTAACAGACAGAAAACAGATAAAAAATGTTTGTAATAATCTAGTTTTCTTATTTGTTTGAGGAAAACTCATGTGTCTAATTATTTTAATCGGAATGAAATGAACAAGCCAGAGAAATATTTATTCATAAATTAAGAAATAAAATAAAAAACAATAACCAAACAATAAAACAGTTTTAACAATGTGGAACAAAGTAAAAAACAATTTATCAAACATTACGATTATAAAACACAACAGCTCATTAACGCAGAATTATTCACTGTTAATATTATCAGAAATGACCCATTGACAATCAGAAAATCCATTACACATTTAAACATTCGTCAAGAAAAGTGTATTAAGGCAGATGGATTTCATTTTGAACATCTTTTATAATCGTAATGTTTATTAAATTGTTTTTTACTTTGTTCCACATTGTTAAAATTGTTGTATTGTTTGGTTATTGTTTTTTATTTTATTTCTTAATTTATGAATAAACATTTCCCTGGCTTGTTCATTTCATTCCGAATAAAATAATTAGACACATGTGTTTTCCTCAAACAAATAAGAAAACTAGGTTATTACAAACATATTTTATCTGTTTTCTGTCTATTACGGGTGGAAAAAGTTACATACAGGGTGAATTATTGGGATGAACCAGATATTCCAGATTTTTAAATCCGGCCCTGTAAATCAATTCAAATTAGGGTATTTACCATACTGAAGCACAGTGTGTGTCGTTTCTGTCTATTTTGAAGATTTATTTTTAATAACTAAACATTATTATACAGTAAGATACTTCATTATTGCCAGTTTTCAATTTGGCTCTAAAATGAATCTTTAATTGGAAATGTGAGGTGAGTGTAACAAAAAATTCAAATACCCAGGTCTAACTGTCTATTTATGCCCTCTGAAAAAATTATATCAGATTTTTGAAAAATCATATACAGGGTGAAGTGTTGAATATGAAGCAGTCCCACAAATTTTCTCGAAGACGGACCTGGATTTTCTCAATTCTGAATATGTCAGTTAGTTGCCAGGCACCAATACACACTTCAATACAAAAATGAGATAAATCGACTTAATCATTGAAAAGATATGACGAAGCATTGTTTTGGTCAATATCCATATTTCACCCTGTATATTAATAATGAAAACAAGGAGACAGTTTTTAATGGTCATTTGATGATCCCCTAATGTGCCTCTACTTATGGTAGAAGTATGTACAGTTCCTCGTGACTCACCCTGTATTATATGTTCAATCATAATTTGAAAGTGTAGTACATTTTAATGCTGTTTTTCATTTAAAATTAGTTGCTGAACTCGAATATTAAATTATAATTGAACAGTTTGTCACTTACATCTAGGCCAAAAGGTTAACTATAATTTATAATAGGGCTTTCCACCAAATTTCCCCCAATAGGCGTGCAAAACTGCAATCAAAAATGTGGAAACCCACCGTACTGTCCAGTGTTTCAGGCGAAAATGCAAGAAACCTGGGAATACGTTTCAAACAAAATATCATGCCATGTATGTTATACCAAGGGTTATAGCTCGTAGCCCAGACGGTGTCAGGCATTCTCAATAGGCTCAAATTATTTCTCAGGAAGAAGACTATTAGACAAAAAAATTAAAGAATCCAAAAAACTGGGTATACGGGGGTCGTTTCAAAGAAAATATCAGGCCATGAATGTTAATATATCAAGGGTTATAGCTCGTACCCCGGAAGATGTCAGTACGGTCAAATTATTTCTCACGAAGTGGACTATTAGAAAAAAAATTAAAGAATCCAAAAAACTGGGAATACGGGGGTCATTTCAAAGAAAATATCAGGCCATGAATGTAAATATATCAAGGGTTATTGCTCGTAACCCAGAAGGTGTCAGGCATTCTCACTAGGACTCGAACAAAACAAAAGTTGTTTTCAAAGTAGTACAAAAATTAAAGCTAAGTTTTTTTTCGAAAATTTAAGAAAAACAACAGAAAAACACAGATTTTAAACGGAAATAAAAATGCTGTCGCATCCACTAAATTGTTTTAATAGTTCACTACCAATTCAAAATTCTAAACATGTTTCGGCCCCAGCAAGGGTCATCATCAGTTGAAACTATTACATAACTATACCTTAGTGGAAAGAATTTTACTATATAAACTTTATCATATTTAACTTAAAAATATTTAACTTAAAAACTGATCACTACTGAGGTCTCTGAAGGAAGCCATCAGTAATAGTGATTACTTTCTTTTTCTTGTAAATCATTGGCTTGGTTATTACAACAATTATATTAATAATGCGTAAATCATCTAATGAAAGTTGATTATAAAATGAGAAATGAGAGGGAAGGTCAAGTACCGTCAATGTCAATTGAAGAGCTTGGCGGCAAAAGGTAACAAGCCACATGTCGCAATTTTAAATACTGATGTGGCTTATTGCCGTTTGTGCAAAATATTCAATATAATATCTTAATCGTAAAAGGAAATTTACAAACTACAACAAAACACCTATTATCTAATTACGAAAGATTAAACACAGATCACTTTCTTTCATTAAGAACAACAGTCATAGATAGTTTTCTCATTTTTATGAGAAGTATGGCTTGTTACCTTTTTCCGCCAAGCGCTTCAATTATTGAATTATGTGAAGTTTGAAATGCATATATCCATGTTCTATGGTGCTACTACCACTTACCCATGTGTGGGAAGAAGGGAAGAAGAATTATTAGTCGATGTATTGTTTTTTAAAAATTAGGTTATAAATTACATTAATAACGTTATTTTGTTTAATATAGCATCCAAACACTTATGTTTATATCAACCTTGGAGTAAATGAAATAATGTTTGAGGTTGAGTCTTTTGATGCTTATAATGAGAGTAGATAAGTTTATTGCGAGCTACCATAGATGGGGGGTTATTGCCAAATTATTGTTTTTATTTTTAAGTAAAAGTATATTCATATGTTAAGGTTAGTATACAGTAACGTTTAATAGCCTAAAAATAAAAAAAAAATTGATTTTAAAGTTGACCTGCTTTGTTTATTTGTAGTTAAAAAAATTAGAATAAATGATTTTTTAGTTCTTGCCCCTCTAGGATCTTCTTTTTCCATAAATATCTTCCCCTTGAAAGAGTTAAGGGACTTCACCAAATTTGACAGATTCAAAATGATTGTCGCAGTCAAACAACATCAACGTTAGGTACTTATTTTTAGTCGAATTATTTGAAAATATTCTTGGTATGTTGAAAAATGTTCTAAATTTCTATATCGTAAACAAAGCAAGGTATGACAAAAATACAAGAGATAAAAGTGGCTTATAATATCGAAATTAAATTACAGTCAGTGGCGTACATTTTTTTTTGTCAATAATTTTCATTAAGCTACCGCATTAACGTAACTAGATATAATAATTTTGATTTTGGAACTCAATCTGGTTCCATCATCAGTGGCGAAAAGATAAACTTTACGAAATTAATCTAGTGTATCTTTCAAATTTCTATTGAGGTAATTTCTATGGAAAAAAATATTTGTTATATTGTATTAATAAAAAATAAAATTAAATTAAGATAAACTAACATATTTTTGTTATTTTTCCATTTTCTTTTTGTAGATCATGATAATTTTTATAAGATTAATCAATTTGGAATTCTTATTCTTCAACTTACTTCGACAGATATCGAAAAATCGATTTCTGTCGACGTAAATACCATAGTAACCGTAACATGTTTGGACGATAGTTATGGATTTCTTTTAAATTTATTTTTGTGGAGATTTAAATGAATTTGTCATTAAAAAATTTAAAACTCCACTTATGAAATCACTTCCTTAAATATTGCCGCGTTTTTTGAAACACCCTGTATAACACCCATAAATAATCGGCGAAAAAATTATATTTATTGTAAATGTGTTCCGTAGAAAATTGTCTATTGATTAAAAGAGAATAAAACACAACAAACTAGTAAAAATACGAAAAAGTGTGCTGCATCCAATCCAAAAACACTTTAATAGTTAATACACGAAATACAGAGAACGAAAATAAAACTGGGATCAAACTCTAAAGAGATTTCCTGTAAACATTGTGTGCCAACATAACTTTTGTAAATAATGTGTTATATATTTCCCATGACGACTCTAAAAAGTTTTATCCCACCAAGTGCAACTATTATTAACTCTAAACCTTATACGTGTTGTAGTGAACAGAGAATGGAAATATTGATAAGAAAATAGGACAACCAGGTCCGGTTTCCGAATAGGTCCTTTAATATAATTAGCGGCCCAAGTGGATCAATTTTACTGAAGCACAGCAATCTCAACTCGTTTATGTAGACAATTACGTTTATTGTATCGATACATGTTTCGAGGGGAGATGAAGACCGACATTATCAGTCATACATAGTGATATACAGGGTGTCCGGAAAAAGGAGGTCAATCCGTTAACCACAGATTCCTTGTGAAAAAATAATATGAGTTTTAGTTTTTCATTTTAGCCCTCCATGTTCGATATACAGGGCGTCAAAGTTGAAAATTTAAAACCAATATTTTTTAATTATTCTAGTATTTATTGAGATATTAGATTCAAATTTAGTGTGTTGCTTCAGCATAAGGAGCTCCTTCTTTCCAAAAAACAACACAAAAAACAATTATTAATAGCCAAAATACGGGATGTTCAGTACGCATTGACCCCCCAAGTTTTTCTAACGTACGCCAATGACTTTAAACTAAGTTTTTATACGTTACTATGTATTTTTGATAATTTTTTAACTCTTATAAAATTTCGATCAAATCATTTGTTTTTGAGATATTTTGAAAAGTATTGGCTCTTGTTTGATGCTTCGGCGGCTCTGGCTAATGTTATTATGGTGAAATATCAAGCTACTCTGGTGTTACCTTGGATACCTACTTAAGCAGTGTTTTATTGTTGTCAAATTAGTTGTCACAATTTGACAGTAGTTTAACGTTTAAAAGTTAATATTTTTAATTATCGGTAATTTTATAAGTAAACACAACGAAAATGGATCGTAGACGATACCATTTTATATGTTTTTCGGAAATGACGGATATGATTTTAATCATGGGTAAGATTTAAAGACATTTGATTGATTATAATCAGTAAAATTGTATTTTTGTTTATTCAACAGGAAAATGTAACTCTATCGCTTGTTTAGCCGCTAGGCGGTACGCAGAGAAGTTCCCTAATCGAATTCATCAAAAACGAAGGTATTTTTCAAATTTGGTTAAGCGACTAAGGCGCAGTGGAAGTTTTAGAGAAGACCATAGAGGGAACTGCGGTCGACTACGTATAATTCAACCCGAAAAAGAGGAGAGTATTTTAACAAACATCGAGGAGACACCAAATATTAGTACCAGAGTTCCTGTCCGACAGGTTGAAAACATTGGGAAATCTGAAGTACACCAGATTTTAAAAAGACAGCAGCTTTACCCCTACCACATCCAAGGAGTACAATCTCTGCTGCCTCAAGACTTTGAGCTGAGATCTAGACTATGTAGGTGGATATGCGAAATGCATGACAGAGATATACACTTCATCAAAAATATTTGGTTTACGGACGAAGCTACCTTTACTAGAAACAGGGTCACAAATATTCATAATACACATATCTGGGCAGAAGAAAATCCTCATGCCGTCGTAGAGACACATCATCAAGTATAAACTTTAAAGTGAACGTGTGGACTGGTGTCGTGGATAATTTCTTTTTGGGTCCTGTAATTTTACCAGGGAATTTGACTGGTGATTCATTTTTAGCATTTCTTCAAAATATACTGCCCGATTTACTTGACGATTTGCCTCTCTTAATCAGACAAAACATTTGGTTTCAACTTGATGGTGCACCAGCACATTTTGCTAGAAATGTAAGGAGATACTTACATGGGACTTTCCCCAACGCTGGATTGGGCGAGGCCAAGATGCTCCTGTTAAATGGCCACCCCGATCCCCAGATCTTACTCCCTTGGACTATTCAGTCTGGTGTTGTATGAAAGATTTTGTTTATAAAGTTCCGATTTTGAGTTAAAATCATTTAATAGAGAGAATCTGACAAGACTTTAGGTTGAAGCCTCATACTAAGGAATCTGTGGTTAACGGATTGACTTCCTTTTTCCGGACACCCTGTATATTCGTCGACAAAAAATAAAATTAATTGCTGAAACAGCTTACCTTAGTTAGCAACAATAATATTATATGGAGAGTGTCAGTAGGTTTGTTACTATACCTTTTATTAACAAATTTTCATATTATAAAACCTCAAAAGTTTTCGAGAAATTATTAGATTACCATGTAGCTTTTCTGTCTAATATCGCGATTGATAAATTCCTTAATAGTGAGGCAGTACTTCACTAACTTTTTAACCAATTAAGACTTTTTTACTGTTGAAAAATGGCGCACAGATTCATAGATTGTATACCTACTATACCTACGCACATGATGATTTGTTTTAAATTATGAAAATAACTGTTATGTAAATGCTCGCTATCCAATGAGGCAACAATGCCCTGCCCGTCGGCGAACGCAGAACGAGAGTATAGGCCAACGTCAATAAAAATATCCATATCGTAATTAAAGCATTTTAGGCGCGAGGCACTGCCTCTCGTCCCTATGCACGGCGTGTTGCCACTTTTAATTATTGTTATTTACTACCACATTGATTAATATTAATCTCTAATTTTTTATTAAACAGAAACTGATCAGCCACCACATTTTTATGAGTTTTACAAAGTTTTTTTTTTAATTTAAAAATTTATATTTACTAATTTATGTTAGTTGAGTTGATTATCTATTGTATTGCTATACATTGCAGATTTATTCATCGCAGGCATGTACTCATGTACGTATTTTATTTTCAAAGTATTTATTATATGCGAGTACACATTTCATTTAGCTCTATCAATGTTAAACTTAGACACATTAATAACAATTGGAGTTGCACAATTCTGTCTAGCATAGTAGGTATTACTGCAATACATTAATGTGTGAAACAAAGATGGTAAGTCCGGCATTGCCTCTTCAAGCGTTTTTAGATGTACAGCAAATTGAGTAACAAAGACAAAATAAATGAAGGGTAAAATGCCCCATCCACGTCTGTCTATGTACCCTTTCATTTACTACTTAGTGTTCTCTCGCTTTGACCTATTGATCATGCATTATCTCTGATCTTTGTTCAATTCATCTTTACTGTTTTCTTTTGCTTTTAGTTTTGATTATAATATTATTATAGTACCTATATACGCATTAAGAAAAATTTGTAAATTATCATGCAGTAGATTGTGCATTGTGTTTCATTTCTGGTTTTTCTTTATAATAATCGTAATAAATCAAGGGACACCAGAGACAGGCAATAAATCAAGAAATATAAATTGTCAGAGTCCTTACTCACTCTAATCTTCAACGAAAACGAGTAAAAGTTCGTACGTATCTCCTCCGAAGAAAAATAATTGTAAAATATGTCATGTGTTTTTACATACAGTTAAATATTGATAATAGTCGGTAGGCTACTTTTCGTGAGGTTCCATTTTCCTTTAAAGTAAAGTCAGTAGAAAAGAAAACAGTTTTGTGTGTTATTCTTATGGAATCTACTCGATTAAACAACATACCAAGCCTTCGCTTCCTTCCAAAGATGGAAAGCTTTCTAAAACCATTCCAAAGATACAATTTTTCCCTTTTGTCTGATGTTTCCAGAAACAATTAATATTACCAACAACCAGACATCGAAATTTTCCTCAAACTGGTATAAACAGTCGTATATCTCAGATAAACGAGTCGGGTGTCCAAAGTCGTTAATTATGTCTTTTTCAGACATAAAATAATTAATTTTCACTTGGCGCTCTGGTGGTCGTTGAATACTGACTTTAATTTGCATGTCTAACATGATTTGAATTTAGCTGTTTTAAAAATATTTAGCAATAAGTACGTGCGTTTATTTCTCCAAATTTATGTTATCGAGATTTAAGCAATCAATCTTTATACAGTGTGTCCACGGATTGGGTGCGCATGAGGTGTAAATAACAAAAAAGTTTCGAGTTGAAGTTTGACCTTTTGGTAAAACTAAGAAGTTGCAAAAATTAGTGCGATTATTCGATTAATCTACAAGGTCATTCATTATATTTTGACACACACCTACAGCCATTCTGTATGAAGAAGGAAACAAATAAATACAAACATTTTAGGTTTTCTGTTGTAGCATCGTCCAAAGATTATACTAAACTAGTCATAGCACTTGTACTTTATATTCCACTTTCGCCGGCCGATGGCAAACCTCTCACCGGGTGAGATGTTTCAGAACGTAGTTGATATAGAGTGTCCGCGCCAACCACGTTATTTGGAGTATTATATGTTATACCGGTTGTATCACCGAATATAGATCTAAAAATATAATCGTTGGACGCTGGTTGTATTATTTTTGTGAGTGTGTGAATATTGTTGAAAATATCTAAAAAACCAGCCTATTTGTTTACCTAAGACATTCCACAAATAGAACCAGTTTTTTTATATACCTTAATACCGTAAAAATATTATAAACGGACGCTTTCGATATTTTGTTATATTTCAATATAATTAATTTACTTAGTTTTGTCTTATTTCATGTTATGTTTGTAGTAAAAAAATAATATGAAGTAACAATAATAAAATACGGAACAACTTATTTTAAAAGTAAACACGGACGATTATAGAAATCTCAAAACAGAGGAAGGCAATGCCTGGTCATATGTATTGCTTGGCAAACGAATCTGTGACAACGAAAGGAATCGTAGTAATATTGAATCAGCCAGTGGCAGAGTGGTGTTATTATTTATACTTTTGTTGTCGTGTATGAGTTGGAATATTATCAAATATTATATCAAATTGTTATTGTATATTGTATAGTGTTCTGTTACTTTAGTGTTTTAGGTTCAAAACAATTTATTTTTGTTCTTGTAGAAATATAAGCTTACACATTGTTTGTTGTTTATTAAGGCATCAAAACTGGAAATTTTTATTGAATCTACTTAGAATTTGGTATTTTAAAGATTAACAACATAATCGTGACAGAAGTTAACACTATACCAAAATTACAGAGTGTCCGAAAATCCTCGGAACAATAAATTTTTCCATACCGTTCTCGAGTTTTGATATTTCTAAAACTATAACTATTAAGTGTCGTATATCATTTAAAAGGAACAAAAATATCAAATTTTAATGGCTAAAAAAATCAGTTTAGTTCGATTTAAAAAAAACATCTTTTAGAACGCTTTTATCAAACACGTGAAGAATTTTTCATTAATTTAAATTTTTTAGTAACACATAAATGTTTATTAGTTATTACTAAACTTTTACAAAAATGTTTATCGAAACACTCATGTGACACATGTACTATAGCTATTGTCAAACTTCGGCTAAAGAGGAACTAACTGTTTTTATGAATTTAAAATCTTACCAGGGCAGTCAAGGTTTAGCTGGGGGCCTGAAGGTTGCTCCAAGAAATTTTGTATACGCGACTTAGAATTTACTACACTCTTAAATTTACGTATTACGTAAAAGGATATTTAAGTTTTAAAATGAAAGCACTGTATAAAAATGTATTCACATGATCATTAAAAATTGATTTCAGTAATTATAAAAAATTACATTTAATTGTAGTTACTTATGCAATTTAATTTATTTACCTAAAATCATTTTGTATAACATATTTTAAAATAAATTATAAAGTTGGAAACTTTGTCACAACATCGCTATTAATTACCACAATTAAGATAAATGTATTAATTATAATTTCTCTAGTACTATGACAATAATTGTACTATACAGCATGACACTAAAATTATAGAAGTTTGAAAATGATGATAATAGCGTAATAAAACAATGTGTGCAACACAACATGTTGATAATAAGTACCGAACAGCAGGTCTCAATTTTAATTAAGTGCCGTCAAACCTGTTTCTAGTTAATTGTGTGCATCGAAAACGAATAAAATGGAAACTTATGTCAAAGTACCGCAAAAATTACGAGCTTTCTTAAAGCGACAGTGCTAAAGTTCTACAACGGGAACAGATACAGCGTTTTATTACTAAAGCACCAAATGACATCTATTTGATAACTAAAAATTAAAATATTTAAAAAAACTGTCAGGTTTAGGTGAGATGTACTTCAATGAAAGTGAAGTGAAATGTATTAGTTTCATTACGCGAAATTTTGTTTATGTCATAGCTGAAAATAAATTACATATTATTGTAAAAGAAATTGTTAAAATTAGGAACTAAAAATAATCAAAATTACATATTATTTGAGTTTCATTTTTACTTTTCTTTTTATGAATCATTCAGATTCAATTTATATAGTTTTTTTAAGAAGAAAGTTTAACTGTCTTTACCAGCAATGACTCTTCTTCTTATTGGAATCAAGGCCAACATGTATTTTTCATAATTCTCATATTGGTTCATTCTAAAAATATGATTTGCAACTCTGTTTTTTACTACAAAACTTTAAACAACAATAGCAAACGAAATAAATATGCGAAGCTGTCAAAATTTAACTTGAATATTTGTTTTTCCATAGCCAATGTACTAAAAAATTGCCTGCAGCATGTCTTTATAATTTTTGGATACCTTTGCAAATAAAAAAGATAGAGGCCATTTTCAAATTTGACAAAAATTTTAAATCTGGTTATGTCATTATTATTACCTTTTTTTCAGTTTACTTTTTCCTTGGGGTTCTTATAAAAATTCCTCTTTACAAAACTTCTCTACATAAAAATATTCATCTTTGTTTTCGTCACTAGATAAAAAACTAAAATGAATAACAACGACGTTTCGTTACTAATTAGTAACTTCCTCAAATTGAACAACATTTTTTCCCTTTCCTTTCTAACACAAACTCCAATACGTCAATATGTTGTGTTGAAAGTACTTTCATATCAGGCAATAGATTCATCTTTTAAATAAAAATGTATTTTATTATATTTGAATGTTTTAAATGTTGTGTTTGTAAATATAAACAAAATTGTTTGTTATTTTAAAATGTTGTTCAACCTGAGGAAGTTACTAATTAGTAACGAAACGTCGTTGTTATTCATTTTAGTTTTTTATCTAGTGACGAAAATAAAGATGAATATTTTTATGTAGAGAAGTTTTGTAAAGAGTTATTTTTATAAGAACCGAACACCCCAAGAAAAAAGTAAACTGCCAAAATTAGAATAGCGGTTCAAGAATAATAAAAAAATAAATATATTATTATTATCATCTCAAAAAAGAGCTCGAGGATGCGGGGTCAGATTTTTTTATCTCTTCTAGTTTCCCATTTCCCCATAAGAAACAAGCAATTTTAACAGTTCTATTGACAAATTTGTATGTAGAATAAACCATTGGTTAAACTCTCAATGTACCTAAAAACAAAGTCGCAACAAATTAAGTTTAAGCAAGTACCTACCAATTCCATATTTTTTTAGTGTTTAATTCATAACATCCCGTCTGACTAAAGGTTTACTATAACCGCCGGACAGAGCCCATTGACACCCAAGTTAATTTCCTATGGCGACGCCTAGAGTTATTCGAGTCGAGAGTCTGCTCACCAAACATATAGGTAACAAACAGCATAGAAGGATCACTTTGGCGCAGCTCTTAATTATCGTTCGATCAAAAACAATTTGAAATTACGAAACCTACGTGCTGACTCGATTATTTAAGATAGAAGTCGAGGACACTTGTGATGGGAACAGGTATAAAATAAATTTGAGACGTTCTTTATGATATTTGTGAAGAATTCCGCTCACCTTGTATTATAATGGTCGCAGAAAAAATAGAATGTAATAATTAAATATTAATTATTAATAAGTAGGTTTATGATTCAAAACATTAACTACTATACCTATATAAGGGGCATACCTATGGCATTATGGATAATGTTTGCCGCAAAAACTTCAATGTTACATGATTTATTTACAGTGTGTCAATTGGAAAACATCCCGTCCTTGTACCTAAATCAAATTATTTTCAAAAGAAGAATTTTACCGTTATTTATTTATTTAACTCTAATGCGACGTTTCGCCCTTTTATTAAAGCTTCCTCAAGCAACTACAATAGAGAAATAATACATCAAAATTCCCACAATAGTATATTATGCAACGAATATGAAATGACATATATTTCCTACGAGTATGATCGTTTGCACAATACAACAACGTTCGAAACCCAAAGAATCGGTTTCTTGATTTAGTCCTATCGACCTTTCCCCGCGAAGTAAGGGCTAGTTCTATATACCAATAGTTAAAGGACTCACATCATTCCACATTGAATATCGAATTCATCACTGGTCCTCTTTGAAGTATTAAGTTAGTATTAATGACGACGACTGTGGGTCATTGGGATCAATTTTTGATAAGTGCGTGCCGAAAATGCGGGACCATAGCAACAGATTTCGATATTCTCAATGGTATCCGAAAGGGGTCATCGACCCATCGACATCAAAGGCCAGGGAGTAGATAGATAAGAAGATATGAGATGCTGGATGAAATATAAGTATGAGCCACAATAGATCTTCGGTGGTCGCAGTGGAGGGTCCGGTGCAGACGCACTCATTTTGAACCTATACTGACTCTTCAATGTTCAATATTTTTCGTGTGCTATTTTTTTCTTAATCTAATCTGCAACAACTAGAAGCTTTAAGTAGGTCTTATGAGTCTTATGCGATATAATTTATCAGTAAAAGTTTATTTGTGGAAACTTTAATGTATTGTTTGTCTATTGTAGTTGCCTGATGAAGCTTTAATAAAAGGTCGCATTGGAGCTAATTGTTGTTTGTATAGAGTATACAGAAATTCTGTTTATTTACAAATTTCTATAAAACTTCATCAATTAGAGACAAAAAATTGAAGAAATTCTGCCCTCATGCTTAGTAGTAGTATGGTAAGTACAAGCACACTATGCGAGCACCATTTACGATTAATGTTTGACCAACTGCATTTTCGAAGAAAAATGGGCCGATTCTTGGATGCATCTGTTTCTCAACAATCACTAGTGGACCTCATAAGCCATCAAGGTGTCAATCGGCTTCGTCTCTAAATATGATTTTCGTTGAAAAATCACCATCCAATTTTGGTTGATCCGAAATCTAACCAACAAAAGCTCTTCGTTACCCATGATCTTCAGGCTTCATAGCATAGCATAGTGGTTGTGGACACACCAATTTCCTAAGCTCTATGCCGATTGGGCTTTCCTTAACATTTGCATGCCCTGCTTCGATATTTTCAGTCGAGCGACCAAGACGAACGCGTGTAGCTCTCCATATTTAAGTGTAAAAGTAATAATTTTATAAACTTTTTGTCATTTAACTAAATTTAATAAATTTTTGTTTTGTTTTAGACATTAGCTATTTTTTTAAGTATCGGGTTTTGTTCATTTTTCTTCTCTTTGGAGGCACTATTTATACGTACATATTTTATATTTCCCATCTTCTAGGCAAGTTCTTGTACGCAAAATAATTATCATTTTTTTAGTTTTATTATAAAATTTATTTTGCCCCCTTTTCTACTATCTACGAACCCCTATGTGAACAAAATTGTTATGCTGCATGTTGTAGGTTATCTTATATCAAAGCTATATATAAGTAGCCAATTTTTCTGTTATATTTGGAAAAACATTTTTTTTTTCGTTTTTGACCCTTTTTCGAACGCCTGTGTGAACCATGTTTAAGAAATTCGTTTTTTCTAACCTTTTTAGCCCATTTTACACTTTTTTTCGAATGTCAGTGTGGTCTAATTGTTTAGGTTAAATATTTTAGGTTATGTTTAATTAAACGCACAAAAAATTATTCAATATTTCGGATAAGTTTAAGAACTATGATTTTTAAAATTTTTGACCCTCGTTTAAACCACTTGCCTACGCTCTATGATTATCACCACCTATAAATATCCTGTAGTATTTTCGTACCAAATGTGGTTAAAATCCGTTAAGTGGTTTTTGAGTTATCACGGATACAAATTTTTTTCTGACACTTTTATAGAATTTTCACGGACGCCTATGGTACATTAATTTTTGTCGTGTATTTTAATACCAATTCAACTAGTATAAAAAAAAAATATTTTGCCCCTTTTTCTACTATTTACGAACGCCTATGTAAATAAAAATTTTATGCTGCATTTTTTAGGTTATCTTATATCAAAGCTACATATAATTAGCCAATTTTTCTGGTATATTTGGGAAACATTTTTTTTTCGTTTTTGACCCTTTTTTTAGACTATTTTCGAACGCCTGTGTGAAGCAATTCTTTTATGTAACATTTTTTAGGTTATATTCTATCACAACTATGTATGTCTGTCTGTATGCACGAAAACGCAAAAACCACTTAACAGATTTTAACCCAATTTGGTACAAAAATTCTATAGGACATGGCAAGGAGCTGATTTGATTTTGGGAAACATTGAGCGTAGGCCAGGGGTTTAAAAGAGGGTTCAAAAATTAAAAAAATTCATAGTTCATAAACTTATCCGAAATACTGCATAATTTTTTACGCATTTAATTGAATATAACCTAAAATATGGAACATAAAATATTAGACCACATTGGCGTTCGAAAATATTGTAAAATGGGGTAAAAAATATTTAAAAAAAACGTACTTCTTAAACATAGCAGAAATACGAACTAATTATTTATAGCTTTAATAGAATATAACCTATACAATGTGTCATAAATAACTTACTTTCATAGGCGTTCGTAAATAGTGGAAAAGGGGTCAAAATATAAAAAATATATATTTCCTAAACTTATTCGAAATATGGCATAATTATATGATACAATATAAGCTAAAAAATATTCCATAAAAGAATTGGTACACACAGGCGTTCGAAAATAGTCTAAAAAAAAGGGTCAAAAACGAAAAAAAAAATGTTTCCCAAATATACCAGAAAAATTGGCTAATTATATATAGCTTTGATATAAGATAACCTGCAAAATGCAGCATAAAATTTTTATTTACATTAAGTTGGGACAAAATTTGTTCTGGCCCTACTTTGTCCCCCTTTTTAATTTTCAATGCGAAATTAAATTGAGGCTCTGTATATTATTGGTAAGAATAAAGCACATAGATCCTTAATACCTATCACCTCCTTAAAAATCGACCACACGCGGTGTTATTAGAAAAATTTGTTAAAGAAAAATGCATTTTATCTACCATTGGACATAATATTAACGAAACGTCGTGTATTATACTAAAGCCGTTATTTCCATAAACAATAACATGAGGAGTCTATGCCGATGTATTATAAGTAGGTAGGTATACCTAATATACAAATTATTTGGGCTATTAGAAAAAGATAAAGTTATAATATTTTTAAAAATACATACAAAGAAACAAGCACCTTGATATTGTGTCCTTTTCTTCTACAATAGGTACTTGTTTGTTTCTTCCTCTCAGCGCACTAGTTGGCTATCTACTACAGAAAGTTTACCACGCACCGTGTTTCATTACCAATGGGACAAACGTTAACTGGAGACACTACGGGTCAAACAATGATGATGAACCCAAACTTGGCAATCCAAATGTGATGGTTTAGGAAATACAGGGCGATCACAGTTATTATTTTATTTGTTTTCTTTACCAGTATTATTGTGCTTCTTGGGGTGCTACTTACAACATATTGGTATTATAAATTATGTCATAACTTTTCACGCTGTATATCTAATCTAATAGGTTTGAAAATCTAAAAGCACAGCCTTTTGTCGTGAAAAGTTAATTCTTATTCATTGTGGATATTTTAATCCGTTTTCAAGATAAAACGATTTAATGCAGATTATGTTTTCATCCTAGAAAAAGTTCTTTTTGATTGCTTCTGAGTTTCTTACTACTAAGAAACTCTTGATTCGTCTATCAGCAAAATTTCATGTTAGAATTGAGAGCTGTTAGTAATGTTCTTTATTTGTAGAATTCTTGGGATTTTTAAGTTCATACTACACTATATTGAAATAGATTATATATTTCATGGCAATCATATTATGTGGTGGTACGACGTTTCGGTGAACGCAGGCACCTTCTTTAGGTATTTAAAAACGTTATGGTAATTTGAAAAATATTTCTTGTAACAACAACATCAAACGGATCAAATTATAATATTTAAAGATCTTTAACAATTACCTTATAACAAATTCAGTATTTAATTTTTTATTACACAAGGTGATCAGAAAGGGAGGGTATTTAAAAAAAAATTTTTGGGACAATTTGTAGTGAAAGTTTTCTAAAATTAAGTGGCAAAGATTACTTTGTCCAAATGTTGACCACCGCTGGCACTCCTCTAACCGGAAACGAAAATTAGCCGCCACGCGTCTACACATCTCTCTGGAAATGGCGGCCATTTCGGTGCTGATGTTGTGTTCAATTGCAGTAGAGTTCATGATTTATTTGTATACACTCTGTTTAAAGTATCCCCATAAGAAATAATCAAGGAGTGTAATATCGGGGCTTCTAGGAGGCCATTTGATGGTGCTCAACGAGAGATCACTTTTTCTGGGAAAAGTTGGTTGACAACCAAACGATTGGTTGGAGGTTTTGCTAGTGGCCCCATCTTGTTGAAACCACGTTTTGACAGTACAACCTTCAAACGCCTGCAGTTGTGGAACCAAAAATTTCCTTAATGTTTTCAAACGTTGAGAAGCGGTGAAGCATTTCATTTGCAAAATTCAGTCGGACCGGATGGTTGGGAACTATCAGTTCTTGAATTAATTAATAATTTTGTATGCTGTAAGATGTACATCTTCTGCAACGACGATTTTTAATGTTAAGTCCTTGACTTGCGAACAGAGCGCGGGCGACCTTGTTTGTGAGTTTTTACACTCAAACATTCGAATGCATTTTCTGATTTACTTCAGTGCATTCCGTGCATTAAATTCTGCACGATATAAACGTTGAGCTGTCACTATCGAATGACAGACAAAAAACGCGATGATTTGCCGGGTACGCTTCCATGGCTACTAAATCTTCAAAGAGCAGCGCAACAGACTATCCTTAGGTGCAATTACATGAACAGCACAGATACAACAACCTTCACCATTTCTGGACACCTTGTATATTAATATACAATTTTTTTTATTTAAGTATTGTTGATAATTGAGACTGAAACATAAGAACATGAGTCGTTTTGGGGAAGTTTCGACTCAACAAATAACAAAAAAATATAGAAAAAGCAATCCCGCAATCCACAAAAAATACTAAATAATAATAATAAAGGCATTTATTGTCCAACAGTTAGATAACCAGTTACAGGACAAAATACTTAGAAAAATAAACTTAGTTATACTTACCATTTCTCGGTACAAAACAATATAACAACCCAACGAACAACCAAACATAAATTCCGTATTTAAACTTAAAAATATACAACTGTATAGCACACAACTATAATAATTATAGGGGCAAAACATTGTTCGCAACGTTAATGAGTTCACTTCGAGAACAAAAGAATAAGTCACAATCTTCGCAAATGAGATTAAAATGACTACATATTATGCTCACCGGTGACCTTTTTAAAATATTGGTTCTTGCTCGATTGCAGTAAAAAAACACGACTAGTGCGATTGTGCAGTCTCGGAACATTTATATTTAATGCAGAAAGCAACCCCGAACAATCGACCCTTCCACAAATTAAGTTATGCAGAAAACACAGTGCACTCAAAGATCTTCGAAAATCAAGACTTCTAAACTGAAACCGACTCAGAAGGTACCCATAATCGATCCCCCTCTCAGGATAAACGCCATCTCTTTTAAATGATAAATATTTTAGGAAACGACGCTGAAGTCCCTCAACAGTGAACTTATGGGCATCATATATCGGAAACCAGATCAGCGACGCATATTCAAGTTTGGAACGAACATATGGATAATACAACATTTTGAGGGTATCAATGTTATTAAAACCTCTAGAATTACGCACAATAAATCCATACATTTTGCTTATGGTCAATGTAAGAAAATTTCTTATCAAACACAACACCTAAATCTGTAACAGTGTTACAGCGAGAAATCTGAGTTCGGTTCACGGCATACTCATAATCAACTATTTCTTTTTTTCATGAAAATGTTATGTATTTACATTTGTCCGCATTTAAGCTTAACCTGTTCTGAATACACCATTCCTCAATACAAGACATATCAGACTGGAGTTGCACACAATCGTCATAACTTTTTATAGATTGAAAAATTTTGCAGTCGTCTGCGGACAATAACTTATGACAATTGAGTCGGGCATCAAGATCATTAATAAATAAAAGGAAAAGCAAAGGTCCCAAGTTCGATCCCTGGGGAACTCCAGAAGTGGCAGTGTAATTGCAGGATCTATGACCATTATAGAAGATGTATTGCTCTCTGTTGCGTAGATATGAACTAAAAAAGATCTTAAGATCATGCCGAAATCCAAACTGTTCATCAAGCTTTTTGATTAGAACAACATGGTCCATTCTGTCAAACGCTTTGGCGAAATCCGTATAAATTACATCCATCTGTCCGCCACCATCCAACACTTCGGTAGTTTGTTGTGAAAGCAAGGCAAGAATTGTAACAGTGGAACGCCCAGACATAAATCCATGTTGATTCGGTGTAATCAAGTTTCTAACACATAGATAAATATAATCATATAGCACAGTCTCAAATAGCTTTGCGAAATTTGACAAAATTGATATTGGACGATAATCATTAATTCGAGCTCTATCACCCGATTTAAAAACTGGTATTATTTTTGCAATTTTCCACTGCTCAGGGAACTTGTAATTTTTTAGTGCCAAATTGAAGATAGAACACAAAGGAGTTGCCAGTACCACCACACAGTCCTTCGCCAAGAAAGAAGGCAGACCATCAGGACCCGAAGTCATCTTGTTTTTAAAAACAACCAAAATTTTGTATAAAGCCACTTTTAACGAGTTGGGCTGCCAACTCTTGCTCTCCTTCACGCTGCTTTTTCAGTACGCCAAGTACCTGACAGAGGTCGATAGTATTACAATCGGTACGTTCGTTAATTAACCATTACTTAACTGTTGACCGTGAATATTTTGCGTAAACACCAATCAAATATCCTTACTGAACTATTGAATTGGTCTAGTGTGTCATACAAAAAGTAGGCAGTACTAATTTGGCGGTAGTTTTCAAATGAATTTCGCGTATATCGCAGGTGGCACGGCATTTGTGTCTTCGTTTGTTTACCTTCTTAGGACGGTACCGTGTGGCAGGTGAAGAAATGAGGTTATGTTTTGGTGTAGTGAACTGATGTTATAACGAAAATGGTTTTGCCTTTTGTGTTTAGTGTGGTAGAAAAAAGTTTGTTGTGTAGTTACAGGTGAAATTAACATTACTATTTGTGTGAAGTGTAACGAAAAATCGTCAAACTGAAGAAAAAATACGGTAAGTTTAAATATATGTATTTAGGTACTTTCTTTAGGCACCGGGATGAATTATTATTAACGGATGTATTTCGCCAAAAATTTTGTTTCAACATACATCAATCGACTTTATTTTGGGTCACCATCAGTAGGTACCTATCGAAAATATAAAACCACTACATCAAGAGATGTTACAAACTGATTTATTTTCTGCTGAAAGTTTTAAATTTGCGATAATATTTTTTTTTCAATTCAAATTTGGGTTCAACGAATTGCAGTGGAAAAGCAATATTTTTCTAAAGACATATATTTAGTAAAAAAATTCATTAAAGGTACAGCCAAAAATCGAAGTCGCACTTTCTCGACTGGCGAAGACACCACACAATGAGACGTGGGCGGTTATTTAGTTTTTGACCCCATCCTTTGTTTTGAATTTTTTTATAGGTACATTTTACCTGAATGCCCTTTATTGAAGCACTTGTTAAACGGCGAAAATGATCTAGGTACTTATACTTGTCATATCAATGTCAATTTTTTTTTTTTGATTCAGAAAAATGTTAAAATTAAATGGCGTATTTACAAATTTGAAATTTGTTCTATGTAAAAGAATTATTTGTGTATTACACTGTGTCCAAGATAAGAATGCATAACGGTAGGAGTTACTATGTCGGTTAAATTAGAGAAAAGTTGTACAATTTAAACACCTTTTAAATGTTGTTGTTAGATGAATATTTTACTCAAAATAAGTGACAAACTATGGCGATTTTGCTTGAATAATTTTAAATAACAGCTACAAACACTGGAAATTATACAAGGTGTTTCTAAAATAGGTGGACAAAATTTGTGAGCGAATTGGGGACGTCTAATCATGAAAAAAACCTAAATTGTAATTTTTCATAAACGCGGGGGAACCTTGCCTTAATTATAGCCTAACTTCGGTCAGATTTTTGGATTTAAAATTAATGATTACTTTACTAACGACCCTCGTATTTTGCATTTCAATTTAAGTATGTTAAGTTTATAGTATGTAAAGTTTTCAATATGTCCACATACATTGATTCCTTTTCCTTTTTTGTCAATTCGCACCACTTATAGTTTTTCAAAGGGAGTACCTATGCCCGATGCTAAAATAGGTAGAAAGTGTGTAAATTTGCGGTTTAAAAAGAGGCATTTAGAAGCGAGAAGCGAAACAGCAAATGTACCTATAAAGAATTTACTCTTGAAAATTAACAAAATATTACTGATTAAATTAGCGAAGCCTAATTACCGATTAGTAATTGGTAGTACTTTTTAATAAATTCATTTCATAACGGTGGCTTCGCAAATTTTAGGCTTCTTGGCTATAGTTAAAATGTTGGAACTTTGACTACCTGTATATTGACAAATACAGGCCAAATCTGTTCATACTCGGTCGAGTACAAGCTTGTATTTCGTGTTATCGACCAAAAGGAGTCCCAATCACATTAGGTGAGGACCGGTACGAGACTTTGTTAACCAATCTTGGTAGCTAGTACTAAATTTTGTAAGTTTTTTATTTTTATGATTTTTATAGTTCACTAAATTTAACAGTGGGACAATAGTCAGCTAATATTATATGTACTATATTTCTTTTTATTTAAATAGTTTATCATTGTATTAATCTTGTTATTTAATTTATTTTTTTTTGCTACATAATATTAAATAAATAATATTTTTATTAAACGTAGGTGGCACATCTTGTACAGCTCCTTTCCCCTATCCTTTGTTAAAATTTTAATTTTAGCTGGCGCCCAGGCCTGAGGGTTGTTGTGAAACCTACAAACCACCACCGGCTTGAACTACGGAGGCACGATTACGTCACACTTTTTTTCTTGTGACTTTTATTCCATTTGTGTCAAAAATGTGACAAAATAAAGTTTTCTACATAACACTACATGACACTTCCGGATATATCGGAAGTAGGTGTCAACTTGCTTATTTCAAATGAAAAACCATATACCGGGTCGGGCAGTACATTCGCCTCAGTCTTTCATTGCCTAACAAAATTGAAATTGCAAATTTTGTTTGCGTGGGTGTATGTAGGTCTACCAGGAGCATTTAACAAACATGTTTTTAAATATACCGGGAGTCTCAGAAAAGTGTGGCATATCAAAGTTATATTTTTTTAAAATGAACACCCAGTATTTTTTGAATACATTGGATAAAGTAAAGTTATTGTGATGATCCTTATACCTAAATCTACCCGTTTGTCGAATTTTTGCGTTTTTGCAAAAAGATAGGGTCATTTTGAAAAACATTCTGTGCATTCATTTTTTGAACAAACCGCTTAAAATTTTAAAATGGCAAGTAGGTAGGACATACATTAGGTCGGTGTATAGCCCAATTGTAAATATTCTACAGGCTGGTGACAATTTTTTATTGTTCTTATCAATCATATTTATTTAAATAAATTTCTTATTTATATTTCATAGCAAATTAAAATATTTGAATTTCACATGAAGGCAAGAATTGGTCCGGTGCTCTTCAATTGTCAAGCAGTTTATTATCTTATAAAATATTAAGTATTTAATTATCTAATTTTAACAGGAGTCATGTTGTATCTCATTTATCAGGAGAGGAAATATGAAACACTTCCTGAGATAACATCCTCTAACCTCGGATTTTTTTTATTTTGTAAGGCGTATAATAATATGTGTGTAAAGTAATAACAATTGACATACATACTTAATAGTATAGTAGTAAAAGTATTATTCAGGAAAATTGTTATTATAATATACCGTGTTCAAAAAAATAAATTGTATAATTATTAAATATTTGAATGTTTGGTAATGTGACTAACTGACTCGCGTTTTATTATGTAAGGCTAATATCAGTAAATTCAAATATTTTTCTATCCTCGACAGTTCTCTAAGAACATAGTCATCTAACTCAAAGATCACTTCTACTTTGGCATTCAAATTGAGACTTGTACAGGGTGAGCAAAACTCGATGTCCTAACTCTATTATGAGAAAATGAAAAACGATAGAAAAATTTTGAAAAAATGTTCTTAAATAGGATTAACACGTTGAGTGCCCCCTTTAAACAAGAAAAAATGGTCTCGTAGGCCGTTTACTTTTTTTGATATGAAAGTGTTGCCAATTACACAAACATTAAAATATGCTCTTGAAAAATATGTTTTTTTAATTAGAAGTTAGTTTTTTTGACTTTTCTTTGTATGGTGACACATTGGTCACCACGATATTCCTATTACACTCTCACACCCTCTCTGACGCTCAGACGCTGCGTTCAATAGGTCAGACATTGTCGAGTGGAATGCAATCCAAAAGCGCGAGTAAAACGCGTTTGGTTCGCTGTGGTCGTTTGGATTCGTGGGCATCGTTTCAAATACGATAGATCAAATCGAAAATTCAACCCAAAAACTGTCATACAGAAGAAATTACAAGTAGGAGGGAGGAACTGTGGCTGAAGATTGTGGTCAAGGAATAATAGTTCAGAAGAAGACACGGACATGAAATGGTCGACGTCGAAGGAAACGAAAGGATGTGAAGAATTCCAAAATTGTTGGAGAGTGCCGACCTATAATAAGCACAAAGCTTATATAGACATTTCAGACCAGATGAAATCCTATAACATTAGCCTAAGAAAAAGCCTCAAGTGGTACAGAATGTTAGCTACCTATAGAAATACTTATTGGAACATCGCTGGTAAACGCTTTTGTTGCTCACCAAGAAATTACGAAACATAAAATGTCGATAACAACTTTTTGAGAAGAAGTAATTCACGGTTTAGTAAAAATAAATCCGCAACAATGCGAATCTAATACGTGTGAATAAAAGAGCATAGAACAACTTCGTCTTGAAGATGTAGGTCGAAGTAAGAGACGTCGATGTGTAGATGCTACAATAGAATGGCAAGAGAACTGGGAAGAAAACTAGCTGGTTCAAAAACTCCACAAAATTGTTTCAGTATAGCTTGCGATAAATATATACTGTTTAAATTGTTTTTTGCCGCTCATGAAACTAGAAACTTATTTGAAATTTCGTATATTTTTCTTTATTTTCTTTGCATATTATAAGTGTTAAGATTTTTCATTTTTAATGCTTTCGAAATTGTTCGTTTATTTACAATAGTCTTCCTGAAAAAATAAATAAACATGGAAATCAAAATAGTGACAAAGTCGTGGCGTGGTGCCGCACCGTCGGCATCACCAGCCATAGGCCGAAATGATTTTCCGGCTCTGTAGGCCGCATACTTTAAGATTACATACATTTAAATGCCGTCTGTGAATCCATCGTGGCACTACGCCGCAAAAATTACAGATTAGTTCTGTGAGACCGCTGTGACTTCACGGGACCGTATGCTCCCAAAGAGTTGTGAGGCCACATTGGTCTCATACGGCACTCAACGTGTTAAGTCAGCTCCATTTTAACCAATATTTCATTTTGTTTCCAAGTTTTCAATTTTTTTTAGCGCGTTCACAATACTTTCCCTGTGCGGATAAGTAAAATAATTGCATCTCTTACATGTTTCCATTTGGGACTGCGATCCAACAACCTTAATCCTTTTGTTTTGTATTAAATTTATGCTAATTCGTTATATCATTTTGTTCGCCTGGATTTAACTATGACATATACATTTATTTATTGAACTTTTTTCCGTCATAAATAAATTTAGCAGCACATAAATATTGTAGAAAATATACCTTAAAATACCGTTCGAGCCAACTCCTCTTTTACTGCTTTATTTGCATTTTAGTCGACGTTCTACTTTTTTTTTTTTTTGTTTGATGTATTGCGTAACGAAGACAAATTTTTAGTGATTTATATTTTGAACAGTTTCGTTACATTTTTTCATATGCACGGGAATGACCTTTGACAGGGAAATATAGTGATCCATAATGGAGACTGTAAAATATAACTTTTATCATATATTAATATCATAGGTGCTACTTCTTTAAAAAGTTCACGAGATATGCCATAAGAGCCAGCTGTAGTTGTTTTTAAGTTGTCGAATAGCTTTATCATCTTCTTGCAGTGCATAATAATAAATGCATAATAAAGAAGCACAAAAGATAAAAAAAAATCATTTACGCGGAACAAAGACTAACAAAATACAATAAATATAATCGAACAAGGCATACAAGAAGAGTTAAATGCACAACATCTTCAATAAACTAAAAGGGATGCAATTCTGAGAAAACCTAAACTCTCTCAAGAACAAAAGAGGAACCTACAACAAAGGTTTTATTAGGTACTTTTTTCGGGATGTAAAATTAGCAATTCCCGGCCTAGTCCAGGAAGTACGTACTTCCCGAACTAGGACGGGAAGAATCACGTCGTTGTTGTCATTTCAAACAAATTGAGTCCCTTCAATATTAGCAAATGTTTGAATTTTAATATAAATATTAATATAAATAAGAATTAAAATGTTCCTGTTAATATTGTGACGAATATTAAAATGTCCCCTATGCTTAAAGATAAATAAATACATCCGGCAACACCGCGTTTGCTATACGGGAGGCGACTCTTTACAGATTTATATTTAGTTTGCTGTACCTCGTCCGGGGCAGCGCTGTGTTAATTTGGTAGAATGTGCCTCGCTCACCGTACCGATATGGAATAAACGTACGCGCGCCAGAATGTTGTAAAACAAACGTCTATTTTCGAGAATGAAACAAATCATATATAAAGCCAGCGTGAGAAGGACAGGCAACGAGTAATGAAGTGAATAGTTAAGACCAGTTTTGTGCAATATAAATAGTAGAAATAAATATAGTGAAAGTAAATATTGTTCTTTTAAGTTATTTGTTTAAGTCTTTAGTTATTAAGTGTAAATAAATTAGTTTCATTCAAATCTCGTTATTATTTCAGGGCTTATCGCTGGCCAATCCATTTTACGAATTTCATACTCGTTAAGAAAATCTTTAGTAATCGCAGCAGTATGAGGCCTTGCATTATACAAAGAAAATCAGGGCCAATACCATATGCTGCAGGAATAACCTGATCTAACAGACTGATATATATCAGCAGTGGATTATCGTTCATTGGGACTTCTATACACACACAATCGGTCATCACAACGAGTGAGATGAATTCTTGATGCGTCTGTAAGAAGTACTGGCCTCCATTGTCGAAGTTTCCATCCCAAATGTTCACGAGCAAAGTTTAATCGCATAGTTTTATGATGTCGAGATAAAACACGTTTTAGTACCGGCCTTCTTGGTTTTAAATCTCCTTCCCGTAACCTGTTTCTAACGGTCTGGTCAGAAATGGTTACCTGATGAGCCTTCCTAAGTGTACTTTGACGGTCTTTTGCTGTCGCTATTCGTTTTCGCAAAGAAGAAACTACTAAATATCGGTACTGAATTTGTTTGTTTGGTTTGTCTTTTATACCGTCTCTATAGCGATTTTACACACGTTTGATAACTGACATACTGCGATTAAAATTTCTTGTTACTTGTCGAATTTTTACACGAATTTCAACTAAAGCTATAGCACGAATGACTTCAATCTCGCTAAGATCTCTCATTTTGACAGATAATGAATTCAGCAACTACAACCTGTCATGCCGTTGCCCGATGACGCTCTCTAAGCCTGCCGCGACATAAAACCTAAATGTGAATGTTTTCATAATCACTTTATTTTTTGTACTTGCTGTGGAATATTAAACTTATCTCGAATAAATGAGCATAATCACGTTTATTTTTTAGCAAATCACAAAACTAAAATGTAAATCCATTATGAAAATATAATTTTCATTTGTTAATAACAGCAAGTCAAAAAATTACAGGGTTATCCGAAATTTTTTTGAGCAGTGTATTTTATTTTCATAAAAGTAGTTTAGGCCTAACTTTGTCAGATGCCATTGAGGTCGGGCCTGAGTTTTCAGAGACCTATCGACTAAACCACTCAAGTATTAGTCAATAATATCACCATAGTATTGACATATTACATTGTCTCTGTAAGTAGGTTGGTAATATTTTGCAAACGATTAATACTATTATTATTAATATTAAACTTATTTGGAATATAAGAATAATAGTAAACTCATTGCATAATAATATACCTACCAGATAGCTATTATAATTTATTTTCTTATGAAAATAATTAATCACTATTGTCAAGTAGTAAAGAAATAACCTAAGCATAAATTTAGTACACGTAGGAGGTATGTGTGTGTGTTCAATAAAAACCGAGAATTTTCATTTTCTGAAGTAATTTTGATTTATTCTTGTATACTTGCCACGTATAAAGATTGTATTTGTACGCTTTTCCACTCACGTTGGTTGATGGTTGATGTTCTATAGCTCAGCCCAGGGGTGGTACTTGAGGTACAGCAACAGCTATTTTGGGCACCACTTTATTTTATTGTTGTCCGTGTTTGACTCATTTTATTAATTTATAACCGGCCATCTTTTTGAAGTATAAAACACTGAGAGGAAAAATTCCTACGCATCTCCAGCGATTGAAAATCAAATCTCTCCAATATCAAACCATGATCGTATCCCCTGCTGCTTTATTTCGGAAACATGATCATTAAAAGTTAATTCGCTATCAATGAACACACCAAGATCTTTAATTAATAAAACAAATATTGATTATTAATTATATATTATTTTATTAAATAATTCATTTTGTGGACTTTTATTTCAAACAATCAATTTTACGATATTTTTATGAAAATATTTACAGTTTTAAACCAATGAAAAATTATTTAATATTTCGAATAAATTATAAGCGCGCTACATCAGGAGCAGGTCGTGCCGGTGTGTAGTTGTTTCGAATCCCGGACGGGCTACACATATTCTGCTCCACTTGAGTTAGGAATTATTGCAATACATTTGGTAAAAAATAAAACTGAGCTGGCTGTATGCTACTGATAAAGTGTCAAGAGTCCATAAAGTTATAGTACTCGCTTAGGTGGTACTAACTTTAAAAAAAAATCATCATCATCATAATCATAATATTATGAAATGAAGAGCTAAAAATGTCAAAAAAATGGGTTAAAACTGAAAAAAAAATATCCCCAAAATATTTTGTTTGGAAATATAGCAAGTCACCCAGGGTCTTACGAGAAAGTTAAGTGACTAAAAGGTCACAACAACTTCTCTAATTGTGGTTCGGTGGTCATTAATATCTAACTATTGAGATGATGTCATCTCTTTCATAATGGTTTGATGAATAAACTTCCCTTGCTTAGTAAGGAACTTTATAACAGCGCAGTGTTCGATTTTCCCCATGTCGATAGTTCAAAGATTGATGACCCGAATACGATAAAACTTGGTATATATGCTAAAGGTGGATGTCCACAATAAAATAAAAATTCATGACTTAATTTCGTGCCCTTTATTTTATATAAGTAGATCGAGTCGTGGGTTGTAGGGCAATGTTTTTGAATCAAACACTCAAATTTAGATTCAGCGACGTTTCGCGGATATATTTCCGCTTTTTCAAGCTACAACGGAGTAAAAACAGGCTATAACATGATTATTTTACGTTAAAACTATTACAAACATTAACAATAATTATCAGCTTCACAATACATTCACAATACACATTAAAATTTACAATTCTACATATATTTCTCCTCCCTTCATTCTCCCAAATTAGTAAATTCTATTACCTTCCTCCACTTAGAGTGTATATGTAATCAAATTATGTATAATTTCCATGGAGTAGTATATACATCAGTTCTTAAATACTAATAGTTGGCATTAACAGCATTAAACAATTTTATTTAGAGGAAAGGTGAAAGAATGAAGTTAAAATATAAAACATAGCAACAAAACCGCATAAATAAAAACGTGTACAGATATACTAAAACTATCATAATACGAGGGAGTGTATATATTAGTGCTAGGGTGGATTCTTGTGGTTCTTATATTTATCCAATAAATTAATATACGCATTGCTCAATTTCTGAGTATCTGTCCTTAAATTAACAGAGTCATGCAGTTTTATTTGGATCATTTCGCTAACATTACGTTTATTCCAATTAGTCTCTTTATCGAGAACCCTGACGTCGTCAAACTTGAAAATATGACCATTCTCAAAGTGATGTAGTGCCAGCGCTGTTTTTTCACCTTTGTATTGATTTCTGTTTGCACAGTCAGACTTGTGTTGTCCAATTCTGCTGCTCAAGTACTGTCTAGTCTGTCCCACGTACCACCTACCACACTCACAAGGAACACCATATACCAGTCCTGATTGCTTAGCCAACGGAATTTGATCTTTTATTGTAGAGAATAGACTGTTTGTTGTCTTCAAATTATAGAAAGCCAGTTTGATATTCGTGTCTCTGAAAACTCTTTGGATGTTGTAGGATAGACCTTCGATGTATGGAAACTTAATATATAAATGTTCCTGAGGACCTGTTTGAGAACTTGAATTGTATGTATTTCTGGCGTTATGTGTGTTTATACATCTATTGATAAAGGCTAGAGGATAGTTGTTTTGCTTTAGAATATCTTTAATCCGGTTAATATTTTCATTATGAAATCTGCTATCACTCAACCTTGAAGATCTGTTCAGTAAGCCCTTAATAGTTGCTATTTTTTGTTTAATGGGGTGATTAGATCTATAATTTAAAATTCTGTCGGAGCTAGTTGATTTTCTATACCAGTCCGTAGAGAGACTTCCGTCATGATTTCTAATGACCAAAACATCTAAAAATGGCAGACATTTATTGTTTTCAAACTCCACCGTGAACTGTAACTTAGCATGATAATTGTTAAAGTACTGGGCAATCTTATCCCCGAAATTTTTAGGAATTGCTAGAATTGTGTCATCAACATAAACTGCTACTAAAGGAGTTACAAATGGTAAGGCTCTCAAAACGTTTACAAGTAAGTCATTCATTACCAGATTCGCTAGGACAGGACTGGCTGGATTGCCCATGGCACTACCATCTAACTGTAAGTATATATTATTCTTATATGTAAAATAACTTGATTCGAAACAGAACAAGATGACATCTATTAAAATATGTTTAGGTAAGAGAGTGTAGGCTGAAATATGTCGCCAATTTTTATTTATTATATCTATGACTAGAGCCTTAGGAATATTAGTGAATAAAGACTTCACGTCCAAAGAAACCAACATGTAATCTTCAGGCAGCTTCACAGTGCTCAACGCAGAAACAAAATCAAATGAGTTTTTTATATTATATAGAAAAGTTGTCGTAATTGGTGACAATATTTCGTTCAGCAATGAAGCAATGTTGTAACACGGGGAATTCACGCAACTGACAACTGGACGCAAACTAGGTAAACGTTTTGAGAGCCTTACCATTTGTAACTCCTTTAGTAGCAGTTTATGTTGATGACACAATTCTAGCAATTCCTAAAAATTTCGGGGATAAGATTGCCCAGTACTTTAACAATTATCATGCTAAGTTACAGTTCACGGTGGAGTTTGAAAACAATAAATGTCTGCCATTTTTAGATGTTTTGGTCATTAGAAATCATGACGGAAGTCTCTCTACGGACTGGTATAGAAAATCAACTAGCTCCGACAGAATTTTAAATTATAGATCTAATCACCCCATTAAACAAAAAATAGCAACTATTAAGGGCTTACTGAACAGATCTTCAAGGTTGAGTGATAGCAGATTTCATAATGAAAATATTAACCGGATTAAAGATATTCTAAAGCAAAACAACTATCCTCTAGCCTTTATCAATAGATGTATAAACACACATAACGCCAGAAATACATACAATTCAAGTTCTCAAACAGGTCCTCAGGAACATTTATATATTAAGTTTCCATACATCGAAGGTCTATCCTACAACATCCAAAGAGTTTTCAGAGACACGAATATCAAACTGGCTTTCTATAATTTGAAGACAACAAACAGTCTATTCTCTACAATAAAAGATCAAATTCCGTTGGCTAAGCAATCAGGACTGGTATATGGTGTTCCTTGTGAGTGTGGTAGGTGGTACGTGGGACAGACTAGACAGTACTTGAGCAGCAGAATTGGACAACACAAGTCTGACTGTGCAAACAGAAATCAATACAAAGGTGAAAAAACAGCGCTGGCACTACATCACTTTGAGAATGGTCATATTTTCAAGTTTGACGACGTCAGGGTTCTCGATAAAGAGACTAATTGGAATAAACGTAATGTTAGCGAAATGATCCAAATAAAACTGCATGACTCTGTTAATTTAAGGACAGATACTCAGAAATTGAGCAATGCGTATATTAATTTATTGGATAAATATAAGAACCACAAGAATCCACCCTAGCACTAATATATACACTCCCTCGTATTATGATAGTTTTAGTATATCTGTACACGTTTTTATTTATGCGGTTTTGTTGCTATGTTTTATATTTTAACTTCATTCTTTCACCTTTCCTCTAAATAAAATTGTTTAATGCTGTTAATGCCAACTATTAGTATTTAAGAACTGATGTATATACTACTCCATGGAAATTATACATAATTTGATTACATATACACTCTAAGTGGAGGAAGGTAATAGAATTTACTAATTTGGGAGAATGAAGGGAGGAGAAATATATGTAGAATTGTAAATTTTAATGTGTATTGTGAATGTATTGTGAAACTGATAATTATTGTTAATGTTTGTAATAGTTTTAACGTAAAATAATCATGTTATAGCCTGTTTTTACTCCGTTGTAGCTTGAAAAAGCGGAAATATATCCGCGAAACGTCGCTGAATCTAAATTTGAGTGTTTGATTCAAAAACATTGCCCTACAACCCACGACTCGATCTACTTATAAAATAAAAATGTCATGAAAATTTTATTTCATGAGACATTTGTACATAATAATAAAGAAGGTATCGTCCCTCACAAGTTTGCGCGTGATGTTGCAATATTTGATTTAATTTTCATACACAACATCAAGAGTGATCCATAGGAAAGTATTGTAGTATTTGACAGATAACTACTTTGTGCATCTAATTTTGACCTCATATATCGGGTGTTCCATTTGAAAAAAACAAGTTCTTTAGGATTAAACTTTACGTTCATATAACTTATTGTTATTGGACACCCTGTATTTAGTATTGGGATTGGCTTCCACATACGCAAGAACGCTTATAATATTATCTTCACTGCTAACTGGACGTCTTCTGAGCGGGACTGGATCAACTCTTACACTTCCTCATTATTTTTATTTATTAAACTATCAGTTAAAGTTATTATTATTAAAGATACATGATTTTTCAACGAATTTTGGTGAACAACATTCTTTTGACCATAACTTTTAAACGAATAAAGATTTTCCTGTGCGGTTTTGGATTTTTTTGTTGCAAATTCAATTTACTTTTAATTTTTGATAAAATATTTGTATCATTCCCTTCAACTTTTTAAAGAAAAATCAAAAAAACCTTAGGCGATGCAAATATCGCCATCTAGCGGAGCCCCAAAAAACAATTATGATTTAAAATATTTTTTTTCTTCATCAGCAAGGCTTGAGTTCTTAAAGAAAAATTAGATTGATAAATTCGGTTAAGCCAAACCAAAGTTATACACATCATCATAGGTAAAATTTCGTCCTTCCCTGCTGCCTTTATTTCAAGCCGCACAATAAAAAGTGATACACCAAAAAGATGCCGAATCTCAGTAGCATTACCGTGGTAGTATTGTTTTTCTAACTTATATTGCGAAATTTTCAATAAAAATGCATTTTTCACATTACAGTATCTATTACGCCCCCTAGCGGTATAGTTAGGAACTTAAAAACTATTTCCAGCGATTTCCTATGATGAATTTCTCTAAAAGAATTTTTTTCCCATTGTTCTACGACTATTATTTCCTGAGATATGCTACCTGTCCACCCTTAATGGAATACCCGGTATATAAGATCCACTAAAATCAAACATATTCAGTAGGCTTTAGCTACTATTTCCTTGAGAAAACTGGACGCTATTTCTAACTTATTATATTCAATCAATTATATTATATCCTGAATACGGCCCTGTGTTGACGCTTTTACTTTTTACATTACCCACCATAACAACACAGAGCAGCAGCTGGTGAACAACACACACTCTATGCGCCAATAGCATTCATAGTAGGCCATGCGCGTTTGTTAAAGCACAACAATTCGAAAAAGACGGTTATTACAACGCGTGGTTTTGTTTTTAACCCGACTACTCTGGTATAACAAATCGTTTTAAACAAAGTTGTTGTGTTTTTTGTTAATGTGTTAGGTGGTAATGTGATGGGAAAAGTAAAACAACAAAATAGTGGCAAAACCATGACGGAAATAATAAACGATCGCAAGAAAAACAACTTAAAACGTTCGAAATCGGTACGGGCATCCTTGCGATCATTAGGAACAAAACTACTTCATAAAAGCAATCATGCCTCGGAGATTTTACCGAAAACTCCATCATTATCAAGTCTACACGACGTTAAATGGAATTTTTACTACAACGGCAATAATCACGATGACTACGGTAGTATCGAAACAATTTTAAAAACGCCTATGATACGTCAAGAAAATAAGAAACCCGTAACTAAAAAAATAAACAAACCGCGTCGAAATATTTTAGAAAATGGTGTTAATCTATTGAAGACTACTACACCCCCTGCGGTGGTGCCAAAGAAGGCAGCACAATTGTTAGAAATTCCAATAAACAATGATGAGATTTTCGGGCCAATGTCGTTAGTGACTTTTTCAAGTGATCGTTTTCTAGTGAACGGTGTGAATGTGAGAAATTGTGAGGAAGTGTGGGAAAAGAAATATAATTTTAGATACAATAGTAATAGTACAAACTTTCAGAGAAATGCGTTAAGACTATCGATGAGAACAACAAGACAAAAGAATAATCATGTGTGGAATTCTTCATTTGAAAGCGACAGTGAGTACCTATCTACCTACTTAATACATACCTACATACGTACAGTGTGTCCACGGATTGAGTGCACATAATGTGTAAATGATTAATTAATATCTACAATGTGTCCACGGATAGAGTTCGGAAGAGGAAAAACTTTTTTATTTGTAGATTTAGAAGAAAAAGTCATTCTTTATAAAAACGTCTGCTTGTGTCGAAACTACAATTTCCAATACCAAATTTACGATTACTATACAGGGTATATCAAAAATAACATTTTTAATAATTTAGATTTTTCTTTTTTTTTTTTAATTTTACGAAAATATTTTCAAAACCGTGGTTTATTACATGAATTGTGCAAAAAAGCTAATAAGTATTTTTCTCAAAGTGATTAATTTCATAGTAACTATTGAAATAATAACATTTAAAAAAAAAAGACGAAAATTAAAATCATTAAAAATATTATTTTTGATATACCCTGTATAGTAATCGTAAATTTGGTACTCGAAATTGTGGTTTCGACACAAGCAGACGTTTTTATAAAGAATGACTTTTTCTCCTAAATCTACAAATAAAAATGTTTTTCCTCTTCCAAACTCCATCCGTGGACTCATTACAGAATAATTGTTCATAGTTGTGATAGAATATAACCTAAAAAATGTTTCATAAATGAACAGGTTCACACAGGCGTTCAAAAATAGTGTAAAAAAGGGTCAAAAAATATAACAGGAAAATTGGCTAGTTGTATCTAGCTTTGATATAAGATAACCTACAACATGCAGCATAACAATTTTGTTTTCATAGACGTTCGTAAATAGTAGAAAACGGGACAAAATAAATTTTATAATAAAACTAAAAAAATTCAACTACTTATTTTGCGTACAAGAACTTGGCATAGAAGATCTGATATATAAAATATGTACGTATATAAATAGTGCCTCCAAAGGGAAGAAAAAGGAACAAATCTCGATACCTACAAAAAATAGCTAATGTCTAAAACATTTATAAATTTTAGATAAATAACAAAGGTCATAAAATTATTACTCTTTATTATGGAGAGCTATTCGTGCCTCAAGGGCAACAGTTTATTGAGATGAAAATGGCTTTAAAGTTAACTATAAAAAATCCAGGGCCGTATTTAAAAAAAACCAAGTTGATGATGGTTTTTCAAAAACGAATATGCTATATGCGCTGTCAAATGCATTTGGTATATATTGAAGATCTTCTTCTGTACAAGCTAGGAGAACATTCTCATCCGCGTATTGAAGCTCAATGACTGATATGTGGTTGAGGTTCAATATCCTCCACAGACCCTCACGGTGAACGGACTCGAACGCCTTGACAAGCTCTATAAAACCTATGTATAGGGGATGATTTTGTTCCCGTAACTCTTCCTGTATCTGCCTGGCACTAAATCTCATGTCGGCTGTTAATTAGAATTAGTAGGTATACCATTAAAAGTAAATAACGATTGGTCTAATTTATCCTACAATTATATTCACATTATCTTACTCCATTATATTTTCAAATACAAGGGTAGTTTCATGTTTCATAGGTGTGTGACTTATAAAGGAAGCCATTTTTTTTTTGACAAAAACTTATTTTATGTCGATGAGAACAACTCACCTGAATGGTGAAGATTTTGGTAATGGCGGAAGTTGATGTTTACACCCTTATTTTAAATGGGACACGCGGGGACACCCTAGATATTATTTAATTTTCAGGTTATATCAAAAATTTAAAACATACTTATTTTACGTATAATGTCCTATACCTAACTTTAGCCGTTTTTTTAAAGATATTTAATATTTTACGTAAAAAATGACGTTTGCAGGCCCTAAAATAATTAATAATTTTTTCCTATAAGAAAGCCTTTTTAATTCAATTTGAGATGGATTCCTTGTAAAAAGGGACCGAGTTTCGTACACTGAGTGGATGTTTTGACTTTAAATTACTACAGAGGGACCAAAAATTAAGGTATAAAAAATAATGTAAGTCAATGGAAGCCCCCTAATTTTATAATGCTATCTTATTTCGCAGTAATAAGGATAAATTTGTGTAATGTTATCTAAGTATTACAAAAATGTGTAGTTTAATAACTAGCATTTTCATAATTGGAAATGCTAGGTTTAAAAATTTTGTGAGTTACCTATATAAGACAGCTGCCATGACGACGTCAAAGAAACCATCAATTTCAATTGGAATTGTATTATTTTTAGATCTTTGACATTAATAAATAACCATGCCGATTAAACTACACGCACGAGGATTATTTAAATTTATTTAATATCTACCGGTGAATGTAACAAGAACCTGCGAGATATTCGCTGCAGTGTAAGACAAATAATTGATAATTTCAAATACTGTGCCACCGTTAAGTCAAAAATTAATAACAGAAAACCAATTGTCAACGATAAAATAGTGGAAATTACAAGTATGGGATATTTTGTGGCTATAGGTAATGAATTATAAGAATTTTAGAGGGTCTGTTAAAAAGCTTGTCTTGGGGAAGGCGTATATTCCCGGGAGGTACTACTATGGCATTGTCACGTTTGACTTCACAGGTGGTATACCTTATTTGGCACCTGTTACGTATAATATCAAGCGCACATTTGAGAGATTTGGGATTGATATCTCTTTTAAAACGTCTAATACTATTAGATCATACCTCAGTGCCCGTAACAATAATAAGTCATCATTACTTACTAAACAAATCGGGTGTTTAGAAAATAACATGTACTTACTACACCCCAGTGCTCCGCAACTTACGTTGGACAGACGGGTAGATCGTTTGAAACCCGCATATCTCAACACAATAAGATCATTAATAATGCAATTAGCCATAATCTAAATTTCATTGAAAGTAAGTAATCTTTTGCTAATCATGTAAGTAGTTAAGAACAAACATACTATTAAGAATTGCTTGTTACATAAAGCAACAAGACTTTAAGTAATGTTGAAAATTTGTTTCACACTACCATGCTTTCACCACCAGACGGCCGTTTCGTCGATCCACGACTCATCAGTGGTGATCGGCAGACAGTGTGACCCAAATTTCCAACATTTACAAAGAGCTTATACTAGCACGATTGAGATTGAGATTGAGATTGTCGCCAAAAACATATCTCTCTCAAATATACTTTTGATCTCCATACTAGCTTCACACCTCTGCACCTCTGTAATAAAGGTATTAAACTTAATAACCTCGAATGCCTAGAGATTTTTAAACTAACCAAAGATCACAAAGAGGACTGTCTCAACGAACAGATCGAGTTTGAGAGCTTTCCTTTTTATAGCTCCTTAAAGTTTGTTTGAATTTTATATTATACCTAGATAACCTATAATACATTGACATAACCACATCTATTTATGTAAAACATCTGTAAAAAATTCTGACATTACACTGACCGGTACTAATGACATTCTGCTTCTTTACATTGAGCCAATATCAGTCTAGCTTCCACCTTGACCTACGAGCCAACTTCTAACTTGAGCATTCAGCCAACAATTAATAACTCATTAGACTCTATACGAAAGGTGGCCACCATATATATGGTTAACTTCGGAGCCTTTCCCTCCCATTTTGTTTTCTTATTTCGTATCGCACATTGTTAATTAAATCTGTCTTGAGTAATTAAGAAAAAACTTTTTAAGATTTCTAACTAATAGTTTAACCTTATGATTCGTAAGCAAAAAGTCGATATAACTGAAATCATGAAATATTCCTATAAGGAGGAGGAGTCTTATTTGATTAGTGTTAGTTTGTAAGATAATGTAAGCCTTCGATAAATATTTTTATAAAATCTCCGATGTAACCTCTCCACTTAGGTAAGTTGTAATGTTGATTTCTGGTATAAAATACTGATGATGACCCTAGCTAGGGTCGAAACATGTATTTGAATAAAAAACAAATTTAATGGGAATAAAAGTCAACCTCCACGAAAATGAAATTCTATTGTTACCAAACATGTTTCGGAGCTTCAAGCTCCATCATCAGTGGCATTACAAACAAACAATACAAAAGCATTGCTATGTGCTAAGAACAGAAAATACAGTTTACAGAGCAATGCCTTCGGGTCTGAAAAAGAATGCGACTTCATACTCTCACACTATTAAAACTTAAGAAATTGAGTACTCACCATTTCATGAAAATTTTTTATTTTATTAAAAGTTCTGTATTTTCTTTTTGTAAATCATCTTACAACTGATATGATAATAATGGTGAATACTACCGATAGTACAATGTTGTGAGTAACACCCGCCATCTAGTGTTCGAAGAACGAACTAGTTAATATCCAATAGCAGGGGACAGATTAAACTGAAATGATAATCAGCGACATCCATTGATCAGACACCGAAACACACTCACAAATACATACAGATAGCTATTTATTCATCTTTTCTAATCAACACACCGCAGTACAGGTGTCGTTTTCTTAACATATGTTAATAATTAAGGTTATACAAACAAAACTACATCAAGTACAAAACAACACGACCTCACCTGGTCCCACAACCCAAATCACACAATAAAGCGCAATAACCGAATGCCCCAAAAAACCACAATATGTAAGAGAACTATTCAATAAAGGACAATGATTTAAAAAACCTAGATGAAGTAAATTCTGTTTGTTCATTCAAACATACGATAGATGGTATATTATTAATGGTAGTAATTTCCATGATCTCCAGGGTATTGAGAAGAGTACCTTTGTTACAAACATGCAGCAGCTTAGTACCACTACGTGGGTCAAACGAATGGTTAAAGTTAATAATGTGGTCTGCGAATGCTGAACTGCTTTCAATACTGGTATAATTGCGCGACTGTGCTTTCGTAATAATTCTATGGTGTTCATCTATTCGAGTTTTAATAGCGCGGCCTGACTGACCAATGTATTGAGCAGTGCACGTTTGGGTGCCACATGACAGTGAATATACACCTGGTTTTTCGGTCCAAATGGATTTATCTTTGCTATTATTAAGAAGAAGGTTGATCGTATTACCAGTACGGAAGCATATATTGATATCATAACAACTAAAGACCTTTTTGACAGCCAAACAAAATGGACCTGTGTATGTAATTGGGTAAAAATTGGACCTACTGGTGTCGGGCGCAGGTTTAAGGTTTTTATGTATATGTTTGTTGATATATTTATAATACATTCTATTTATTGTACTAGATGGGAAACCATTGGTTTTAGCAACATGAAAAATGATCGAAAGCTCCGCATTAAAATGCTCTTCAGATATTGGAATATTAAACAACCTGTGAAAATGGGAATGAAATGCAGCAAATTTGTGTGAGTGGGGGTGATTTGATGTGAAAGGAATAGCTATGTCCGTACTAGTGTCCTTATGGTAAATGGAGAAGGATAAACGGTCGGATAGTCTATAAATGCGTACATCCAAGAATGGTAAGGTTCTATTCGATTCAATCTCGACTGTGAACTGTATTCTGCTATGTAAGGAGTTCATATATGAAAGAGTATCATTAAGATCCTGATGGGACCCCTGAAATACAGCCAGAATATCGTCGACATATCTAAAATAAGTGATAAATCTTGCTTTATGTGTCCGATTTCGCATAATCTGTTTTTCCAGATGCACCATGAAAATTTCAGCAAGGAGGGACGAAGTAGACGCACCCATAGCTAATCCCTCATTCTGCTTATAAATGGTATTATTAAACTGGAAGAAGTTCTGGGCTAAGGTAATCTCCAACAAACCAACAATGTCGCGAATAGACTCGCTATCAAGGGATGATTGGTTTGTAAGAAGCTCTGAAGTAAGTTGCACGCTTTCAGCGACTGGCACACTCGTGAAAAGGTTCTTCACATCGAAGGAAACAAGGAACGAATCATCAGGACATTGAACTTCTTTCAATTTTTGGCATAACTCGATTGAATTATTCACGGAATAGGGTGGTTTAAAGCTAGTACATTTTTTGATTGTGTAGTTCAACCATTTAGATAACTTTGACGCTGGTGAAGTGGAGTAACATACAATTGGTCGAGCGGGACAATTAACTTTATGTGTTTTAAGTTGGGCTCTAAGCATTGGTATTTTTGGGGCATTCGGTTATTGCGCTTTATTGTGTGATTTGGGTTGTGGGACCAGGTGAGGTCGTGTTGTTTTGTACTTGATGTAGTTTTGTTTGTATAACCTTAATTATTAACATATGTTAAGAAAACGACACCTGTACTGCGGTGTGTTGATTAGAAAAGATGAATAAATAGCTATCTGTATGTATTTGTGAGTGTGTTTCGGTGTCTGATCAATGGATGTCGCTGATTATCATTTCAGTTTAATCTGTCCCCTGCTATTGGATATTAACTAGTTCGTTCTTCGAACACTAGATGGCGGGTGTTACTCACAACATTGTACTATCGGTAGTATTCACCATTATTATCATATCAGTTGTAAGATGATTTACAAAAAGAAAATACAGAACTTTTAATAAAATAAAAATTTTCATGAAATGGTGAGTACTCAATTTCTTAAGTTTTAATAGTGTGAGAGTATGAAGTCGCATTCTTTTTCAGACCCGAAGGCATTGCTCTGTAAACTGTATTTTCTGTTCTTAGCACATAGCAATGCTTTTGTATTGTTTGTTTGTAATGCCACTGATGATGGAGCTTGAAGCTCCGAAACATGTTTGGTAACAATAGAATTTCATTTTCGTGGAGGTTGACTTTTATTCCCATTAAATTAACTTACTCCACTCCAGGATGGACTACTTTTTTAAGATGAAAAAACAAATTAGTGGATGCGACAGCCTTTTCATTTGACAAATTATTGGACATCCACAGTAGTATGGACTATTTTGTTAAAATTATATTTTATTTTGTGGCCACATTTTGTCTGATATTTTGTCTTTGTCCACAAGAAATTGTAAAATTTTCTTTGACAATAAAGTTAATTGATATTTACTTACTGTTAATTTTATAAGTTGTGTGAGGTAGTGATAAAAAGAACCATGACTTTCTTACCCGCAATACGAAGATAGTCGTTGGTAGGATTTCGATCAATCATTAATAACTAACTGTTCATAGGTTCATATTTACGTCAACATTTTAATATTTAAGTCTACACCTACATTATTTAAGTGCGATTAGTACTATAATAATAATAGAATTGCTATAGTACCTAATAATTCTTAGTATTGCTTAGTTACTTATATAATACTTAATAGAATGACTATATTATATTACTTGAATTAAATGACCCTTGAAGTTACATGGTTGTACTGTTTAAATATGTATCGCTGTATGGGTAGGTATGTGCTATATGGAATTAGGTATAATGATTAAAATCAGCGCTCTAAATAAAATATAGATAGACAAAAATGAAAGTTTAAATATTCGCTATGCGCGCAGTCATTGTAATATTTTTTAATTGAATTAATAACAAATTTGTAACAAACAAGTTAAGTATACAGGGTTATTCACGTCATACGACACGGAATAGTGTGGCTAAACTATTTAATTTCCTAAAAGTTTTATTTATGGGTTCGATAAAAATACTTATATCTACGTTTTAAAAATATTGTGAATCTATACAGGGTGTCCCAAATATAAGAAATTAACCATAGTTGTATTTTTTAAATGGAATGCCCTGTATATGAATATATTTTTAGATTCCCCGTTCAAAATAAACCTAACTTTCATTAAAATACATGTCACGTAAACCGTTTTTTAAATATTTTAATATTTATAAAAATATAGACATAATTTTGAATGAAAAAATTCACATCTATGCGTTTGTTCTTTTTAAGCCGGTCTGGGCTGCTAAATATATCCATTCATCACTTGTTACGCCAAATATAAAAAACCCACAATACTAAATACAGGGTGTCCAATAATATAAGATATATGAACGTAAAATTTAATTCTAAATCACTTGTTTATTTCAAATGGAACACCCGGTATATGAGGTGAAAATTAAAAAATTAAATGTTCAAAGTAATTATCTGTAAAATGTTATAATACTTTCCTAAGGATAACTCTTGACGATTTCGTGGAAAATGCACATATTCATAATATTAGGCGAATTTTTAATTGAACCTGTTAATTTCATGTAGACCACCCTGTATTTGATGATGATGATATTAATTATCTATTAATCACTATAAGGTTTTCCTATAGATATGTATATTTTAAATTTGGCATGGAAAAAGCACGTATTGGTAGTAATAGGAAGAATTTTTCAAAATTATAATATTTGTCAAGTCAGCCATGAGAATTTGACAAACCATATTTTTAAACAATATCATAATAAATAAATACATTTTTAATTTAATTTATATAACAAGATATACATAAATACTGATAAATTTTATAATAAATGTTCAAAATGATTGGACTCTAGGCACATTTGAATCCTTTTCTTAAATTCATCAACAACTTTAACCTAGGGTAACGCTTCGTTTATTTTTGCTCCTTCATCTCCTCTATTAAAAAAAATTTAATTTTCTATGATTTTGTTCCTGCCCATGTACAAATTTCAACACCATTTAAAATCAATATTGAAAAGTTCTGGATGCAGTTGCACTGCGTGTTTGGGTTGTATCTTTCGTTAAACTGCCTTAACAGTCTCTCGAAGAACGCTTTTTTGGGATGATTGAGGATTGGGAACCTTTGAGCGTAAACCAGTATGCGTTTTTGGACCATTCTCCCAGAATGAAAATCATGTCCATTCTTTCTCCTTTGGAATAGGTTCGCATTTTTGATTAATTGAATTAAATCAAATGTCACAGATAAAAAACTGTTTTATGAAAAATTCCCAACCTCGTAAGAATTTTCAACAGACTATTTGACAGTAAATATCAAATTAAAAAAAATGTATTCTTCAATTCTCATGGCTGACTTCATAAATATTATAATTTTGAAAATTCTTCCTCTTATTATTACCAATATGTGTGCCTCTTCCATGCAAAATTGAAGATACATATCTATAAGAAAACTTTACTTTAACTTTAATTTTTGCATCATCAAATACAGGATGGTCTATCTGAAACTGAGAGATTCAATTAAAAATTCGCCTAATATTATGAATATATGCATTTTCCACGAAAACGTCAAGAGTTATCCATAGGAAAGTATTATAGTATTTTACAGATAATTACTTTGTGCATCTAATTTTGAACTAATATACCGGGTGTTTCATTTGAAATAAACAAGTTATTAGAATTAAACTTTACCTTTACTGTTTTTATTTTTAGGGATGTAGGTTCGTATAATAATACAATTATCTTAGGAAATAAAAATATTTCACTTTTATTTATATGTCCAACATTTAGATAACGACGTTTCGTCGCATTATTTGCGACTTCTTCAGGTTTATTATTATTTTTTATAAATGATGCTGAAACCAAACAATATAGTTTTACAAATATTATTGTACGTTCTTCAAAATACCTTTTTGACACAAGTCCATTCATTACTTTTTTTTTCCAAAATTGTGTAAATTAAAAACAAATATAAAGTTAGACATCATTTTACAAAGGTAACACTCACAAACACGTTAAAATTCATGCAAATAAAATATGTTGTTTGTTTCGTCAAATTATAGATATTTTCAAATATCCAAAATATATTTTAATAAGGAAGTATGTGTATGCTTTTTTTTTCTTTTCCCTTCCTTTGTGTCTTCTTTTTTTTTGTACAAAATATAAAAATTTTGCAGTTTAGTGGTAGGTACTAATGCATATAGATATTGGAAACCTTGTATATAAGGTTTTTCCAAAATGTTGTGTGTGTTAACCGATTTGTATGAGATTATGATATATATTACTCAGATATTGAATGTCAGTCCTATCATTGATACTATTTTTATTTTTTTTATGTAAATCATTTCTTTAAACTCCCTTTTTTTTGTGTTTTGTTCAGTATCTAGTATTTTTGTGTTGTTGAGATTAAAAGTGTGATTATTGGTTTCTGCGTGTTTAGTTAGGGCGGTTTTATTTTTGGATTTCGTTTCTAAATGTTGGACATGGAAATAAAAATGAAATATTTTTATTTCCTAAGATAATTGTATTATTATACAAACCTACATCCCTAAAAATAATAACAGTAAAGATATACAAGAGGAAGGTGCAAAAATACGAAAATATAGTGATATTTAAACTTTACGTTCATATAACTTATATTATTGGACACCCTGTATTTAGTATTGGCGGTTTTTCATATTTGGCGTAACAAGTGATGAGTGGGTATATTTATCAGCCCAGACTGGCTTAAAAAGAACAAACGAATAGGTGTGATTTTTTTCATTCAAATTATGTCTATATTTTCATAAAAATTAAAATACTTAAAGAACTCTCAGGTTTACGTGACATGTATTTTAATGAAAGTTAGGTTTATTTTGAACGGGGAATCTAAAAATATATTCATATAAAGGGCATTCCATTAAAAAAAAAAACACAACTATGGTTCATTTCTTATATTTGGTACATTCTGTATATATTCTCAATATTTTTAAAATGTAGCCATAAATCAATTTTATCGAACCCATGAATAAAACTTTTAGGAAATTAAATAGTTTAGCCACACTATTCCGTGTATGTATGGTGTGAATAACCCTGTATATGTAATCTATCATCTGAATCTCTGCTAATGCACCCAAACCCCTGTGTGGAAATTTCAATATATCTACAGCGTGTCCATTTAACACTCCGGTCTTCGATTGTAGGTTTATGATTAATTAAAAAAAAAAAGTTGCTTAACGTTTTGTTGATTTACATAAATATTCTAAAAATAATTTCGCTTACACAGCGTCTCAAAGAAGCGTGGTGCATAATTGTTTTTTTTTTAATGGCGTACCTAGTTATTCTTAGTGAAATTAGGATCTTATCGAAACCTTCGTTCAACCTTAAAATACTTTTGTTTTGAAATGTAACGTTGCCAAATTTATTGAATTTTTAATGATTTTTTGACGAAATCACTATATTTATGTACTTAGTTATATTTCAATTCCGCCGTCATTTTTCACTTCATAACTCAAATTTTGCAAAAAATCTAAACTAGGATCATTTGATCTTACTTCAGTTACCTGTAAAACGATACCAAGTATGTCTACCTTTAGGTACCTTTGCATTAACGTTACTGATTTTCAGTCGAATTATTCGAAAATATTCTTGGCATGTTGAAAAACGTTTTAAACGAAGCAACATGAAAAAACTACAGGAGATACAAAAAGTTGTAGTTCTAGTTGCTTTATTTCAAGATAATATCGAAATTAAATTATACTTAGTCTCGGTTTGCGCAAATTCCATAGTCGTCCGAGAAAGTTCCTTTTCCTACACAATAATTAGCCTAGTAAGAACTTCCAAAAGATCACTTTCTAAATTAATAACATGGACAGTAATTTGGTCATGCCAAGGAGCTGAGTTTTTCCTCAGATTTTTTTTTAAATTAAAATAAATTAACGGATTGCCCCATATCTGAAACGGTAATCCATCTAACACTCCTGTTCAGGCTTGCAGAAAATACATGCGTGAATGTATTTATTTAAACCATGTAAATTGCAGTTAATTACGTACTTAACACGTTTAAAGCTCAATTTTCTTATGATTGTCGTTATAAATTTTAATTTAGTTATATAGCGAGTTAACAAATATTATAAACGTGCAGTAACCTTAAATTGAATAAATATTTCTTAATGCGACATCCGTTTTACGTATTATTAAATAATTCGTCGTTCGTATATCTATAGCCGGAAGTCACGCAACTTCAATTTAAGTTTATAACTCACAAAATTGTTGGAGAAGATTAAATAAAATGTTACTTACGTCGAATTGTAGAGAATCGACTAATATTTCTCATTATACGCTATAAGCTCGTTTGGAGCGTTGCCAGAAAGTAGTAAGGTTTTAAAATATGATAAGAAGCTAAATTCCTGCAAAATGGTAGTTAAAAGGATCTTTGTCTAGCTTTGTTCCGAATACCCCATTAGCCGTTGCGTCGTATTATGGAGATTGCCGCTGCCAGCTCACATGATGTAGGTACTTTGTTTATTTCACTAATTCTAATTATTATAGTTGGACTAGAATTCTCCAATTAAAATTTTCTGAATATACAAAATCCTTCACATCACCAACTTCTCTGAAAATACCGACAACTGGACTGTTTATAAGAAGGCGAACCGAGAAACTACAGCTGTTTAGTGTTTGCCCCATCCTTTGGCACTGTGAAACGCTGGTATAAGGAGTTTACTCATGGTCGTCATCCTCTCGTGAAGCTCGTCGAAAATCGGTTGAATCGCCCGAAAACATTCATGCTGTGTAAAATCCGATCACGCAGGATCGATATTGAGCCATCCTTAGGCATTAGTTCTACCGTCGAAGGGTTATTGGTTAAAAGAAGGTGCCAGACGTCAATATCTGGGCACTTCTTCGCACCCTATTCGATTTTATTATGGATTTCAAATCAAGTTTGAGGAGGGTTATTAGGGTCTTCTCCAATGCCTTCGATATTGGGTTAGTCATCAGGTAGGTACTAGTGGTAAAGTTGTCCGTGTACGGTGTTGGAGAGCCGTTGTTGCAATGGATTACCTCAGGGTTCACATCTGGGGCCTCTATTGTTTAATTTGTTCGTGAATAAGTGTTTGTCAAACAGCAACCTTAAGCTTTTTGCGGATGATCTAAGGCAGCAGAATTGAATAATATGTTTTTGTGGTGTGATTCTAAATGTTTTGTTATATATTTTAATAGATCTCTGCTCTAAATTGAATGATATTGATATAGCGAGAGTTACATTGTTGTTATCCACTTTCTGTAGTTTTGATCATGCCTTGGGCACAATTTTACAGTTTTCGGTAAATAACAAGGATAATTAGGGAATTCTGTAGGAAAATCACCTTCTCTTCACACGCTGGCCGCCTTATTGGAAATGTTTTTTGACATATCCAGGGCCAGACTTCTTTTTTGCTTTAAATATTCAACATTATCAAGTAAGTCTTACTATCACCTATTTTGGCGTTTTTTATTTTGAATGACATGAATGAAAAGGGGCCTGGAAAACAAAATTTTCATGCATAATTACTTACCTGTTTTACAACTAAACAACTGTAGAACCTCGCATTAGGCTTTTCATATATATACTTTTTCAATGTGATGTTATTTTTCAATGATTTATTTGCCTTTTGTTGTATACCTACTTATATACTCAGTTATTAATTTAATGCGAAACCGCTAAATAAGATTTTCATTTTAGTTTTTATTGTCCTTGAAATTCTATGCCAGTCGTGGTGTTTGCCACTGTAGTAGTTGTTTTGCCTTGTTCTCTAAATTTATACATAACATTTTCGATAACGGGGACAGATTGGTCTTACATGAAATATTCTAATTTCACTTTCTTAATTTCTACATATTACCTAGCAGCTTTTTTTGATACATTTCTCCCTCGTATATAAGACGTATAATAAATCATGCCTGCCAAAGGATACCGACAGAAATAAAAATAACTACAGTGACTGGAAAAAGTATTCGGTTAATGATTAAATGAAATTTATCATCATTAAAGGTCTGAAAATAATGAAGTGACGAATACACATATAAAATTTTTACGTTCTATAGAAAATGTCACTGACTAAGTGAGTAAAATTTGTTGTTAGTTTATAATATCAGAAGCATATTATTATAAATCTATCTACTTTATATAATTATTATAAAAGTATGTTCCTTGCTGTTCGAACAAGGACTAGGTACGTGTGCATCTATGTCTAAACTTTTAAAAACAAAAACAGTCTGTTCCAGCGTAGGTTTATATGTTGCCGTGTTGGAGCAGCAAGGAGAAATACAGTATACTTTTATACAAATGAACATACAATTGATAAGGCATGTGTTATGAAAAGTTAAAAGGGTGCGCCTATGGACGGCTGCGGTCGGTATTGAGATTACAAAGGGATATCGAGTTGTGGTTTTTTGTATCATTTTAAAGCAACTTTAGAAACACTACAGATTCTTTTAGTTAAAAATGTAATATAAACCATATTTTTAACCATTTGGTTTATTTACTTACCTAATATAATTTAAGCTTTTAATTTATCAAAAAATGTTCAAAATGATTTGTTAAAACGCAATAGGCAATTCCATCGTGAACGTTGGATCATCTATGGAGCAATACTACTGGCTACTACCCTCATAACTACATATGGTACTTTGAGCATGGTGTGTTACGCGTCAGAATTTCAAATTGATAATTTATCACAATTATTAATTCTTATTTGAATTTTGAATCACTTCATAAAAAAAATAATAAACAAAAGAAATAAAAAGTTTTAACTAATTTTACCTAGGGGTAGATCAAAGCGTAGCAAAATGCCAACTAGCTGACAAAATAACAATTAAAATAACTGAAATCAATCAAAGGCTGACAGGTTCAAAATCAAGTTAATTTTCAGCAGATCATAGGGTCCCACTGACTTTATGCGCAGTCAAAGTCAGAAACTTACTGATGTAATGTATACCCCTGGTAAAACAAAGAAATCAATCAAAAAACACTAAAATTTTAACTCCAAAGCTTAATTTAATTATCGAAAATTATTAAATTAATAAATAAATATTAAGGAGTTATAGTCTAATGAACGGAAATTATCGAAATCACCAAAAATTGATATAAATTCAATTTATATAATATTATGCTTTTTTTTTCAAGTATCAAAAATATGAACTCTAACTAGATTCAAGAACAATCTTACCTTATTACCAAATGTTTTACCCAACGTGATCACATACGGTGTACATAAATTACAGATTTGGTACCATCTAAATTCATAAATTCAATATATCTCAAACGAAATAAATTATCCATCATCAAAGTGGAGTGTCAGTTTCAAATAAAAGAAAACAAACAAAAACTTCCAAAGTCAACTCCACAAAATCTTTAATTCAGTTATAAAAAAAGGAAACTAGTTTCGGCTCAACAAGCCATCATCAGTCCTACAATAAAGATAAAAACGAACGCATAAGAGAAAAAAATTAAATAAATAAATAAATAAAACGTACAACGGGCTACAAAACTATACATAAGTTCAATATATTTTTTTTTTTCAACTAATACATTTAAATTTTTAAGAAAGGAATATTTCGGTCAATAAGAAAATATTATCTATCTTTTCCTTGAGTTTTAGTTTTTACAAACTTCAAATTGATGTACGTATGAAGAAATTTATAAGTGTCTTATTTTATTCAGGAAAATATGCTATCTTACTCAAAACGTGTCAATTAAACTTAGTCCTCTTATAACTCTTAATCCGTGCGGAAGACTTGACTGGCTCAGGCAGATACCACAGTCGAGGGTGGAACCATGGTGACTAATACTGTCCACCACCAAGAATGAATCTATCAACAACGCCTAAGGCCACACAAAACAATAGCAAATGAATTTTCGGGCGCATCTAGTGTTGGCAATAGGATATAATGGAGTTGTTACTTCTTGTCCGGCCATCGTTTGTGAACTGTGTTTCACCCGGCATATTGCCTGATCACGCTAGATGTCGCCAAAAACATCTCTCTCTCTCAATCAATTCTCGTGCTAGTATAAGCTCTTTGTAAATGTTGGAAATTTGGGTCACACTGCCTGCCGATCACCACTGATCGTGGATCGACGAAACGGCCGTCTGGTGAAAGCATGGTATTGTGAAACAAATTTTCAACATAACTTAAAGTCTTGTAGCTTTATGTAACATGCAACTCTTAAATATCAGATAAGATGAAGGAAAAAAAAGAGAAGCCTTCGATGTTTGAAAGGAAGTTATCTTTAACAGATGATGATGCACCCTTTATGTTAAAGAACTGGATTCCGTACTCAGCGTACTTATATTATCCGGAATTAAATATCCTTTTCTCACCAAATGAACCAGAGAATCAACAACCATAAAAAAGTGGTATTGCAAAATATAATCCAAATTTTATAAATTTTTACCAGAAAAATATCAATTTGTTGGAATACAATTCCAGAATTTTGCGGACCTAGACTCACAGTAGCCAAAAACAAAATGTCGGTTTTAAGCATCGAAGAGGGATACAAAAATACGAAGACCAATAGGAGATATTGTTTATAATGACGTATAACGAGCGCCAAACAACAATAATTTTCAAAGGGTTTTATTAAAACAGAAAACATTCAAATTGATCGAACCTACATCAAGTTGATTCATTTGATGGGGTTTCCCTCAAATGATGAAGTCTGAATCATGACATAATTAAATAATTAAACTTAGACACTAATTTCAAAGATTAAACATGCGTTCTTCCAAAATACGGAAATAGGATGCGATAAAACTAATAATAATAATAACTCTTTATTGTCTAACAGGTGACAACCCAATTACAAGACAAACTGCTATGAATATAATATTATATAGTAAATACAAATAATAATAATAATAAATTTACAAAAGTAATAAACTGAATGTGACAGTAGCAAAAATACAATACAAACATATAGGATCGTATGGATATATTTCACTGAGCAAGTACATGGAATCTATTGAATCATTTCCCTCAGAACATTCCTCAAATCACGCTTAAATCTGTTGGGATTCTCAATGAAGTAATTAATGCTAATATAGATAGAATAAGTATTACAGAAATTACATGCCTTGAAGATGGGAGCTCGTGTTTCATAATTTGCGCGCACCGGAGGTACTCTGAAGAGATAGGCACTTCTCGAATTGAACTGCGGAATATTAAACCGCAACATCTCCAACAGTTGCGAACAGTCTATAAGACCATTAATCAGACCAAATATAAAACACTGAGAGGAAAAATGCCTACGCATCTCCAGCGATTGAAAATCAAATCTCTCCAATAGCAAACGACGGTCGTATCCCCGGGCAGGAAACCGACCATCAATCTTGAAGGCTAGTCGTTTGAGGAATTTTCGTTGAACATTTTCGAGAGAGTTAACATAAACTCCATATATTGGAGACCAAGCAATGGCAGCATATTCAATATATTAGTATTAGTAGTATAAGGGCAGAAGTTTGAATCTGAGAGAGAGAAAGAGGCTAAATATTTATCGCATTAAAATAAAAAGAAATGGAATTACAAAATATTCGGTGCTATAAGAAACATGATTTTATTTTAAGGATATTAAGAATATATAAGTAATGTGTTTCAAAAAAAGTCGTATATATTAAAAAACATGTTTCTTGGAAAATATTCACATTTAAGTACCTCAAAACAAAAATATTGAAATAATCGAAAATACTGAAAACTCAAATTTGAAACGTAACAGGTGTCCCATAGTTATCCTTTCCATCTGAAAAAAAAAATTGGAGCGTCTGATAGGTTTTGTCGAAAAAAGAAATAAGATATTCTGAATTTTATATATGAATAACCGGGTATAATACAGAATCAAAGCCTCCTCTAGACAAGCCATAAACAGATAATGGCAACACACAATACCGTTAGTAAACCAGTCTACTGTATATACGCGGCCGGTGAGCGGTCGCAACGAGTATATTTGTTTGAATCCCGCAATTTTAACCACGCACCGTCAAAGAGTCCAAACAAATTACTTTATTTTATTAACAAACATTTTATCTAGTATTGTAACTTACACAAAATGTAGAAGGTATATTTATACACACTGATCACTACTAGTGTTACAAATGTTCAAATGTAAACACAAACACAAAGTACCCTAAATGTGTATAATTTTTTACAAAATGCAACAAAAATGCATATGAATAATATTAAATAAGAAAGCTCAGCGACTTCATTACGACAATTGAGCTGCTGGCCGAAATATGAATAAGTATGAGCCACAATAGACCCTCAGGGTCACTGTGAAGAGTTCGGAGGGACCTATATACTCATTTTGAACCTATCTAATACCTACTTAATAATAAATAATATAATATACCTATGGGATCTTTCATATTTCACTCATATTTCAGCCGGGTGAATAAAAGATATTTGTCTACCAGGCCCTCAATCTTTAGTCCTTCATATCATTTCTAATATAACGCGAAGCACACTTGAGCAGCGAGTCTCAAAGTAAAGTCTTACTTGTGAAAGATAAGTGAGCGTCGAGACCCGTAGCGATAACCGCCCAGTTAGCCTCTATTGGGACCTCATTCTTAAAACTCTAACTCCTATTGTTCAATATTGTTAAGTGAATAAAAGTTTTCCCTTTTGTTTATTAAAAATTACGAAACACGTTCCGTTCATTTTCTCGGCTGAACGACACTAAAAGAATTTTATGGAATGCCCGGAGTATTTTGTGCTCGTAAAAAGTTTTTACGGCTTTTACCGCATTAAATGGATTGGAAATATTTATACTTTTTAATCATTATTCTCATTTAGGTACCTATACTTTTTAGTAGTATTGGTGTTATAGCTAATAATTGTTATAGAAGAGGTCCAAAAAGGCCTGGGATTGTAGAAAAACTCGGTGTGGATGCATTTTAGAGAATAATGTTGAATATGAATGGATTTTTCTTGGATATTATGCGGCAACCTTGTAGTCAACCTGAGTCTGAAGGTCATATCAAAATTATGCTTCTCCATGAAACCACCTAGATCCAAGACTAGCGCCACCTGGAGCGCTGTGCCATCACAGGGGGCTTGTACTCCATAAATTCAGAGTCTTGGAAGTAGGAGTTGATTCCGCCTATGGTCGAGGTTAACACTACATCACTACAATGCGAATAATCTTCCTTCATGAAGAAGGCCTAATCTATCGACAAATAGCTGTGACCACATTACGGTTACTCAGACCATTCAAAGGCGCATTGAGACGGGTTCTGTGGAAAGTAGACCTCGAAGTGGGCGTCCACGAGTTACAACCCAAAGGCAAGACCGATATGTTGCGCAAGTGACTCGTAGAAATAGATTTGTAACGGTCAGCAGTCTTCGAAGGCAATTCCATCATACTTACCATCAAGTCGTTTCTAATGCCACCATTACAAGACGCGTCATTGCCTCGGGTTTGCTGTCTAGAAGACCTTTACGAATGCAAAGGTTGTTACCTAGACATAGGCGGTCGCGGTTAGAATGGGCTAATGTTATGGATGAGACAAGGATTCGATTGGTTCGTGACGATAGTCGATGTCGAATCTGGAGAGAACGGGGAGCACAACACCGACTTTCTTTCGCCAGGGAAGTGGTACCATTTGAAGGCGGGAGTGTTATGTTTAGGGGTGGAATCATGTACGGCAGAAGAACCCCCTTGGTTCATGTTCCTCGCACTATGAATTGCCAGATTTATATCGATCTTATTCTTCGGCCCATTGTGCAACCAAGCAGGTCCCAATTTCATATTTATGGACGATAACGCTCGTCCACATCGAAGCCGAGTCGTTCTAGAGTTTCTTCCGAAGGAGGATTGGAGTGGCCACCGCTTTCTCCGGACATGATTCCCATCGAGCATGGCTGGGACTACTTGTCTAGATCGATTCGTCGTCGCTTGAACCCACCTATAAACGTTCAAGAGCTCATACTAACCGCTACTGAAGAATGGAATGACATTCCAGAAGAATACCTAAATAACCTCATACGAGGCTTGCACAGACGTGTTTATGCATTGCTACAAAGTATGGGCACAGCATTAATAAGTACAGCATTCCGAGTCTACATTAGCACTTTGAACTAAACTGTGATGTATGACGCCGCCATTTTGAAGACCCCTGTAAACTATTTATATTCTCCGGTAGAGCGTTGTAATATTTTGAGACCGTATAGGAAAATGACCGTTCAAAGATTGATGTTGAGGGTAGCGGTGGCGTAATGACAGTTTTATGAGGAATATTCACACATATATCCCCAGAACTTCAATCTTTCATATAAGTATTCTGCGAATTACCATCTGATGATTTTATTAATCAAAATTAGTGAATGAAAAGCCGACGTTGTTTCATTCTTAACCAGCCAATTTCCTTAATCTTATTGCTAGCCTCTTTCACCCCTACGAATTCCACATACAAGCCGTGTGCCTGAATTCTGCATCAACTGAATCCTATTCTCAGCAATTTTAGTCAAACAAGGGCCATATATATATATTGTCAATAATATAACCCCTAGCTTATTGCGTTATTATGCTATCTCGCCACGAGACAACTTGTGTTTATGTTTTACTTTCATTTAGTTTAAAAACATATTAGCTACTGCCATTTCGTAATATATATTTTACGGTTATACAAATAGTTGTTATAAACGTAAAATTATCTAGTATTCATCTTTATTTTTACTTATTACTCACCTAACAGGATCTGTGGGGAAGCGAAAAAATGTTTAGAGCAAGTGTACCGCTTATTGGGACAACATTTTGCAGCACACACATGTCCTCCCTGATTGTTCATTGTATTAATCATAAGATACGTTAATAGAAATAAAATCCTTTTAATTCTCACGAAGTCTATACCAAAAACACAGAATTAGATTACAAATACAATATTTATTTATCTCCTACACGCCGACAATGAACTATATATTGAACACAGGAGTGAACGGTATCTATCTACGTCTATGCGATTATTGTGACGTTTTCACCCATAATGGCGGCATGCGCGACGAGATGCGCAGGACGGCTCGCAAGCGGAAAGTCAGAATACTGTATTATTTATTATACTGTGGTATGGGTGGCAATACAAGGTTCAGAAAGTTGTGACGTGTGACATAGTCAACAAATAAAGTTACTTGGCAATGAAATTTTTTGGTATTTTTTCTTTTTGCCCTAATAACCTTTAATTAGTTAAGTGTCATCATATTCTAAAATGCTGCAAAAAACAATTAAATACCTAATAGTTATAATATATTTTTAGAATGACAATTTTGTTTACTTCTAGATGTAATTTCAAACTGGCGCAAAACTTTTGAAAATGAGTGTATAAAAGCCATTAACAAATAATGTAGCTGTGTTTATTCACACAGTGGCTTTTATTAAATAGTAATCCGAAAGGATTATTTTGATTGTTTAATATTATTTATAGAATTTTAAATAATGAGCTTTCATTCAATATTGAATCAATGCAATGTCACAGATTTAGTCTATTAAATCTCTGTCAATGTTCTGTAAATTTTGATACGTTTAGTTAAAAAAGAACATTCGATATAAACAACAAATCACATTTTGTATAGGTAATGTATACAATCACGAATATTGCCATCATTACCAGTTTTATTTGATTTTTGTAACGCAATCCTGTAAACTAGCAACCCGCTTCAATAAAAAGAAAATATATCGCAGATTCCGACGAATTTTACTGTAAAAATTTTTGCTAATCAAAGTCGTATTCTTTTCTCAACAAATCCAACGCTTTTATAGAACGTGACTTCAATTTTATATTTTCCCCAATTGGTAAAAGGCCAGTTTTCTGTAATAGTTATTATCACTTGCTACACAATGTTTCCAATACGACGGAGACTAAAAATCAATGCCGATTACAACGAAAGTAATATTGCTTGCGATGAGTTTTATCATCGATTATAGCGGTTAGAGCGGCACGTTAAACACAAATTGTGGCATTATTAAGAAAAAAATAAGCAAAAACTTATACATGTTGAGTTCCTTGAGGACTTTCATGAATTTGAGTGCATTAATCTCTGTTTACCATGCATTAGTTTATTCGGCGATCCCCTAAGTATGGGATAATGGTCTGGGGTGGGAGTACTGAGATTGACAGGGTTTTAATGCAGATGTAACTATTTTGAATTAGCGGGTATTATTTACATTCAGAAAGAATACTAATTTTATAGCTCAATCCAAGTGAATCCCAATATGCTATTGAAAATGTTACTGGTTCGATTCAAGTTTTACGAGCGGCTTGTAATTCAAGTTTTAATTAAAGAATAACAAACAAAGAATATCAATTTTATTAATCTGTATTAAAGTAAGTAAGTTATAATTCTGGATCTCTGTCGGTCACCTACTTTTTATTTACAAGGAAAACAATAATCTGTCAACAACATAACGAAAACTTTATTTGAAATAAAACGCAAAAGTTGGGCTCAAAACAACTAATTTTATAATTAAAATTAATAAAGAAAATGAATAACAACAAAGAAATAAATATGTATAAATAATAAAAAAAAGAATAAAACAAACGAGAATGAAAATTTAGAAGAAAATCTTATTCATTAATGTACAATTTAAAATCAATAAATTAATATAATTACGAATAATTATATTAATTCCTATACGAAACTTTTATTACAATTGAAAACTGAATTTATTTCAATTACTGAAAATAAACAACTCAATCTTTATAAAAATTGATTGGAAACAAAAAGGCCTTCAATTAAAAGATAACTTTAACTTCGAATATTATTAAGAAACTTTATACAATTCACTACTTCGGAATAAAATGAAAAACAATTAAAATATTTACTTTAACTTTATAAAATTGATACATCTAGACCCTTCTAAGACTAAAACGAATCTAACTTGAAAGTCCTATTGCCTTTCCAAAATTGCCTCATAAAAATGACAAGTAAGTACTACAGAATGAAAAATGGCCAATAAGAAAACAGCATTTTTAAAATATATTCCTATAGAAATACAGCTAGAGGGTGAATAGTAGTTTACGTCTTAGAAATAAAATACATTTTTATGTCGACTGTAATAATGATTGTTGATACTTAGGTATCATATGTTGGAGTTCGTTCAAAAGATTAACCAGTCACTACCATTTGTAAAGCAAGAAACAATACGATTTTATAATGACTTCTCAATCTCCCGAATCAGCGACTGGACAAAAACCGATTGTTTTTTTATTCGCCCTTTATATATATTATTTGATATGACCGTGACACCCTCCAATTTGCTTCTGTATATAATAATAAAAGTCCGACATTTAATTTACATGAAAGCGTTTCGATGGTCAAAAGTGAGACCACTCTGTATTTAAAACATGTCATTCTTCGAACAAGAAAACACGGTCCTGTTCTAAAAGTTGAACAAAGAAAAGAGACAAAAATTATATATTTTTGTTATTCATGTACCTACTTGCAGATGTGTTTATTACTTTTCGAAAAACCTATATCAATAAACGCTAAGATAGATAGAAAACAGACCCTTAAATTTTATGACTAAAAGGTGAGTTTAGGAACATTTGTTAAAAATCTACTTAAAATAATATTCACAAAAATATTATATTTCCGAAACTAAGAGAAAATATCTATAAAATCACCCAACTAGTATACATAATACCAGTGGCGTGGTGTCTTGTTACACAGAGATGCTTTCAAGAATAATGGTCTTCTTACAATTCCATCTATTTACCTGTACAAATTACTGTCCAATATTTTTAAAAATAAAAATCCCTACATGTGCGGGTACAACCATGATTACTCTACTAGAGGAAGGGACCATTGCATTTGCCTCGCGCGGGACATGAATTCCTCAAAAAATCGCCAACATCTTATGCTGGTTGCTATTATTACAATCTACTCCCCGTTGTAATTAAATCATTTTAAGCACGAGCCACTGCCTCTCGTCCCTATGCATGGCGAGTTGCCACTTTTAATTATTGTTATCTACTACCACATTGATTAATATTAATAATAATAATAATAAAGGCCTTTATTCAACGACAAAAACAAAGAAGAAATGGGCGAGATTCAGTTCGGTCTTAATAAGACCGTCTGTTCAGCTTAGGCTCCTATTTTTTATTAAACAGAAACTGATCAGCTACACAACAGTTAACTGCACCAATTTTTATGAGATTTACAAAGTTTTTTTTTTAATTGAAACATTTATGTTTACTAATTTATGTGAGTTGAGTTGATTATCTATTGTATTGCTATAAATTGCATATTCATTCATCGCAGGCACGTACTATGTTCGTATTTTATTTTCAAAGTATTTATTATATTAGTATACATTCCATTTAACTCTATCAACATTAAACTTAAACACATTAAGTAATAACAATTGGAGTTGCACAATTCTGTCTAGCATAGTAGGTATTACTGCAGCAATAAATTAATGTGTGAAACAAAGATGGTAAGTCCGGCATTGCCTCTTCAAGTGTTTCCAGATGTACAGCAAATTGAGGAAAAAAGACAAAATAAATGATGGGTAAAATAAATAATCAGCAAATAATATACATAATGTTATAATAATGAATAGGTACTCTCATTAATTGGTAATCAATAATTTTTTTATAAAAATCTTTGTACTGCCTCACAACCCTCAGAACTCACGGGCCGCCACTGGATGCAGCTCAATAAAAAATATTGGCAAAAAAATGTACACCAAGATAATATCGAAATTCGATATTGTCTTGGGATAAAGCAACTAAAACTACAACTTTTTTATCTCTTGTATTTTTTCATATGTTGCCTAGTTTACGAGATAAAAATTTAAAACTTTTACAACATACTTACATATTTGCGAATAATTAATCAACTAAAAATAAAATTAAAATTTCGAAAGAAGATAAAAATAAATAAATAGGTACATAAAATTAACATTTATACCTCAACAAAAAATTACAAGAACTGTTGAAAGTGACCACCTCTCGCCCGGATACATGAATCCAATCTTATACTATACTCATTGACTGGCGAACTCTTTCAAATCCACCCATCTCCTCTACATTTTCCATAGGAGTAGCGTAAATTCAGAATCTCGAGAGAAATAGAGTTACTTTACTATATATAATATTCTAACTTTACTTCCTGAAACCAATTAAACATCTGGAAAGCCCAATTATATTTCTTTTGCGTACCTGGACCAAATAGAGTGATTTGTATTTTAAAACATACTTTGGGTAATCTGGAGTCCTCCATTAACAGAAGCTTAATAAGGAAGTCCAAAGTTAAATTAAATATGTACTATACCAAATGAATAGAACCAGTTTCGGCCCTTATATGTGCGGAGGCTTTATTTCTGGGAAGATGTAGACGAGACTTAAAAATATTGACTGTATTTATTCTATTATATCTAAATACCCTGGGCCCCAAACTGGAAGACCGCCCGCTAAAATGCTCAATATAGTACTGTCAAACAACTTTGTATTAGTCTTATATTAAGTTTATTTTTAACTTTTTCTTTTATCTCTTTTTCCAGATCAGTATTATTCCAACTTTAGTTTTAATTATTGGACCAAAACGCAGATCACAATCTATTCATGATAAACTGCAAAACCAAACTGACACAGAAACAGTGTTTCTAATTAAAAATTATCCGCAAAAAAAAACACCTATTTGCTGGATGTCTAAAATATTTTATCTGGATCGAGCATATCGGAAAACATATACAAATTAGCATATAGAAATTGCTTCGGTGATTTCCCATATACAAATCGATTCAATTCATCGTGATGGACCCTGGATTTACCTCAATAAATACCTCCTCCGCGAAAATTAGTCAACTGTACTCCCAATCGGTTATGCATGCAACATACATAGATATATTATAATCAAATTAATCCTGAGGGAAGACAACTAACTTTGACACAGAAGTTAATAGAACAAAGTTACCTACCTACTGTTAGCTGTTAGTTATATTGTATCAAGCGGTAGTAAACCATTTGTGTACAAAATACTAATAGGCGTTGGACAGCAGGACAATTCCCTGCTAAAGTGAAAGCTCATTAACAAATATATGCAGAAGCGGAATGTTTGACGGTGTATATTAATTACAATGATGGGGTAGAATGTGGACAATTTGCAAGAATTTACTTATAATAATAACACAACAATCCATAGTGTACTTTAGCTTAGTAAATTCTGATATAAATATACCTACAAGGTGTTTCATTAGGAATTGTACATAACTTATGCAATTTACGCAAGCACGGTATAGTTTATCCAAAGTTAACTTAAAATATATACATTTAACGATTCTACGGGGCCTACCCGTTCCCATGCCTCTTTACATTATAATAGGGCATCGAATGCAGCGGGTTTTGGTACATTTTTCCCTCGTATATACGACGTATAATAAACCATGGTTACGGTCGGTATTGACATTACAAAGGGATATCGAGTTGTGGTTTTTATATCATTTTAAACTAAAATTAGAAACACTATACAAACGTATTTATTTAACCAACGCGTTGGTTAAAACAATACGCTCTTTTCTATATATTTTTAAAACCACAAAGGAAATTTTATCAATAAAAGAAAATGTATGTTTTTATTATGGTTTGGTACAATCGATGTTATCTTACGGAATTGTGGGTTGGGGAGGAGCATACAGAAGCAATCTAGAATGATTATCATACAAAAAAGAATCTTAAAAAATATTTTTTATTTGGATACTCGTTATTCAACAAACGTTGGCTTTGCTGTGGTATATCCCCACATGGATATATGTAAATTTTAATCCCAAGGTGTCTATTAGAAACCTGGTCAATGAAACTGGTATTTCAAGAAGTTCGGTTCATAGAATTTTAAAAGATTTTAATTACCGTCGTTTTAAAGTGCACTTAGTTCAAGGATTACAACCTGGTGATAATCGAAGGCGTCTTGATTTTATTGTAAGAATGATGCAAACAATTATTGAAGATCCACGTTTTTTATCAAAAATATTGTGGAGCGGTGAGGCTAGATTTCACAATAATGGTGTAGTCAACCGTAAAAAATTCCAATTATTGGTCTTCCATGAACCCACATTGGATGATGGAAATAAGATTCCAAAATATTTGGGGTATAAATGTGTGATGCGGTTTATTTAATGGCCGTATTATAGGACCTTACTTTTTTGACAGCACTCAGGTATTCGATATTTAGATTTTTTAGAAAACATACTTTCGGATTTGCTAGAAGATATCAAGAAATGTGGTGGCATCACCCTCCACACAATGCGAGAATCGTTAGCGACCACCTACAACACCGTTTCGTTAACCGCGGGATATCAAACAGATCTCCAGAAAATATGTGGGCGGCTTGTTGTTATGAATTGAAAAGGGGAATTCATATTGTGTGTAATAAATTAAATTTGTCAAGGATGGTATCAATTTTTGTTAGGTTACGGGTTGAAAATGCCTAGACTGTTTCGGACTTCATCGATTGAAGTTGCAACTCGCCGGTAACAGTGAAGCACTTAAACTTAACTTACCTTTAGATCAAAAGCAAAACACTCGCGGTAGCTGACCTTATTGTGTTGGTTTACTTGCGAGATAGACACCCCACTGTTTCTTATAATACTTATTTTCAATATACTACTTATTTCCTGCTAGTTGACGCTCGAAGCTTAAGTTTGGCACTAAGCCCTTTGTTGATATTGTCTTTGTTTACCTAAAAATTATGTTTGTTTTTATAATTAATAATCATATAATTCTAATATTCTCCTGTTCTTTACCTATCCTGTAATTTATTTAGTTTATTTTATTTAGTTTATATTAAAAAATGGCTACCACCTGCCTCGCACAGGACAATAGAAAGTGGTGGGAGTTCATATTCTCTTTATTTATTCGACGATACAAGGCTGTCTCAAGATAATGGACCACCCGTTATAATATAGTATTTGTTTTTAAAAATATTTTTAAAATGGCAAAACACTTATACATTTAACATTAATTGTTAATACATAAAGGATTTTTAAATTATTGTAGGGCATGTATTGTTATGAAAAGTTAAAAGTGTGTGCCTATGGAGGGCTGAGATCGCTATTAAGATTAGAAAGACTATACCTACCTACCGCTCAAATTAACCCATTAATTCCCAAGCTTGGAAAATCAAACAATTTCGGTGATTTTAGTTTATTTTATTATTAAACCTATGTCCAAATAACTGTTTATCAAGTTAAAAAAAAATACAAGTTTTTAGTTTTCTTACAAAAAAATGTTGCGTATACGCAACATTGGGATTTACGGTAAACAAATACTACTACTACTTAGTGTGAAATATTTCAAAACAGTTTGTGTGAAGATGCACCTTAAATTTAGCACACATGTATATTGTGTTGTTTTTACACTGTCAGCATCTTCTTCTTGCTTTGTTGTCTTTTGACCAATAGAGTTTTGTAGCTGGTAACGTATGGTATCCCGAAAAAATGAGTATGCCGAAAAATCGCTTTAGGCTTGTTTTATCAATATCAAATGAATGCCTATTATTGTCGTGAGCATATTTTCTTCTACGAGTATAATATATTATTTTTTCCCAAACTTCGTCACTGAAGTACAAGAAAAAAACTTCAAAAGGGCTTTTTCCACAAACTCTGTTTTCAATTTGTTCCAAGATATTATTTTCTTCATTATGTGGTCCTGTTGTATATATTGAGGTCTCTTTTCTCCACTTCGGTAGAGTTTTCTTCGACTTCATTTTTATATTTTTTGCACATAGTTTTGCTTTTTTTGAATTTGACGGTAAAGATTCATCATCTAAGGCTTCAGAAGTATCAGGCAAATTTGCGTGTATTTCGTAGGTCCCCGCAACATCTGATAAATCTTCAACGTTTTCACATATATTTTCGTCAAGCTCCTCTTCGTCTGTAAGTGCATCTACGGGTGGCGGAATATATACTGCATCCACGGTATCAGTCTGCAGTAAATCCTCATCCTCCTCCAATATAGCTAAAAGCTCAGCAGATGACAAAGGCATTCTGTTTTTCCAAGACATCATTATAACTAAACAAATTATTTTAGAAAAAAATTTAACAAACAGAACCATAATTATCACTTACTTTAAGTCAATATTTTCCAGAGCTTCACTTTATATTTTATATATAATATAATTTTAAATCACAATAATTATAACTTAGTATCTTTGTTGACACTCACTAAGAAGAATCACACACAAATAATATAAGAAACAAAATAAATGCTACCTAATTGTGGGTCAGCGAAGGGCGCGACATTATGGCGCCTTCTTACCGGAATTCCCAACGTTGCGTATACGCAACATTAGGAAAAATGATCCGATATGCAAAAACTATACATGTTTTGTAAAATATCATATAACGCCCTTTTTACTAAAGATCATGGGAATCTAATTCCATAATTTGAAATATCTCATCCGTTTCTGTGTCAGTCAAATAGATTGACGAATATATGAAATGATAAATCTCAAAATGTTGCGAGTTCATAAATTCGCACAAAATAAATATCTTAACTCTGTCGACATATTTCTTAAAACGTAAAGTCTTTGTTGTGTTTTGAAAAAATTGTAGCAACAAAAAAGTATTTTTTTTTTACTGGAACATTGGAAAAAAAAATATTTAAAAAATGTTTCGTTTACGCAACGTTGGGGATTAATGGGTTAATGCGATTGCAAAAGTTTTATGTTCGTTACGTATTCATAAATTACCAACGGGTTTTTGTTAGCTGTTATGACCTATACCTACATTAAAATCTCTGCGAAACTCGGAGTTGCACAATTTTATATCTTTGAATAATTACAATTCCGCCACCAAACTTAATTAAATACAAAAATCCTTTTATGTCTGTTTTTATTTCTCAATATACAAGAGCTTTACAGCCATTCTCCTCATTTTAAGCTAAATTGACCACGGCAAACAGTTATAGCATAGTTGTGCATTTGCAATCAGCATAGCAATCAACGTTACACTAGCGCTTCAAGGTATTAGGATACCGGAGTATATACCTACATCGCGAAATACCACAGGTCTAACTCCCACTCTATGTTATAAGTTGACGAGCTTGAAGTATCATGAACGTACTTGGAAATTTATCCCAATCCAAATAGCTTGATGAAAAACCAAACAATGACTTGATAAACATTATTCGCACTCTGCTCCATCGAGACAAATGGTAGAGAAATGGATTGGATTTTTTTTTCAAACCCGCAGCCAGTACCTTTCCCATAAATATTACTCCAACAAATTTTGCTACTTAATTTCAAGACCTTCCTGAGCATATAAATCACAATTATTACATTCTCTGTTTTGATACAACCTTTGTCTGAGCAACAAAACCAAAACAAACTGCTAATATAACTAGATAAAGTAAGCTGCAAAAAAACAAAATACGGTGTGCGATTGTTGTAAATTTTGACGCGTTGGCAGAAACAAAACTTTATTAAAGCCTTTAATATACGCCTACGCCCGTTTGAATTGAATTATTCAGCGAAAAGGAAGTTATATTAAAATGGTTCAGAGCCTCTTGAAACTGCGGATGCGGCGAAAAATTTATATTTTTGCATAGTAGCCAGTGCCGTGATAAAAGTTGTTAAAACTGTATAGTTATACTTAAAAAAAACAGGATGCTAACCCATGATATTAATGTATTTTTTGATAGGTTCTCACATCTGTTGTCTTTTCTTATTAGTAGGTATGAGAGTCGCTTGGTGTGCGGCGACTTTAACATTAACTCTGATGAGCCATCTTAAAATAGCAGAATTTTATCGGACTTAATTGACTCGTTCGATCTTAAATCATTGGTTAATAGTCCCATTAGAGGCGTCACACTTCAGTCTGGCGTGACAGTGTCGTCGACAATTGACTATGTTATTTCCAATCGGCGGTGTGAAGTTCGAAATTTTCATATGGGTTTTTCTGACCACAGGGCTCAATTAGTTTCTTTGGTGCTCAGTGTAGATCAGTCTGTAAAACAGCGGAAGGTACCGAGAATTATTTATAAGCGAAATTATTGTGATTCTGCAATTAGCGAGTTTAAATACAAAATTACCATCTACCACCGAATATTGTTGAGTTCGACTTGGCATTTTCTGATTTTTGGCTATATCTTAATTGGTCTTTTAATGTGGTATTTCCAGTGCGACGGACTCGTTGTTTTGAAGGTCGACTTCAGGGCGGGCGCATAGTTTTTTCGGACGAACTACAGCTTAAATATGAAAGACTTCGGCAGCTGAGCTGGTTGAAAGGCCGTGTATTTAACGTTGACTTAAATGAGACTTATAAAGAGCTTAAGAGGGATGTCAATAGGAATATTCGCGAAGAAAAAATTGCCCAATTTAATCAGAGTTTGCTTGCATCTTCTAATAAATCGAGGACAATCTGGAATACCTTTAAGACTATCACCGGGAAGAGTCGGACCAGTGGCATAATACCTGAAGTGAGAGATCAGACTGGTGACTTGCTCTCCCAACCTTTGGCGGTGGCACGTATTTTTTCGCAGTATTATGGTGCCATTGTGGAGAGAAGTTTAAATCGACACTTTAATGGTGGGCTGTCGGTTCGCTGTACAACATGGGAGAACAACCCTAGAAGTATGTTTTTCGTACCGGTCAGTGACATGGATATTAAATCGGTTATTAATAACTTACCTAATAAAAGATCAACAGGGGACGATCAATTACCTCTTTTACTGATAAAAAATTGTATCGACGAGTTTGCGCCGATTCTGGGTGAGCTGGTCAACAGTTTCGAGCGGTGTTTTTCCAACAGAACTTAAGAACGCAGTTGTCATCCCTGTTTATAAAAAGGGCGACAGTACGGATACTGAAAACTACAGGCCCATAGCTTTATTGAGTGTAATTTCTAAGATTTTTGAGAGGGTCATGTCGATCCAAATTTTTAATTTTTTAACTGCCACTCAAGTTTTAGCGGATTGTCAGCATGGTTTTCGGAAAGGGTTTTCAACGGAAACATGCATCACTGACTTTGTCCAATATATCCAAGACCGTACTGATGCGGGAGAATATGTTGTTGCCTTATTCTTTGACCTATCAAATGCATTTGATACGGTTGATAAGCAGTTTGTGTCGACCAAGCTATCCTGTATGGGTGTGAGGGGAAACGTCAACGACTGGATCTTTTCATACTTGAATCGGCGTAGATTTCGTGTCAGGATAGATTCAGAGTTATCTGATTATGAGGACATTAATATCGGCACTCCTCAGGGAAGTGTCCTGGGCCCCCTTCTTTTCCTTTTATTTGTTAATGACTTGCCTCAGCGGCTTACCTTTGCAAGACCATTTATGTACGCGGATGATACATCTTTAATCATAACGGACAGGGACCCTAAAATTCTTCAAGGAAAGATTTCATCTACATTACGAGCTTTTGATTCGTGGTGCCATGATAACCGATTGATGGTTAACCATGATAAAACAGTTCTGCTTCAATTTAACAGATACAAATCATCACTAGACTTCGATGTACAGTTTGGAAGCAGCATCTTGCCCTGGTCACAGTCTGTGAAGATCTTGGGTGTGACTGTTGATGAGAAATTGATTTGGCTACATCACCTAGATGTCGTATGTGGTAAGCTATCCCAACAGGCTTACTTAATTTATTCTCTGAGGGGTCATATGAATACTGCAGCCCTAATAATATATTATTCTCTTGTGTACTCTGCGATTTCATATAATATAGTATCCTGGGGCAGGTCTTGTGAAGTGAGTCGGGTGTTTGTGATTATCTTTGGTCTGCCATTCGGCTTCTCTTGTCGGGGCACTTTTAAAAGTGAAAGGATGCTAACAGTGGCCTGCATTTATCTCTTTAAATTACTTCCTTATATATTTAAGAATCGAGCTTTGTTTCCCGTGAATGACTCGAGACATGGTTAGGCTACTAGGGGTCGAAACCAACTACTATTACCTAGGCATTATCATGAGTTTTACAGGAAGTCGCCGAACTACTCTGGCATAAGCTATTTCAACATGTTGCCCTCTTCTATCAAAAACTCAGCAACTGAGAATGTTTTTAAGAGCAGACTGAAATTATTTCTAGTTGAAAATTGTTTTTATACTCTGCAAGAGTTTGTTCAGTTCTGCTCTAGTATGATGTGAATTGCGCTGCTCATGCGTTAAATCTCTTTTTCTGTTTTTTGTTTTTTTTTTGTCGTTGTGATGATAGCGTTTAAGATTTTATTTATTACAAATGTGACATGTTCTATACAAATTATTCGTTTATTTATGACTTGCCAATGTTCGACGAAAATGATAAGAGATACAGACTAATAAATACATAAAGAAAAAGTCACGAGAACAAAATCGTCTTCTATACATGGGTTGTATAGACCTTGTCAACGCGTTCGGCTTAACCGTGAGGCTCTGTGGAGGATATTGAAGCTCAACGAATTAGGAATATTTACATTGAACTTTAATATCAAAATACTTGATAAAATTAGGAATTTTTACATTGAATTTAACTATCAAATATACTTAAGTTCAATGTAAATATTCCTAATTTTATCGAATATTTTGATAGTTAACTATATATATAATAGAATATTTTGATAGTTAACTATATATATAATAGTTAACTATCAAAATATTGGATAAAATTAGGAATTTTGCCATTATCAAGGTCGGCGAAACTGCTGGGGGTGCTTGTGGATGACAGACTGGACTGGGTAACGCATATCGACGCCGTTTGCAGTAAACTGAATAAGAATCTATACTTACTTCGATCTCTAAGAGGATTCATGGATACCCCATCTCTTATTTCTGTTTATTATGCTTTAATCTATTCAGTGATTGCATACAATATTGTGATTTGTGGTAGAAGTATTGAAATTGACAGGGTCTTTGTGCTGCAGAAGCGAGCGGTGAGATGCATCTTTAATATCCCGTTTCTAGGAACATGTAGAGATACATTTAAAAAACATAAGTTGCTTACAGTTACTTCAATATATTTGTACAAACTACTGTGTTACACATTCAAAAACAGAAACATCACGCCTACTTGTGGCATTAATCATCAACATTTTACACGTGGACGAGATCGCTTGTATCTGCCCAGACCCAATCATGAGTTTTATAAGAAATCACTGCATTACTCTGGGCGATATTTTTATAATCTTCTTCCGGAAGACATAAGAGTTTGTCGGACAGAGGGTAAGTTTAAAACTAAACTAAAGGCTCTCCTTAATTCTAACACGATCTATAGCCTTCATGAATTTACAACTATTATGGAGACATCGTAGATTGTTTTTTTAGTGTTTTTGTTTGTATTTGTGTTTAATTTATATAACTGCAACTGTATAGGTGTGTTCAAATTTTAAATTGTGACGTGTTTGTTTATTGCCTTATGTGTTAAGGAACGAGGTTGAATGTAGCTACGGATCATTTATTGTATTGCGTAGTAAAACTATGACGTGTCTATATACAACGTTTTGTATGACCTGTGACAGAATAAAAAATAAAAGGAATATTTACATTGAACTTAACTATTCGATATTTTTGTCCATGGGTGTATAACCGTACAGATTTTGAGGAAGAATAGAGTACACTAAAGTTTACGATCAATATGATAGAAACTTAGTTAAAGTATTGTAAGTTTGGTTTGGAACAAACAAAGAGAAGCCAATCACAAATTATAGGTATGTACTTGCGCTTGAAATTGTGGCTTCTAATGTAGAAGTTTAGAGAATGTTATAACAAAAAGAGAAATAGAAGTCTCGGAAATATCTATATCAAGGAAACAAGTTTTCCTTGTTGATTGTTTTCTTAACACTAATTGCGGTACATTTACTTTAGAGTTCATTGAAATATATACAGGGTGGCCCACGATGAACTATGGTGATCGAATCGTTTTTAAAAATTTGGAGTATAGGTAGTATTGCTGTCCAAAGGACTAATGAAGTTGTTTCAAAGTGATGGTACTTTCGGTTATGTTGGAAATAGGCCGTACTTGCTTATTTCAGATAAAACTCACAACTTTTTTGGATTCTACGTAAAATTCTATACAGATTTTGTATATCATGTGATGCTTGCAGAGTCTTTTTCCTACTATACATCCTGATTTAATTATTTTATTAGAAAAATTGTCACCACACATTAACTTTCTAGTTGACAAGTTTTTCCAATTAACATTTTTGAGCACCTCTTTCACCAGATTGAACGGTCCTAGATTACTTTATAATATAGAGGAACAATAAAAATATCGTTTATCTCTTGACAACCATGAAATATTATACGGCAAGCAGTGGCGCGAGTTTGCATCTGCAAAATGCAGGAAAGTTTTATTTATTAAGACTGAATTTTGTGCCTTTTGTCCTGAGGAGCCAATTTTATTTAGCACGCAGGCGGCCATTGTCTTGTCCTGACTTCCACTAACTGAGACTTCGCAGAAACACCTGTCGCTTCATCGGTTATGATTGAATGATGACGTTAAAGACGTTAGCTGCTTTTAATGGCTGTCAAACATACACTAAATGAGGCAGCTTGCTCAAAATTTTACAGTAGTCTACCAATAGATAGCAGTTGACGCAAGTACTGCCATTAAAGTTACTGCGCGGGAAATTCAAAAAATGCACGGACTTATCTAACCACACTCTCTAACATAGAATCTAATAAATCGGTTTTAATTTCCTTAGGTGTTCCTTTAAAAACTGTAGACTGTGTTTTAAATAATTCGATCATAAAATTTATTAAACCGCACCAAAAATCCTCGGGTTTTCGGATTTATCGGTTTCAGTCAAATGTGCCACAAAAATCATAAGTTTTTCGTTACATTCTCGTTAATAATTAATGAATTCTGGAATATATCGAATCTAATTGCTCCCTAATATTAACGGAAGCCACTAAGGTGTATTCATTTGGGTAAATGTTGTTTTAATTCTTGATTTTGTTTAGTAGATTAAATCGATAACCCCAACCGACGCCCATGCTTTTTCATCTGCTAAAAGTACAGCAGGCAAGCAAAAACTGAGAATCCCGTTTCTTACGTTTACAACCACATATGTTATTACTTCTCGCATAAGAAACAGTAATTAAAATGACTTGTAAGGATTTTCTACAACCGCAGAAGCACTTTTGTGCTTTTATAATATCCGGAAAAGTACAATTCCTGTCACCCCAATACTTTCCCGAACGTTGAACTATCGATATCGCCTCAATAATTTATAGTGGAGTTTATTGCGGATATGGAAATGGTCTTAATCGTCTCAGGGATCTTCAAAATGGTTATATCCGTCTTTATCTCAAATTTTTTTTAACGCTTTCACAATATTACTTTTGCTATGTGTCGTAAAAGTAAAATGATCAAAAATGTATTAAATTCCAAGTAATATTCATTATTCTATCGTGGATGTCAGACAAATACAAATCGATCGGGCACAGGTATTGGGAATTTCACTTGTACCTGACTATAACCTTTAGCATAAGTATAGTCTTTCTAATCTTAATTTATTTAAAATGATATAAAAAACCACAACTCGATATCCCTTTGTAATGTAAATAACGACCTCAGCCGTCCATAGGCGCACCCTTTTAACTTTTCATAACAATATATCTACATGCCCTACAATATTTTAAAGATTTTAAAATTAAAAAAAAAACTGTTTTGCCATTTTAAAAACAAATATTATTTTAGTGTTTAAATGAAAGTCGAATCTCCACAAGATAAATTTAATAGAAACTATCGGCCATACATGTTTCGCGACTAGACCAGTCCCATCATCAGTGGCATGTCAACAATCGTACAAACACAACGCTATGATATACAATATTCCATTAAATGTCTATTGAAGTCTGGAAACACAACATATTCTTAGTTCGTTTATCAATATACGCAGTTATCGTTTAACTTACCATGTTATAGAAAAAATATTTGAATTATTAAAATTTAGTTAAAATTACAATTACATATTTTTAATCTAATTTTCTTCTTCGATAACTTCGGGTCTTTATTTCGCAGTAAAAAGCAATAAATGCTCTATTATTGGACGAAAAGCATGTTTTGTACAAAACAGACAAAAAATGCAATAAAATGCATTGTGCATTTTCTCCGCTCTTTATTCATATTAGGGGAATTTTTAGTTGATTATCTCAGTTTCATGTAGACCACCCTGTATTTCGTGGTGCAAAAATTAAAGTTTTCCTATAGATATGTATATCTTTAATTTTGCGTGGAAGAGGCACACATATTGGTAATAATAGGAAGAATTTTCAAAATTGTCATATTTATCAAGTCAGCCATGAGAATTTGAGAAGACAGAATACATTTTTTTAAATTTGATATTTACTGTCAAATAGTCTGTTGAAAATTCTTACCTAAGAGTTGGGAATTTTCCATAAAACAGTTTTTGATTTGATTTAATTAAATTAATCAAAAATGCGAACCTATTCCAAAGGAGAAAGAATAGACATGATTTTTCTGGGAGAATGGTCCAAAAACGCTTCGAGAGACTGTTAAGGCACTTTAATGAAAGATACCACCCAAACACAGTGCAACTGCATCAAGAACTTTTCAATATTGATTTTAAATCGTGTTGAATTTTGTACATGGGCAGGAACAAAATCATCGAAAATCAAACCTTTTTTAATAGAGCAGATAAAGGAGCAAATAAACGAAGCATTTCGAAGCGTTGTATAATCCATGGATCAGCCCTACACTGTAACAATATTTCTAGAGTTCTGTTTAAAGGTAGTCTATCCTTGTATAGGGCAAAAGGTAGATATTGTGTTTTCTGTAGATTAATGGTAAGTAAATTGTTATCAAACCACTGTACAATCATATTCAAGTCGGACTCCACAACCGCTTCAACCTCCGTCCAACAATCACCCTCCGCCAGTAGCACTGTGTCGTCTGCGTAGCATATTAATTTTGCCCTGCAGTTTAAATTTAACAGGTCGTTCAGATACACTAAGAAAAGAAACGGCCCAGGAACTGTGCCCTGGGGCACTCCAAAAGTAACAGAGGCTGAAGAACTAACACAATCATCCACTTTAACCATCTGTTGCCTGTCGGCCAAATAGTCCGAAACAAGTTTATAAGCATTGCCCCTAACAGCCAGACCATAAAGTTTTGATAAGAGTTTCTGGTGACATACCGTGTCGAATGCTTTCGCAAGGTCAATAAAGACTGCAGCACACGGTCTGTTCTTATCTAAGCTAGCATAAACAGCAGAAGTCAAAACAGCCATTTGTCGACCTTCCAGGGGTAAAACCAAACTGCGAAGATGATAATAATTTATTTTTTGTGAAGTATGACACAAATCGATATCTTAAGGCCTTTTCAAATACTTTCGCAATATTAGAGATAGTACTAATTGGTCTATAGTTAACCACCTTATTTTTCTCTCCGCCTTTAAATATTGGTTTAAATATCGCAATTTTAAACTGCTTTGGACACCTACCGGTCAGGAAAATCCGATTAATAATATGGGCAAGTGGTCTGGCAATGTAGTGATGAATATGTTTAAGGAAAAAGACACTGACACCATCGTATCCAGGACAGGAACCATTTTTCAAGGAGATAATAATATTAGATATCTCTTGTTCGGAGACGGGATTTAAATATATGCTGTTCAGACTATTTATATTATGGACGTTCCAACCTTGCTGTAGATTTCTGTGACCAATAAGTGTTGAGATTTTCTTTGCCATTTTCTCTTCAACGGTACTATAATGTTGACTATATATTTCAGCGATACGATTTCTGTCAGTTATAGGAGAGTCAGTTTCATCAACTATTTGTGCGATAGAATCCGGTCCAGTCGACTTATTTGTATACTCTCTCAAAGTCTGCCATATTTTTTTCTGGTTATTCTGATTCTCATTAATTATATTTCTGTAGTAATCATTTTTCAGTTGATTAACTAATGAGACGATTCTATTTCTATATGTTTTATATAAAGTAAATGTGCTAGCATCCTGAGTGCGTTTAAATTTTTTATATAACTTGTCCCGTATGCTCATAAAATTTAACAGACCCATCGTTATCCAAGGTTTCTTTTTAGTCTTATAATTCTTGGCATTCACCGTCCTAACTGATGAGTGGGTATATTTATTATCCCAGACTGGCTTAAAAAGAACAAACGAATAGGTGTGAATTTTTTCATGCAAATTATGTCTATATTTTTATAAAAATTAAAATATTGAAAAAACTGTCAGGTTTAGGTGAAATGTATTTTAATAAAAGTTAGGTTTATTTTGAACGGGGAATCTAAAAATATATTCTTCCATTTAAAAAAACACAACTAGGGTTCATTTCTCATATTTGGGACACCCTGTATAGATTCAAAATATTTTTAAAATGTAGCCATAAACCATTTTTATCGAACCCATGAATAAAACTTTTAGGAAATTAAATAGTTTAGCCACACTATTCTGCGTCGTATGGCGTGAATATAGGTATAATAATATGTAGATGTAGAATAACAAAAAATGTTCCAAAAATAAACAGTTGTTATATAACACTAAGAGAAGAACTTGAGAGTTTCATTTATGATGAGACAACGGGTATTAATCCACATCCCCTAACCTTTACAAGAGCAAATAACTACCCAAATTCATTCATTAACAGAAGATGTCTAAACTCTTGTCTGCAATCGTATATTAATAGTGCTATAATGACAGGAAGTCGCTACGATTTTAAATATGTTAAATTTCCTTTCATGGTCTGTCCTATAATGTGAAACGGATCTTATCCGACACAAAAATCTGATAGGCGCAATTAATTAATATCATCTAAAGACACTTTTATTGTAATTCTAAGAAGTGAAAGCAAAACATCTTTAGATATACACGATAATAAAAAAATTGCTAACATTTACTTCCTTGGAGCAATTTTCGCGATTTCCTTCAATTTCACTAAACGGTGATAGTTAATTTTGGAAAGAAAGCTCACAAATACCCCTCCACATTTTCCCATCGTAAATAAAAGCACAACACCACATTTCACTATAATAAAGAACACTTTTTTTAATGTAAGTGTGAAACAAAAAGTAGAAACTCTACACCAATGAATGTAGGGCGAACCTACGCTAAAGAACAGCCAAAGAGAGAGAAACACATTGAATTCATAGGTCGAGTAACCCACGAGCTTGGAAACACAAGGTCGCTGAAAGCTATGTACCTACATTATACTATTACCTAATACTTTTCGGTTTTACGTATAACAACTATGTAATTTATGTTTCATAATAGTTAATAGTATGTTGTGTGTATAACAAATATACAGCATGTTTCACAGGTATTGGTACCTTAGACGTTTTGAGATGTGTTTTGGTGTATTTTGTCTTAACACTTATCTCTTCTTCAACTGTTTTTGACTAAATAATATATTTTAAATAATTTTTTTGCTAAAACAGTATATTATTCCTCATTTCGCCACCTGAATAGACAGACTGTTGAAATTATAATGGTAGTTGTATTGTAACATTTTTCGTGTGGAAACTCAACTATTGACTCTTCACTTCATAACTAATTTACCCGTCCCTGTTATACGTTGGCGATATATATGGTTTGTCTCGTTTCTCGAACACTTCCAGTGAGTAGTAGAACATTCTGGTCCATTCCAGATCCATACGGTAAGCGAGGCACATACTACCAAATTAACACAGCGCTGCCCCGGACGACGTACAGCCTATTAAATCTGTATAGAGTCGCCTCCCGTTAGTTTGAGTCGCGAGCTTTCGAAAACGATGTTGCCGGATGTATTTATTTCACTCTAAGAGTTGCGGACATTTTATATTCGTCACAATATCTTAGAAAAATCAATTATTTTGACAGATTCACCCATAATTTAAAAGTGTGGTCGTAAACTACTGTAGTGTGATCTAAAAATAAAAATATGCATAAGTAAATACAAATAATAAATTTGTCATTTTCAGAGAGTGTTTTCCCGGAGAGGCTGAAGATCGCGAGGGTCGTTCCCGTATTGAAAAAAGGGTTGTAAACATTCAGTTAATTGTGAACCAATAGCTTTAGCTGCCAACTTTTCTAAAATCTTTGAGTGTTGTTATCTCAAGAGGCTCAATGCATTCCTGGATAGGTTTCGAATACTGGACTCGGGTCAGCATGGACTCTCCACGATAACTACATTACACTCGTATATCTCGAAACTCTTAAAGGCCATGGATGCTGGTGAGAGCCCCGTGGGAATATTTTCTGACCTAAGAAATTTAGCAACTGTTCTGGGTAGAGCGCAGTTGACTAACACTTACATGCATACGTAGATACAGATTCCGTTATGGCATATGTATTTGGGGATCTTGTTCTGTGATGAACCAGGTACACTTAATAAACAGCACTAAATGTCAAAATATTATATTATATTATATACCTAAGTAACTAAAATATAGCAAAATAATCCAATTTTTATACAAACTTGTTTTTCTTTCAGAAACCTTACAGTTTAGGTATAGGAACATGATATATCATTTGAAAACAAATTTGATTGTATTTCAAAATATTTGACGATATACAAGAAGTGCCATTTGAGAAAATTGACATTTGCCTATTTTTAGTAGTAGAGCATACTACAGTAATTTGCGACCACCCTGTAACCAAGTGCGTCAATCTCTCAAGATAGTTGATATTCTTAAGATGTTATTGAACTACCTCCCTAAATTCAAGATTACGTCTATTCAAGCGACAAAATGGCAAATATTTTCCGGAGACGTGCTTTGGACCAAAAAAATCCCAAATAAATTATTTATTCAAAAACACTTGAAGATAGGTATAGGGAAGTTTTAAACTAAAATAGTTTAAAATTGATGTGGAATCCAAAAATATAATAATATAGAGGGTGTTCCATTTGAAATAAGAAATTTGGTATTAACTTCTGTTATAACCGGAAGTCGTACAAACATGACACTATTATATACTGATAGATTTGGTTGACCTAAGTAACCACTTAAATTTTCAAAACAATGGTATGGTTACTTTGCCCAAAACTTCTAATCGATGTCTATGGTAATCGACCAGCAAACACCCTGTATATGTTGATTCAGTGTAAGGCCGATGTAATTGTATTACTTTAACAAAGTATTGTATTGTAAATTTTCTTTAATGGAACACCCTGTATCTTATATAATATTCTGAAAGAAACTGAAAATTTTATATTAAAATGATATGTCATGTTCCTATCCCTAAACGAATTTCTAGAAAGATGTCAAGATCCTGTCTGCCTGAGATTGTTTTCCCAAAACTTGTAAGGTACAATATATCAACCTTGAAGCACCCGGTATATTGCTGGAAGTACACTATAAATTATTAAGTCCCGTCGGTATTTTATTTATGTCTTTATAATTTGTTTTGAAAATTGAATATTAGGTATGAGGATCCTTTATTTATTGTACATATATATATATATAGAATTCTTAAACATTTAATTATTGATGTGAAGACCGCTGGTAAAATTCAGCAAGTAATTTCCGAACATACCCGAATCACCAGTGGCGCGCATATACAGTATGTCCACGGATGCGGTTAACAAGAGGACAAATGAACCAAAAATTGAAAGATACGAAAAAAAGGTATTCTTGATAAAAAAATTTGCTTGTCGATACGTATGAACTAGTTACTATGAAAAAAAAAATATTTTTATTAAACAGTGCGTGTCAAAAAAGCATAAACATAAAATTAAACAAATTCAAATGAAAATTGAAACGAAAATTAATAAACAGAAATAAACATAACGCAATCATAATTATAGTTCAAAAACCCCTCCCCTATATTCTACACACTTTTTCTGATTCCTAATGTGATCAAAACTGGTTGGAATCTTTGGAATTCTCAATGATTCCACGGCTCGCCTAATTCTTAATAGATAACGCTGCTTTAGAGGCGGCCCCAGAGGAAAGACTCAGCTAATGTCAGGTGGGGACCTCTTGTGATCCATTTATTCTTGTCCATCTGGCACCGAATTTCTGGTTTAGCCATTCTCTAACCCCCCAGCGCAATTTGCATGGCATCGTGTTGAAAATACATTGCGTTGCGATAATCCAGGGGCAGTTCTTCGATAGAGTATCTAGTAGTTGCAAATACTTGCTCTGTTGCAAGTAACTTCGAGAAAATAAGGCCCAACGATACCGTAATATGAAATAGCCCACCACACATTAACTTTTTTTACAGTACTGATGTCTTGCGGCAATTCTAAATTCGGGATTTTCTTTACTCCATATCTGACATGTTGAAATCATAATCATAAAATATTATAAGCTTGTGAAAATTTCTATTGCTGTTTAAAATCTTATTTCCAACCCACAAACAAAAATCTAGCCTTTTTGCGTCATCCCGAGCCTCCAAAGTTTGGTTGGAATGATGCTTGTGAGGATATATTTTATTTTGTTTTAAAACTAGTTGAATGCTGGATTTTCCCACCACCTCTAAATTCATATCCCTGTTCCTTAAAGAAAGCAATGGATTTTCATTTACAGATTCCAATATCAAAACTGTAATGGCATAATCCTCATTATATTGTTTCTTTTCTTTTTTAATATCAAAAACTGCTCTTGTTCTTTCAAATTTTGTCATCAGTTTGTGCACAGCAACTTTCGAAACGTATACGCCAGGAAATTGCAGTGGAAATCCTCCACTAAATAGCGATAAGAGCAGTAACTACTTCCATAGCATTGCACTACAAAACTCCTTGTTCTACGGTCAGCATTTTGGGGAATAATTTTAACACTGACAAGACAACATTTTTTGAAACTGACAACAACTACAAAAACAATAAGGTACCTAATGTAAAGGTAATAATTAAGTAAAAGTAGTGGACATAGTCGAAATAGGTTATTGTTTACACTTGTCAATGTTTAAGCCAAGTCCATTCATGACACACCACTGTTCAAGCCCAAACAAGTCGTTCTGAAAGTCAAGAGAATCATCAACAATTCTGTAAAGCTTGAAATCGTCCGGAAACAGTAAAGACCGAAAACAATTAACGGGGCCATTCGTGAAAAATGTTAGCATTGGAATCCGATATTCTCAACAAACATTCCAGAGGATTCAATTTGGTTTCGACAAGATGGTCGGGGCGCGTCAAAAGTTTAGTATAGAAGTGCGTCAGTATTTAAATGAAGTATTTCCGCGCGGTTGGATTGGCGAGGTTGCCTGATCCAACCCCTATGGATTTTACTTTCTCGCTCAAGGAAAGTATAGTGAACGCGCTAAAAAATAAATTTGAGATAAAGACGGATATAACCATTTTGAAGTCACTCGAGATTATTATGACTATTTCCAGATGGAAGTCTGTCTGTCTGTGGACACAACCTTCAAATTTCCAAATAGCAGTAGGGGTCGAGTGATACATAATTTGAAAGAATTTTTTATCTGCTTTACAGCGCGACGTTACTTTTGATATTTGCCTCCATAATTCTCGAGAAAATTGCGTTTAAAATATCACCAGTTAGGTAGTTAGAACCTATAACTCTTACTGGATAGAATATAATAAAGTGTTTTGGGGTTATTGATAGAGCGTGCGCTTTGCTTGCGGATGGTCCTGGGTTCGAATCAAAGCTCTGGTAATATATTTTTTTTTTTAATTTTTGAATAAAGTAGTGAGTTTGTTACGTTAGTTTATTGGAAATAATGAAAATAATACAATTATAATAATAATTATTATTAAAAATCTATTTCGTTACGCAGGTCATATATTTTAGATTATATTATATCTTCCCGGGAAAGTTTTGGGGCGACACAACGGATTGTTTTTCTTTGGGGACACAGGGAATTGATATGATATTAGTAAGAATATTTTAAATACCTTTACTGATACGCCATTGGTTTGTAACTAATAATGCAACAATTATTCTTATTCATTTGAATAAATTAAAGTGTACAACAGATACATCATCAGATACATTATATGTTTGAATTTAGTCATATACATCATACCCAATAAATCTATTGTGACTAAATCGGTCGGACTATACTATGTTCGGTAGTTTGGCAATAAAATAAAGCACTTCGATCGTATTATAGTAAATTTAGTGTACATTTTACATAAATTTTCGTGTTATAGAGGTGTAAATTTGCTTTAAGCTAAATTATTGATATCGCACTAGTATTATAGGATCGATTATCGTTAATATTTTGTTATAATATTGATTATGGTGTTTTATGTGGTAGCTTAAAATAACAATTCACTATTTTAATTAGTATGTTAATGGCTCTTTTAAATTTGTTTACTTTTAACGAAGTAATACAGTAATAAAATAGTTTTTATTAAATAATGTTGATACCTATCGGAAAAGCAGTTTATCTAATTGTAACTGCTAACTGACATTCTAGTAAAAGTATAATAAAATGTTAAATACTAAGCTATAAAAATAACTCTATTTTCTATGCCTATACAAGGTTTGCTATGTTTCGTTTCAAGGATACAGGGTGTATTTTTAAAACTAATTTAGATATTTCAATGAAATTTGGCACATTTCGATAGTTCATTTAGATACATCTTTTTACGCAAAAATTGTTATTTTAACAAGAAATCCCTTGCGGGATTTCCCAGTCGTCTTGTGGTAGTCTTATCTATGACAAAAGTCATTGAGGGTTGTACAAAAATTATTCAAAATATTACTTTCTTCTCCTTAACAAAATATAGAAATACATTTTTGACTCACCCCGTATATAAATTTAAAGTTTATGCTAAAAATTGACTACCGTATCTTTTTCTATTTTGAAATTCGTTGGTTTAACCATATGTTAAAATAACGTTAACGTTAATAGTGGTAGACGTTATTTTTTAGAACTACCATATCTCTCTATTTTGAGATTTGTTGCTTGCAGTTATTATTCTACCATTATAAATTTAGTCCGCTTTGCCATGAACCTATTTTTCATTTATTATATTTACGGACATGAAATCCTTTTAATTCTACCATATCTCTCTAATTTAAAATTCGTTGGTTGCAGTTATGATTCTACCATATCTCTCTATTTTGAAATTCGTTGGTTTGTCATAATTTGGAAATATTTTTTTCTAACGTTGCCGTTGGTGTCACTTATTTTACTAATAATTTGGTTGACAGTTACCTTTTGTGTGCGGTAGTTTATATGACATTTGGAATAGTGATAGTTATAAAAGGAACGTAGTATGTGTGAAGTGAGTCATATTTTTAAAGATTAATACTTTTTCAATAGAATTTAAGAATGGGTACGTCATTCTTGTATACGATTGTGACTAAAAATATACGAAATTGCTTGTCCCATATGTTTTGCTAAAAAGATAATCATGAAAATGGGTTTAAAAAAATCGACAAATTCCAATATAGTTGCACCCCTAGTTTCACGTCATAATTTGGTTTTGGTAAGATGTTTTTACTAACACGACAGACAAATTGCTTGTGTCAAATAGTTTATTATTTTCTTTGTTTACATTAATAGTCTAAAAGCTTTCGGCATTATTTTCATGTTTAAGATCAATTTCTATCCACATGTTGTATATTGTAGTGTTATAAAATGGTTATTCCATATAGTTGTAGTAAAATTAGAAGTTGTCATTGTGTATTTGAAGTAATATTACTGAAAAAGCGTTAATAACCTCTTTAGGTTATTAACGCTGACAGTGTCATGAGAGCCGTCAGATGGATGGGAAATAGTTGATATCTCTCTCTGCGTCGCACACAAAATGAACTTTTGTAGATGTAATTAAATTAATTAATAAAATAGTGTGGCCGCATTAATTCCCCTTGAAAAGTACCCGTTGGGATGCAGCAAAAATCAAATTTTTCATATAGAAAACTAATGGTGAAATCACGAAAATCGCTCACCCACCTCACATTTTCGACACCTTCTCACTAGCAGCTGATATTTCATGCAGATTTCGCCGCATATCATTGCAGCTTGCTGAATTCTTAAAATTAAGTATTTCCTTGTTAAACGGGGTTAGCGTAGAATTTAGCTTTCATAGTACTCCAAACGTACAAGTCTAGCGAAATAAAATCCTGGTTGGCCAGGCCACTGGTCCAATATTATTCTTTATGCCATTTCTCGCTAGCTGGCCAATCCATGGTTGACGATAATTGTTATTGAGCCATTCTCTTACAGCTATTCCAAAATGCTCCATCCAGTTGTATCCAACTCTCATGCTTTAATTAATGGGTACATCCTCTAGGTTGTCCAGCAGATTATTGTTAAGAAACTCCAAAAACAGTTGCGATTTCCATCACACCGTTAATGGTTATTATGAAAATTCCTTATTGCATTCCTTGAAAAACTCGCTTCATCAGTGAGCAAACAGTAGTTGAGGAATTTCAACAATTTTGTGCAAAAGCCATTGACAGAATACCTAACGTGGAGAAGAAGTGTCCTAGAATGCGCCAAACAGTACTATTACTTACATTCAAAACCTCAGCAACTTTTCCAGTAGAAGTACCTGGATTTTCTTCAACCATGGTCAGCACATCCTCTTCCAGCTCTACCGTTCTTGCTGTCTTTGGCCTTCCTGTTCCTACACGTTGTTTTAGTGTGCCTGTTTCATGAAGGCGTTGACGAATGCTTGATTGCTTGATTAGGAAAACTTTCCGCTAAAAAATGTAAACTGCAGACTTTTATACGATTGCGACTCTGCTCTGCATTTTTATGAGTCTCCATAAAAGAATTCACAAGTAACTTAATATTCAATTTTAAAAGATGGCAAGGTAAATAATCTAATTTGTAAGTACGTATAGTGGAGTTCAGGATAAATGGTACTTACTAAGTTGTATTCCGATATTGCCCATCATAAAAGGACCGGATTGTTTATTTATTATAATTTCTGAAAGCAGGTATTTTGTCCCTCGGCCAGGCATTATTATTTAGTCTTTTAGATATAAAAAGACGGATACTCTACATAAACGAATACAGCTCACACGTACATAGGGAAACACTGTAGATTTGCAGACTGTATGCCCCTGAAAGCGGTGTCGTTTCTTTGATCAGGGTTGAATAAGCGATGTGTGAAGGGTCTTCCTTATATTTTATTCTGTAGTCTTTGGCTGGGTCAATTAATGAGGTCATATTTGCAACGAACGCTTATTTTGAAGGCCTTAAGGAATTTTGTTATTTAGAGGGGATACAAAAATTAGAAATACGTACGAAAGGAGAATAATAGGATTCCTTTAAAAGTCATGGACTTATCAAACCACCCTCGTAACACCATGAAAAAACTGCTTTTACTAAAACAAAAGAGAAGTATTATAGGTACATAATATGAACAATTCATAGTACACTAGATACTACATCAAAACTAATATTAATACCTGCCTCAAACGGCCATTCTTTGTGCTAGAATTCAAAGCTCAATCCATGCGATTATTAGATTATTTTACCTCAAATATAGCGAATAGTGTTTCGGACATTTTGGATTTGATTATTCGGATGTGCATGTCGGCTTACTCTATCCCGTCGTTTGTTGTTTTAACGTGATTGAATTTTTTATGTGTGCATTTGTCAGTCAGTGTAACGGACGACGACGACTCGTAATATAATCGAAATGGCTATTTCAATGGTTTATAGCACCATAGTGGATTTGGTTTTCAAATCTGTGTCAACCATGTCGACATTTTTGGCACAGGCAATATTTTCGGGTAAATATACTACCAGTTATTTATTTTTTTATTTAGGGAAGGTTATTCATATGTTTTTACATTATACTAAGCAACAAAACGATACGATACGATTTTTCTACGGTACGGCAAATTAAACGTATCGTAGAAAAACAGATGTACAATGTGTGTGTATATTTAAAGTGCAAAAAAAGGTGGTTCGCATTCTGGCAAATGCTGGATATCTGGAGCATTGCAGGCCCATTTTCAAATCTCTCAATATAATGCCTCTCCCGTCTTTATATATATATTATCAACTGCTTGAGATTCACAGATGTAAGCCCGATTTGTGTATTAACTCAACTTGTCATGAGTATGGTACGAGATCTGTGGACTTGGTAAGGGCTCGGCGATGGAGATTGACTAAGTCTGCAAAGAATTCCCTACAGATTCGATTGTATAATGCACTTCCTCGTAGGGTCCGGAAGTACAGTTCAGAAATGTTCAAAAGAACTATAAAATCATACTTGCTCAAGCATGCTTTTTATTCTGTGGAAGAATATTCCAAGGAAGTTGTACATTTTAGCAATTAGTCGCTTTTAATTTGTTTGTACCTATGTTACTTACACTTTCATGTTTTTTGTTGTAGATATAATTTTTTTATTTTGACGTACTGCAATTGTTTTGTACAAAACGTAGTCAATAAAGATTATTATTATTATTATTTTCACGCGGTAAAAGAAACCATTTGCTGAAGCGGCCTGTCTCCAGCGGTGTTAATTCTCCCTATGTCTGCACCCTCCAGAAAGAAATAGAATGAAGTGTTCTGGAGTGTGCAGACACAGATGGCTCCCCGTCGTCCCTACCGTCTCCGACCCCGGCAGGTGTCAGGGGAGCATGGCCGATCGTTCAATTCTCACCCACTCCACACGCCGTGTGGTTAGTGAGTGAGAACCCCAGATTCATGTGCCCTGAGCAAACGCAACGATCCGAGGATGACCTGTTTCTGCATCCCGCTTGCCAGAATATCCGCCACGTTGTAGCAAGCAGGGATCTTCTGCCAGCGTCTGGCGCATGCCTCCCAATGACCCGATAACCAGCACCACAAGGACCACAGAGTGTCGTGGGTACATCCTACGAAGGTCATAGAGGAGATCCTGATACTTCGTCCGTTTCTCATTCTCCTTGACAACAATGTTCCTCTCGGCTGGAGCCGAGAACTCGATGACGAAAAGTTTTATTATTATTATTATAATATGGCCCCGGCAAATTATCTCACGAGTTGACAACATTTATTTTAATGCTTTGGAAGTTTAGTACCTCCAGTACAGTTGTTGCATGAGCACGACAAAATGACAGTTATAGAAATCCAATCTTCTCCTCATTGACTGTCGAACTCAAAAATACCAGGGTTGTTTCTAATCGAATCACACCCATCAGCAATAATGCAGCATAAATAGCAATTCTTGCTACAGATTGGTCGTATTTGAAACTGTGCATTGATGTTGACGATTCTGTTGGAAGCTTCTATAAGAGACTCTATGCATTATTTGATTTGCACGTACGTAAATTTCAAAATTATGCAAGATCATTCCCGGCTTGGTTCACTTGTGATATAATATCTAATATTAAGCAAAAGGATAACAATTTTAATAAATTCTAGAGAACTCATGATAATGGATGTTATACAGAGTTTAAGAGACTCCGGAGGTTGATTAAGTCTGACATTAGGATTTTTTATCGCAATTATATGCAGAATATTCAGGATACTTTAAAAACTGATCCCAGGGGATTTTGGTCCTATTTCCACCAGCGTACTGGGTCATCTAGGATCCCTAATGTAATGCACTATGGTGGCAGAACATATGTGACCAGCCTGCGACGGTTTTGGATGCATTTGGTGAGTATTTCGAGAGTGTACCGTGCACTCTATAGTAAACACTACCACGCATGTTAATGCTATCACATCGGAAGATATAATGGCTGCTCGCCGAAAGATGAAGAATAAGATGACGGCGGGTCCTGATCTGGTACCTTCTTTTCTTATCAGGGATTGTACTGGAGCTTTTGTGGAACCTTTGGAACTCATTTTTAACTTAATTTTGAAGACACAAAAATACCCTGATGTATGGAAGCGGGCGCGGGTTGTACCTGTCTTGAAATCAGGAGATAACCAATTATCGCCCCGTGTCTATCGAATTTCTCAAAGATATTTGAAACAATTTTATATGCGCGTATTTACAATAATCTGTGTAACGATATCTCTGTGTTTCAACATGGATTTGTGAATCATAGATCGACAATTACCAATCTTACACACCTTACACAAGAGATATCGGAAACCTTGGATTGTGGTGGTCAAATGGATGTGGTATACACGGATTTTTCGAAGGCGTTTGACAGAATGGATCACGGTGTGTTGGTTAACAAGTTAAATCAATTTGGGTTCTCGAATGCCTTGCTTAGACTAATAGTGTCTTACTTGAGTGGCCGCAGTCAATTTGTTTATTATAGCAGACATACATCCAATGACTATACAATGACATCAGGGGTTCAATTTGGGTCCTCTGCTTTTTCTTTTATTTATCAATGACCTAGTCGAAACTATTCAGGCAGGAAAGTTTTTGTTTGCTGATGATCTTAAAATTTTTAAACCTATTACAACTAGGTTGGATTGCTTGGCGTTGCAGAACGATCTTAATAACTTGTGCGACTGGTGTGACATAAACAAACTATCGCTAAATATAGCAAAGTGTAAATGCGTCACTTACTCTCGGAAGAAGAAATTCATTGTTAATTTATATACACTGAACGGCATTTGTTTGTTCCGATCAGACTTGGTTACTGACCACGGAGTGATATTCGATTTGACACTCACATTTAATGAGCACATTAAAACCAGAATTCAGGAAGCAAGTCGTATGTATGGCTTCTTAGTGCGAAGTTGTAAGGGATTTGTAAGTGTAGATGCTCTTATTGCCCTTTATTTTGCCTATGTTCGCTCTAAATTAGAGTATGGATCTATCATTTGGTCCCCATTTTATTTATATCATAAGCAGTCATTAGAAAAAATACAACGTAGATTTTTGAAATATTTGGTATGGAAGCAGGATGGCGCTTATCCAAGTCGAGGATACGATCAGGGACTTCTTTTAGCTCGATTTTCAATGCAAAGTCTTGAACTTCGTCGTGTTTTGTCATCTTTAATGTTTTTGTATAATATTCTCCATAACAAGGTGGATTGTTCTTATATTCTTTCAAAACTAAACTTTAATATTCCCAGAATTTCCACTAGACATGATTGTTTGTTTAGATGTGAACGTGCTAGGACTAAGGTTCGCTATGTAATGACTGTTAAATTTAATGGATTAAGTCACTGATTTGGTATATTTTTTGATAGTGTTAGTAAATTAGAACGTGTTGTTCATGCGGATTTGGAATTTTGATGTTCTTTTTTTTTTTCTTAAATTAAATCTAAATCTTAAGATATTAATGTAATAAAGTTTTTGTATCTAGAAATTGTCCTATAAAGGGATTTTGTAAATCTGTTGGGCAATAAAGCTATAATTATTATTTATGTTGGTTGTAAGAGTTTTTGCAACTATTATTGAATTTATTCCATTTGGCTGATACACACTGTACATACATGCATTAAAATGATTATTATTATCATTTTAGATTAATATACTTGAAAATTGAATACTTTCACTATATAAAAAGCGAGATATGCATATACACTAATTACCCAGCAAACCATTTTCAATTGTTTCTAAAACTTTCTTTTAATTCGCATAATAAAATAATTGAATACAATTACATAGTTAGTAACTAACTTTTAATTTATTTTGTATAAAATACGTCAAACTTGAAAATCAGAAAAAGCCCTTGAATTATTATTATAATTCAATAGAAAATTTAAAATCTATTCTATCCAATAACGGCTGATGGTTTCTAATTGATTTGAATTGAGACGCATCTGGCGAGTAGTACAATGTAGTGTGGTCATTTTATATTGATATCATTTTGATTTGATGTAAATTTTTTATTTTCAAAGATAGATAGATGAGGTCTGCTTTGCAGTGAACGTCTTGGCAACATCTTAATCTTAAATAGTAATTTCTTCTTACGTTACGCAACATCTCAGGCGCGACCGATCTAATTCCAAGCGTTATTGATTTGGTAATGGGGCAGTGCTCTATCTTGTTGAAACCATAATATCATATTCGCTGGAATTTGTGCGGATTTGCTGGCGATCAGGACATAAGTTTGTCAAACGCCACTATTATTATTACCACGACATTATTTATCGCCGTTCAAATTGCCATCGATAAAAAAGGGACCTAATGATATGATCTCCAACAATTCCTGCCTAAACCAGGGGCATAGTAATGTCGTTACGGGCCTGTGTTCCAAGGAATTTCCAGGCCCACCCTCTCAGCGCCACATCCATTGAAAAACAAAGTACCAATATTTATACGTTTATTAAGAAATCAAACACACTTAACCAAAGCTTAATTTAAAATATAAAAACTAAAAAATATACATGTTATTTCTTAAGCCGTGCAAGATAGAGAGTTACTTAAATTAGACAAAATTTACAGATTTTGATGCCTATTGAAAATCTCTTTACTATGTAGGCAAATTCTCTTTAGTTTGTGAAAAACGCCGAATTTTATTTTCTTAAATATTTTGAAAACTATTGATTTTCAACACAATGTTTAAAACCAACAGTTTAATGGTTCTAATATGTCTACAAGATGTCACTTACAAAAATACATCCGCCTTACAGCTGCCACCATCAACTTTGTTTTTTTTTTTTAAATTGGGACCTGCATTTTAAATTATGTTTTCTAAAATGGTTTGTCACTAACCTTAAATTAAGGTATAACTCTTATGTTATAGACATATTAGAAGTTACAACCATTAAACTTTTGATTTAAAACTTTCTCTCGAAAATCAACAGATTTCGAAATATTTAAGAAAATAGGATTTGGCATTTTTCACAAATCGCCCTGTATTTCAAAAGCTAGAAAGGATTTCTCTACACAGTAACGAGATTTTAAATAGGCATCAAAAACCGCATCTAATTTCTAATTTAACAAACTCTCTATCTTGCAGGGTTAAAAGTTAAATAGTCTTGCACTATTAAATAGTAGCTACCCTGTACATATAATTATTAGGCATAATAAAATAACTGATCTAATTTAAAAAAAAAATCTCGCATTAATATTCGAAAAAATCGATACTATGGAAGACACGTCTGTTTTTCGCGCAATCCGGTTCTCAATTGACAGAATTGACAACCCCGAGAGCCTTTCCTGTCCCATGGTGTTCCTAAGAAAACTTTTTATCAATTTCAACTTGGCAAATGAACGTTAGGCTACAGATACAGGGTGACTCAGGAAAATGTAGCAAGCCGTCAAAATTTCACTGAAGCTACTACAGGAACTGAAATTTTCAATTTATATAAATTCCATTAGGTCTTTAATTGATTTTATCTTACATAAATCACCCTTTAAACAATTCCTAAATGAAACAAGTTGAGTCGATATCGTATCGGAATATTTGACGTACAATTCCTGACCCATCCGATACTATTCAGTATCAGATACTGAATCATCACCTAACACATCTGCAGATAATCCACGAAAAGTTTTGCAAATTTCACTTATCCCGGACGTTCTATTTTTTAACTGAGATATTATGATATCTAACGTTGTATAAAAACTTTTATTTTGAACCAGGCTTCATTTGATTCTACTTGAAAATGAGTTTTCTTTTCATCAAAAAATCGTTTAGGCCTAGTTATTCTCATTTGTGAAAACTCCCTTTTCCCCATTCCGCAGCCAAACTACTTGATTCGCTTATCAATCAGTGTTTTGATATTTTCGAGAGCAGTATTTAACATTTTTGAGGCTTGTTCAAGGTTTTGCTGATTATTTTGCAGTGGTTTCGAAGGAGCATCAGTACATTTCAAAATTTTTGATTGCAAAATGATTAATATGATAGTTTCAAATATTTCTATTTTTTTTTTTTCAAAGAATTTGCTTCGTCAGCCTCTGTTTTGTTACAAGAAGTCAATATAATTTCCGATAAAACTTTTAATCAAGTCAAATAAATGTAAAAAAAATCCTAAAATTTATATGTATTTAATATAGAAAAGATGCAGAATGTATAGTACCGGGCCCCTTGAGGATACCGGGCCCGTGTTCCGTGCGGAACACGCGGAACACTGGTCACTACGCCCCTGGCCTAAACGTTAACCTTTTCGTTGTGTTGGGTATGATATTCGACACATATGAATAACCCGGTAGATACTTTTCAGATACTTATGTAATAGCAACACTACAACGAAAAAATTGAGCCCAACGGATAACAAAACGAGCGAAATTACATAATATTCGTTAGTATTTTAACACACCTCTTTATAATAGGTTTGTTATGAATGTAATAAAATCTTTAAAGTAAAAACTATGTAATATTTTATTAACATGATGTGGATTACGTAATTAATTAACTACACTTTGAAAATGATGCTCTAACCTGTAATATATGGGGAAAATGGACAGTTTTCACCAATCTTAGATGTCGTTTGCAAATTATCTTATACTTATGCTTATTCTTTGAATTGTTTTTTATTTATTTTTTTATTATATTTTTTTTTGTTTCAAAATATTTTTTCGAATTCCTGTTTATTATTCTATTTATTTGTTTTTTTTTTTTTTGTTAATTTTTATTTTCTTTTTATTTTCATTTAGAACTTCCCACCCTCCCGGGAGACCTTGAAATGGAGGTGGCCAGTCTGCCCCTAAATAGAGGTTTGCCACCAGCAGGAGGTCAGAAACCCAGTAAGAAAGAGGCCAGGTTAATACAGAAAAAGTTGGAGTGTTTAGCTAGAGTCAATATTCACTTACACGGTAAATAAAAATTATGTTTTGCTAACATAAAATAAAATCAAATAGAAACAATCATTTTAATAATGTAATGTGTTACCTACACCTGTTCAAATTTATACTGAAATTGGTTAATATTTTTCCACGGGGTGTCCCAAATGCGATCATTTAGCAGGGCATCTCGAAAACCAGACGAAATGGAAAAGATGTGGTCAGGATATGGCGATTTTCCAAAATCATCCAAATTTATTCGATCAAATAACTTCCGTATTATAACAATTTTCAAAAAATGTGAAAATAATCTTGAATAGATTCGGCAAAGAGGAATACAGTGACGTACTTTGATTTTTTTTGGGAGGACTAGTTCAGGATATATGTATAAACTTTTGTGTTTTTTTTAACACCTATTATAGTGTAATTTATTCTAATTAACAACTTACAAGATATACAGGGTGTTTCAGAAAGATGCGGCCATATTTGAGGGGATGATTTCTCAGGTCCCTTTATGAAAAAAAGTTTCTATAAACATAGGTCCGGAAATGCGTTGTTTCTGTTGAGGTTTTTAATTAGACCTTAAGAACTTTTATAGATGAAAAGTCTGACACGTAGATTGACGATTATTTTTAATTCAAACTGACATCTATCAAAATGTATAAACATAGAATAAATGCATATAAGGTGTCCAAAATATAACGATGTCTTCTAGTTTCAACATCCTCCCTCATTGGCATATTTTGGTCAACCCCATTGAACTTCTTAAAAACTCTAATCGTGGCTTGAACAACGGTTTTGTCATCAAATCAGCAAGTTGATTTTCCGATGAAACTTTTTCAACCGTGATTAGACCATCTAATGCCAGTTCACGGACAAAGAAGTGTCTAATGTGGATGTGCTTTGTTCGTCGGTGGAACTCGGGATTCTAGATAAATTTTATAGCTGCTTCGTTGTCAACTTTCAGCACTGGTACTGACTTAAATTTAGGATTTCATCAAACAAGCGTTTTATCCATATTATTTCCTTAGCAGCTTCGCTAGCGGCCACAATCTCAACTTCAGTAGTTGATGGCAACTGATGTCTGCCGTTGGCTTAGCCAGGTAATTGTCCCATTAGCAAACATGCTCAAAACTCCCGAAGTTGAGCGTCCTGTGATCTCATCACCACCATGGTCTGCATCACTGAAGGCTTGGATTTCCTCTGAGACTCCTAGTTTGTAAATCAAACCAACCTCAATTGTACCCTTTGGGTATCGGAAAATTCTTTTTACTCTTCCAATATCAGTATTTGATGGATTTTCAAGTTTTCGTGAAACAACACTTACTGCGTAGGCAATATCTAGTCGAGTACTTGCCATCAAATACATTAAGGCACCAACAGCCTCTCTATATGGAAAATTCTTGTAACAGCAGTAAGGAATTTGTTTTATTTATATTATCCTTTTGTTTCTTATGCTTAGGCGGCTTACCATCTGCTTTCCATTTGGGACAATCGCGTACTTTATGCCCTCTTAATTTGCAATAGTTACAGGTAAACTGGGTTCTTTGACTTGAAATATGTAACACATCCTGCTTTGTTTCAGTTTTACCACGTAACGCTCTCTCATAGGCACACAGCTGATTTGATAAGTTGTCTATAGTTCTATCTTTACTTGACATTAACATCCATCTTGTCTTGAATGAGAAATACTCAGCAGGCAAGGTCTCTAAAATTTTACAAAGTAGGAGAACATCAGGTAAATCGCACTTGCATGGATTTATTGCAGTTATTTTGTCTTTAGAGATTTATTTTTGTAGAGCATTCCACAGATTCTTTAACTTCGAGGTATGAGTCGCAATATCATCATCAGCTTGTCTTATATAGCTAAAAAATTGCATACAAACGTAATACGTCTTGTCCTCGACATTACTATCATATAATCTATGCAGTTCCAACCAAACATCTCTAGCCGTAATCGCATTACTTTTTCTAAAGTTTGTGTCATATTAACAGTCAAAATTAAAAGGACGCTACTGTCAGCTTGATTGAAGTCTAAGAAATCTTTTTACTTCTGCTATTGCATTTTCTTCTACAGGCTTAGGTGCAACCAAGTTACCTTCAATTACACCAGACCACCTTTAATTCCTCTCAATAAAATGCATAGTTTGTATTTCCATGTAGTCCAATTTGTTTTACCTTCAAGTAAACCTATTTGAGCTTTACTCACATCCATTTTTCTTCAAAGGAAGGTTAAAGTTTTTTTGTAAATAGCGGTTTTCTTAATTTCGAATATTTCCTTACCGATTTCCGATTAATATTCACATGAACCAAATCTGTCATAATTGGTTTTAAATGACACAGGTTGCCACATTTGGCATTCGATAATGTCTACACTTAAGAAATTAAATCAAGAATTGGACCAGTCAGAACCATAATTAACAGAATGAGAGGTAGGTTGTGCAGTCTCAACTTTCATGTTAGAGTCAGAATATTGAGAAGATACGTTTTCTCGGTGTTACTATATAAGAGGGAATCCTTGACGTTAAAGAAAAATACAAGTGATCGACTGGAAGCATTTGAGATGTGGTCATATAGAAGAATCTTAAGAATATGTTGCCTTAATTATAACCTAACTTTTTTTTCTTGTGACTTTTATTCGATTTGTGGCAAAAAAGTGATCAAATAAAGTTTTCTACATCAAAATGGCATACTTGTTCTTTATCGAAAAACTTAAAGGTTTCCGGGAAATTCGAGTTTGAAAATCTTAGGACAAAACTGGTCCTTAGTACACAGCATTAATAACGTTTTATTAATAATAATAATGATTTTATTTGCAGTTCAATTAACAAATTAAAATAAACTAAATTCTAAAAATTATAATACCCCAAGAACTACAAAAAGGGTTAAAAAGGCAGTAGTACTGATTTTAAATTTTAACAATGTTACACCACAAAAAAGAAAAGAAAAGTAAACACAATTTTCCTTTCGAAATCATTCCATAATATAAGTATGTGTTATTAACAATATTTATAATATTAACTCTTATTACTATACGAACTACTAAAAACTAAAATCATATAAAAGAAATAATAATTAAAAAGATAGAACCGAATTTGTAAAAATTCAATTTCTGTATAAGAGCTTGCTGAAATGGCACCTGAATCTGGATACGTTGTAAGTTTTTAATTTTAAATGCTGTGTACTAAAGACTAGTTTTGTCCCAAAAAAACTCGAATTTCGCGAAAAGCTTTAAGTTTTTCGAGAAAAAACAAGTATGCCTTTTTATGTAGAAAACTTTATTCATTACATTTTTGACACAAATGGAATACGAGTCACAAGAAAAAAAGTTAGGTTATAATTAAGGCAAGGGTCCCCCCCGTTTACCCGCCAATGGTCATCCTTTTTAATTCTATTTCATGTCAGCTTACGACATTTAACTAGTTGAATAAATCTGCTACATTTGATTAATTCATCTTTAACACCCTGTATCTTTGCAAATAAGGACTTTTCGAAAAATGACAATTTAGGTTTTTTTCGCTCACAAATTTTGACCACCTATTTTAGAAACACCTTGTATATCCCAAATTGCTAAACAATTATTCTGCGAAATGTATAAAAAATGATAAAATATTAGTATTTGACGTGACGAATGTTTTTGTAAACAAAACTGCAGACCTTACGGGTACATTTAATTTGACGCGGATGCTCAAAATAAGGTCAACTATCTTTCATTAATAAAGATGCAAGAAATGTATCGATATATTCGTGTGATTTTTGGCCATTTTTTTATTTCGTCTGCCTCACGATGCGTGATCTTGGAACACACTATAGACAGTTTCAGCACTACGGAGTTTATGCAACTCTGTGCAATACAAACAAGTATAGAATGAGTATTTTTTAATTGCTTTCGATATTGCAAATAAATAACGTTTTCGAGGCAATATCAAAATTGTTTTTGCGCATTTTAAGTTTATTATTTGCATAAAACCATCACACTATTACTTTGTAAAAGCGAACATCCGCATATTATTATTATTTTTCGATAAAGCTTCCGTTATATTATTTTTCCTGGATTAATATTTATACTATCCACCCATTCGTGACCTAGTTCATCAACTATACCAAATACTGTAGACGCATTATGCTAGATCTACAAAATATGTGAATCATTGTTGTCGTCATTGGATATACCTATATGGTGTTCGTTGCTACACTGCTTTTAGTTTTTATACAGGATGTCCATTTCAATAATAAAAAGCTAAACCACTCTTGCAACTTTTTGTTTGTTGTGGCGCGAATAGATTACAGCTCTTTATTTGGATATTAAATTAATCCTTTCGGATTAATTATAAAAGCCACCGCATGAATGAAAAAATCTAGGTTCGTCAATGGCTCTTATATAAACTATACTTGGTGTTTTAACTATAGAATATTGAACCAAATTCTGCCAATATCTATAGAAAACTTTGAGAGGCATTCCTGTTCACCCCTTATTATTATGATAGTTTCTTTTAATTTCCTTTTTGTGGAGTTAGATCGAATTCTAGAATTTCGACATTGTCCCAAAGAATGAATGCTATGACCTAATGTAGTCTTGGTGTTCTTTTACTCTAACGTTCAGTGCCTACATGTTTCTCCAATATATTTGTTACAATCACATGGAATTTTGTATTGTGAGTTAAAATTAAAATATCTATCTGTGGGTTTTTTTCCCATATATCTTGAATCTTGAAGGAATTATTATTTTTAGTTAATAAGAATGGAAAGATAATTTGATATTTTCTTCTATTTTGATTGATTAATATTTAGAATTTTAAATAGTGGACATTAAAATATACAAATAATGAGCTTTAATATAAAAAGCATGCGACTTTCAGTATTTTCATAGCCTCTTTGGTTTTACGACATAGGGGAATTACATTTACTATCATCCTTTGTGTCTGTGATATTTTATTACACAAGATCTATTTTACCTTCCCGCACAGGGAAACTATTGGGAACGCGCTAAAAAAAATAAGATAAAGACGGATATAACCATGTTGCAGTTCCCTTTTCTACTTGCTAACGGCTACGTTAGCAAGCAAAATTTCAGTATTTGGGCTCGTTTTATGCTCAGTTTAATAACGTATAAGGAAATCAAATGTGGAGGCCATAAGAAACAACAAAGCTGGCTATGGTTGCAAAAAATCTAGAAAAGAATCGTCAACATCATTCGATTGGCCGTAGTAGTGAATACAAAACTATCAAATTTTATTAAATTTGTTACAACATATAGCAATTTTTCGAAAGACACAAATTTTAGTTTTTCCCAAAAAATTTGAAGAGCATGTAGGTATAGCAGAAAAAATAGTTCAGTTGAAGAAGGCACCGTGCAAAATGTGCATTTGTCAAAAAATGAATAAGGAAACTGGCAATGCAACACCGTAATTCAAAGCGCAAATTTTGGAATTTTATATTTTGCAGTTTCGTATCCCCACACTATTTCAATTTTTAATCTTTCTCTTTTAGTTTATTTTTAAATTCGTATGTTCTACAGTTAAAAAGTATTTTATTCAAATTCTCTAATAATTATTACTCTAATTAATTTTTCTCAGTGCCCGCAGTTATTCAGTAAATCACAATTAATGAAAACCGCACACGGAAAATTGTATTTCCAGATCAAGATTATTAACTTAGCCCAAGTATATCATAAACTTATACAGTATGGCCCATTAGTGTGTGGGCGGAACATATCTCAAAATAGACAAAAAAATCCTTTATAAAACAACCCAAAAATGTTTTCAATTATACAGGGTAGTTCACAAACGCGCAACAGAACAAACATGTTTTTTTCTTAATGCGACACCCAGTATATTTTAACATACATATATGCCGCTCTAAAAGACAAGAAAAGATACATAAGGGTTGATATGTCTAGTTCCAGTAGTTTTTAAGAAACTAGAAACATACCAACGTTTTCGTTTCAGGACCTTTTGAATTCCCTTCGTTTTACTGGACTTCATTGACCTCTGATTTGAAATTTTTCAGGATGGTCACATTTTCTAAATTGTATTTTTTTGGTACCCCCTATAAATCTGCTTAAATTCATGCATTCATTTCATATTTTATGAGCTTAAGGCTAACCGTTTTCCAGCAGGTCTCTTTTGCATATATTTCACTCACAGTCACCTCTATACCATCATTCCGCCAAAATATAATAATTTACGCGCTGTAATTTAATATTTAACCCCTTGACCTGTTTACCAGAATACACCATAGAATAACCAAAACTTGCAGAATAATTATTTAGCATTTGGTAAGCTTTGGAATAACTATATACGAATATACTTTGTAAATCATCGAAAAGATGCCGCATTTGACTGGATACGGGACACTGTTTGTGCTCGAGGGTCGATGTGATGGCAGGAGTGGCAGACGAATTCAAGAAGTGCATAGTTTCAATCTAATATAAGGATGTGCAGAACGCTTCCTTTGAGAGAGACGTGTTCTCCTTTTAAGTATATCTCTGTAGTTGTACAATTTGAATAATTTAAATATCAAATGGCGATCAATAGGCTAATGTATTTTTTGTTATTTAAAAAAAGTCGAATCACTCACGAGACGTGTTAAAAAATCTGAAATTTAGATCAAATATAATTTGACGTAAAATTATATTAAGGAACTCTGAATTACACAAGTCTCTTGTTGACTTGTTTAATTCAGACTTCCTTAAGCGAGAACATGGACTACGTTTTTCATAATATGTAAAATTATATTCTTAAACGAACGAAAAAAATGGAGTAGGTACAAAAAAAACTTGAAGCAAATAAATAATTTACCTTAAAATAAGGTTATATGCTTTAACTAAATATATAGCAACTTATTATAAGCATGTTTAAGTGAAAAAAACTTTTTCTTTAATTGTGAATGATATTTTTCTGTGTGCGCCATCATTGTCCTAATCAAAACTGTGTGTGAGTGGTGTATTCTAAAGACTTCTAGATTAAGTGCTGACCAGCTGAAGACCGTCTGTAGTCGTAGAATAAAAGAGCAAGTCAAGATCCTCCAATTTTCTACTTACTACTACTACTTACTAAATGACGCAACTTGCTCAATATTTTACAGTACTCTACCGACAGATGACATTTGACAGAAGCAGTGTTGCCATTAAAGTTAATGCGCGGGAGATTTAAAAAATCACGGACCTTTTTTACTTTAAAATCTCGGTGTGCTATCGAACAAGTTCACAATATCTTGAATGTATTTTTAAGGACTTTTAATATCACCTCTTACCACCACATGTTTCTAATAGAATATTTTTGAACTACTATGGGATGAGTTGGAAAATTAAAATTAAAAATTTCTGAGCTATATTTTTCAGTGATTTTTTTTTTTGTTACAGCGCTCTTTGCGGCTGTGGAAAATGGACATTTGGAGAAAGCCAGAACAATTTTAGAATCTACAGATGTGGATGTTAATAGGTAAGAAATACTTTTCTAAAGAAAATGCTTGGTAAGTTGTGTGGTATCTAAATCGGCAGAATAATTGTGTTCAATTATTTATATTTGTACGAATTGTTTCCCTGATCTCAGATTTCACCACAGACATGACCTGTTTTAAAAAATCCACAGACACTCTATACCTACATACATATTAAATAATTTTATTAGTACATTTAGATTTTAACACATCTTTTATATATCTTATGTCCATCTGCCTCCATATCCTTTTTGCAAAATGTATTGTTTCACCCGGTATACTGTAATAAAAATATTGCATCCGGTCGAACTAAGTAGTTTTCGCTGATTAATAATTTATAAAAGTTCATGACTCTAACATTGGTATTGTATCTCCGAAATAGACAAAATTTGCCGATTCACATTTTTCCACATAAGCGGTACGCGACGCCACGAATAGACAATTTCATTGGTCGATATTCGAAAGAGTGGAAAAAATCAAAGGTTATACATTTTTATGAAACAGAAAGTTACAAGGAGATTTCTATTTGCACTTCTGTGGAGTAGAAGATTCAATAGAGTTGGAGACTTGGCAGCTCGGACCATGAAGTCTCCCTGAGTTGGAGCACATATGTGTCCGAATGCTCCGTCAGTTTCTCGTACCACAAAACTCTCTTTTTTTTTGGGCCTTCACTCCAACTTCGGCGAAGTAAGCTTCGTGTTTTAGAAGCGATAAATTAACTGTTGTATAAAAGGGTGTTTCAGAAAGACATGGCCAACATTTGTGAGCGAATTGGGGACATCTAATCATGAAAAAAACCTAAATTGTAATTTTTCGAAAATTCCTTATTTACAAAGATGACTGCCTGAGGACGATTTTTTTTAAATATTTTCGAAACGAGTAAAGATGAATTAACCAAATGTAGCATATTTATTCACCTAGTAAAATGTCGTAAACTGACATGAAATTGAATAAAAAATGATGACCATAGGCGGGTAAACGGGGGGACCCTTGCCTTAATTATAACCTAACTTTTTTTCCTTGTGATTTTTATTCATTTTGTGTCAAAACTGTGATAAAATAAGGTTTTCTACATAAAAAAGGCATACATCTTTTTTCTCGAAAAACTTAAAGGTTTTCGAGAAATTCGAGTTTGAAAATTTTGGGACAAAACTGGTCCTTAGTCAACAGCATTAATAAAATTATTGAAATACAGTTTGCTAACGAAAAGTTTTCCAAAATTTTATTAATGCTTTGTACTAAAATTTTCAAACTGGAATTTCTCGAAAACCTTCATTATATTTAAGTTTCTTTAAAACTATGTGACTGCAATATCCTCCTACATAAGTCAATACAGGCAGTTCAGGCGTCAGATTGTCGATATCAAATTGCTCATAGCTTTTTAAATTTGTTCAACATAATGAGAAAATTCCTCGGGATTATCATGCCATGTAAAAATGTGTTTCTTTCTAAATTATCACTTATTTTAACAGCCCATGCAATTGACGGCCCTGGAATAGAGTCTTAGAACTGAGATCATTTATTGTATACCATTCTTCCCCCAAACTAAATGATTTAAACAAATTACAAAATGCTTCAAAGCTTTCGAGACTAGGTAAGTTGTTTATATTTCAAATTTTTAAGTTCACTTTGCTCAATACTTTGTTGAAAACGAATTTAATCTCATCTCTCTGTTAGTATTTCTATTCTACTTTTTCTATGTACCGTATTTTTTGATAAATATTAGGGTTAGTCGGGAAATTTATTGGGGACGCTATCTTTTTTTAGCCTAGGTATATTTAATTTAACTGAAACGATTTCACCGGTTTTGGAGTCCTGTTCAGAAACCTGCCACTCAAAATCATCTACAACAAAATATTGTTCACAAAATACACTAGAGGCACTAGGTACAAAATTTGGTGTTGGTGAATTGCATTAATCCACTTTAAACGTAATTCATCAGATTTCGGGATTCTAAAAACACAAACATTAACACTTTTCGCGTGATTTCCATTACAATTTACCACGCAACAACGATTCAGCATTTTAAAACTTGAAGACACAATATAAACAATAATATTCACTTTACTACGGAAGTATAATAATAATATGCAATAAATAAATGTCCATAATAAAAAATTAATACAATGACAACAATTTTTATATTTGTGTTGTTTTTCTTGAACCTTTTATTATGTTAATTTATGTATATTTTTTGGGTTTCGGTGCGTTTACAATTAAAAACTTTTTTTTTTTATTATATGTTTTAAAATATCATTATCTCCTCATTTTTATGGTCTATTAAAAATACAACGTTCCGGCATTGTTTTTGCCTTCTTCAGGTATATACAATTCACAATCATACTATCATCTTAAAGTACAAATACAGGAAGCAAACATATTGTTTGGCAAATTGATCTGTAACAGCGCAGTGTCCATAAGGGGAATGCAGTTGTAATAAAACATGGCTGATTTCATCCATAAAATATCCAGCGGCGTGCGTTGTAAAAGTTTAGTAATAATTAATAAACATTTATGTGTTACTAACAAAATAAAATTAATGAAAAGTTCTTCACGTGTTACCACTTATCGAAAATAATTAAAATATCTTGGATCTTTTTGTTGCTTTAAGTCACGTTTAGAAACCATAATTAACTGTTTTAAATATTTCTATTAAATATAACGATCAGAATTAGTATTACTTTATAGAAGGTAGCAATCTGTTAGGTTTCGTCAACTTGAGCATCATCATTCTCATCAGTCTCGCTGTCGTCATCTTGTCCTAGAGTTATTGTAATGTGCTCAATTTCCTCCAAAATTCTTCTTCCAACTCCTTAACATGTCGGCAAAAACTATTCCAATCATTACTGGATATTAAAAACTTCTTAGAATGTAGTTAGGTTGAAATTTCCGGTTGTATTGCGGGTTCTTATATATTTAATTTAAGTTTTGCGTAACTCTATTGGGTTTAACTCGCACATATACGGAGGCGTTCTAAGAGATGTTTTTTAAATCGAACTACTCTGATTTTTTTAGCCAATAAAATTGCATATTTTTGTTCCTTGTAAATGATATACGAGAGTTAATAATAATAATAATAATAAAGGCCTTTATTTTTTTTTATATTGGGCGAGTTTCAGTTCAATCATGGCCAATGGCCAATGGCCATAATTGTCTGTTCAGCTAACCCAATAAATACCAAAATTACACACATACAACACTATCAAAATCCTTACTTCATTAGCATTCTTATAACACCTACTAGCAGATCAGATATAATAAATGCAGCAAACAAAATAAATACAATAAACAATAATAAATATAACAAACACAATGAATATAATAAAAACAGTAAATAGAATAAATATAATAAATAAGTGTATCACGGGGTTTGATTTAAAAAAAAAGAAAAAACGGTAGTTTCTTATTCACATATTCGCAGTGTTCTGGACGGAGAGCAAACCGCTATAAAGTTTTTTTTTAAACTGTAACTTAGACATATTCTTACACTCAGCAGGCAACTCATTGAGACATTTAGCTATCTGATAGGAGAACGACCTCTTAAACAATTCTGTAGAATGGGCAGGAATAGATATTGCATCTCTACGACGAATATTAATACTGTGAATGTCAGTTCTAAATCTCAGTTTTCTATATAAGTAAGGTGGAGTTTTGTGTCGCAGTATGCTGTAATAACGGCAGGCTGAGTGCAGATATCTTATGTTCTCCATATTGAGCCAGTTCACGTAGGAGAGAGTGTGACTAATTCTTTGAGATCTTCTTACACCAAAGATCAATCTCAAGCAAGAATTCTGCAGCCTCTGCACCCGCAATTTCATTGCATTTGTAATGCAAGGAGAGTAAACTATATCACAATAATTTATGTAGGAGTGAACAAGAATTTCACATAATTTTGTTTTTAATGTTCTAGTGAGAACGCGGGGATGTTGATAAATCAATTTCAGATTCATAAATCCCTTCCGTGTGCATCGATTCACATGATCAACAAATCTAAATTCTGTGTCTAAGAGGAATCCGAGGGTCTTTACGGTAGTCTTAAAATGCAAAGGAGTACCTTCAATGACAAGTGAGGCCCGATATTCACGTAAAAACTGAGATCTGTCATTTCGCCGTCCAAACACAATAGCAACCGATTTATTAGGATTAAGTTTCAAACAATGGTCCCTGGAAAAATCAGACAAGGCCTGCAAGTCCGCGTTGATTGTCGATACATAATATATATAATAGTTTTAGTTTTAGAAATATCAAAAATCGAGAACGGTATTGAAAAATTTATTGTTACGAGGATTTTTGGACACTGTAATTTTAGTATAGTGTTAACTTCTGTCACGATTATGTTGTTAATCTTTAAAATACCAAAATTCTAAGTAGATTCAATAGAAATTTCCAGTTTTGATGCCTTAATAAACAACAAACAATGTGTAAGCTTGTATTTCTACAAGAACAAAGAAAAATTGTTTTGAACCTAAAACACTAAAGTAACAGAACACTAAATATACAATAATAATTTGATATAATATTTGATAATATTGCAACTCATACACGACAACAAAAGTATAAATAATAACACCACTCTGCCACTGGGTCATTCAATATTACTACGAGGGGCGGCAACAATTGCGGGGAAGAACCACGGAAATCTTATATATATATACTCTAGAATGATAATCCCGTAGTACAAAAATGTAACCAAAAGTGTAGAGCTGTCCATAATGCGCATGATCAACAGTAACTTATTTTTCAACAGGACCGGCTTTGATTAAATGTAATATTACTGTTATAGGTATATTTAAAATTAAATTTTACCATTTGATAACATTCAAATAAAAAAATCGAATAAAGGAATTTAAGAAATAAAAAATTACATTAAATATCTAAATACTTGATTGTCTAACAGGTACAACCCAATAATAATAAATCTAAGCAGAAACGAGAAATAAGTAAAAATTCTAATACTGGAAAATATCTTAAGGACTTGAGCATTCTAATTATTTATTTTATTATTATATAATATTTGTTTGTTTATACAACCACCTTAGGTGTCTTACCTCTCTACAGCCTTCAAAGAAGGGGTGCAAGAAACAGTGACTTCACAAATATTTTCCGTGTTCATGTAAACCACTTCCATATCATCCGTACTACTCGCAATAGTATTTTGTGACAAAACATGGTTGGTAGAACTTTTATTCTCAGCAATTTCATGGAGGATTTTATAATTAAGTATATTCCAGTTTAACAACAGAATTCAAACGAACTTTGTATACCTACACAACGTAGGAAATATATTCTTGACATACATATCATGCATTTTTGACAGACTGCTTTTAAGTAAACAGTGTCTTGATATCAAACGATTAAGAATTTAACTTCCACTCTCATTTACATAATCTCTTCTTTTTAACAAAAATTTGGGAACTGCATCGGGTACGAGGGTGATCCTCTTGCCGTCTTCTCTACAAATGGTATCTTCTGCAGCGAAATGCTTACTGCATATGACATTCCCATCACATACATTTTCTGTACTAGGATCCCAATGCCCGCATCCAAACATCATGTCTTTTTTTTGTTAAGCTAAAAATGAGTATCATGTCAATGGTATCATATTGACTCAAACTGAGACTGTTAGAAACCCGAAACAATAACTTACTGAAAATATTTAATACCAGGAACGAGACCTTCATTTTTACACCACAACACTATACACCTCATTGTTTGTTAAATAAACGAACTAAAACCAAAATAACAAATATTAAAAACAATTTTAATCACAAATAGGAAATAGGTATATCTATCAACAATTAAAATATACCACGAATAAAACCATAACTCAATTATAAAACCTATCTGGATTGTTGTGAAGCCGACTCTGACAGATATTCCCACTACGAGAAACGTCATTTGCGAAAACAGACGATGTTGCGAAATCTCCTAAATTTAATAAGATTTGGAAAAAAATGTTTCGTTCATATTGCTGAAAACTAAACAGTATGCAATTTTACCGATAACATTTAATTATTTGATTTTGTCAAGCAGTTTCGTATGACGCAACATATGGATTTATTTATAAAACAGATATGTCGCATAAATTCTGTAAGGCGAACGACAAAATAGTTTTAAATATGGCAGCTCTGTACTGAAAATAAGTTACTGAGGAGCATGCGTAGTTCGTGGAAACTCTGCATACCCGTTACACTTTTTGGTATTCGGCTGGATTTAATTAGCATTCTAGAGTACATATATAATATAAGATTTCTATGGGAAGAACTCAGTTTCCACCAATTGCGACGTGAACATCCGCATGGCGACAAAACGTGCGAAGGTCTACGCACCAATTAGGATCATTTAGGCGGCGTCTAACCACCTATTTCGTGTGGTATGGCGGATTTTACAGAAGATCGTAATTTATTTTCACAATTTTAATATTCAGTGGTAAAAATATTAGTTATTAAATAAAACAAACAACCACTTAATGCTGAGCTTTTTTCACTATTATTATTTGTAATTGTAAAAAATCGATTTTCAAGTTAATCCTACTTCTTTTCTAGAACTAGTTATTCTTTTTAGTTAAATTTGGCAATATAGGATTTTTTTGTCCGCATTCCTTTCGTTGTCACAGATTCGTTTGCCAAGCAATACGTATTATTGGAGATCTCTATGCGCAAAATTATGTCTGCAAATCGATTGTATGCGAATCCCCCTCTGAAGTTGAATTCCTTTATTTTAGATGTAAGTTCGTTGTACATCAAGTAAATTAGTAACACACCCCTTTGTGTACCATTGATAAATAATAGAATTATAGATTTATTACAGTATTTCGTGCTGCCTGTACTATACTAATTATTTCAATTTCTTAATTGAGTCTTCTACTTCGCTTCACCACGTTTCTGATAATAAAAGTCTGTCATGACTGTGTTTTAATTAAAACGAGTATGATATAAAAGGCTGTCATTTAATATTGTAATAAAGGTTTTCTGTGGGTACAAGCGGAAAGTGAAAATGAACATGTATGTGCCTGTACAATGGAGAGTTACGGTACAGATATTACAAAAAAAAAACAAACTTGGATTCGTGGAAAAAATATTTTTTTTGTGACTAAAGACACTTTTTATGTTCCTTGACAGGTGGTCAAATGTCCCTTTTTATATAAACATTTCCTTCCCTTCCCTGATATGTACCGCTTGATTTTTTGTATTTACGAAATATACAGGGTGTGCAGATTTCGTTGTAATTGCAGAGTAGCTTAGTTTGTTATTGTGAAAGTAGTAAGATGCGGTTTTGGTGACACGTTGCTGCTTTTTTGTGAAACTCACAATGCCCTCATCATATTTTGGGTAACACATACATGTAGTTTTCGAGCTACAGGGCCGAATTAAAAAAAAAACACTTTTCGGACACCTCTCGTATCTCGTAAACTATAACAGAGAATGGATGCAGGGTGTTTGCAATATTTAAGGGTTGATTTCTCAGGTCATTTTATGAAAAAAAGTTCCCATAAATATACGTCCGGAAATGCATTGTTTCCAAGATAGAAGGTGTTTTTTGTAAATAACGGTTTTTTTTAATTACGTAAAATATCTCCTTGCCTATTTCTTTGATATGGATCCAATCTCCTTCTTATTGACTGGCGACCTCTCTCAAAAATACCAGGGTCGTTTTTAATCGAATGACACCCAGCAATAATGCGATTCCTTAGGTCCTCTACATTTTTCACATGAGTAGCGTAAACTAAGGACTTCAGGTGGCCCCACATGAAAAAATCCAGTGGGTTTAAATATGGGAATCCTTACGAGCAACCCGACTAAAGTACGCATTGAAATTCTTATTGCCAATGGTACGTTTTCCAGCATTCCAGGAAGCATCTGTTCCAAAAAGTCGCGATATACATCTCAGGGTAGTCTTCATGGTAGAAACACGGGTCCATTAAGCAATCACCCACAATTCCAATCCAAACTTTCAACGACAATTGATGTTGAAAATGATCTTCAACTGTCGCATGCGGATTTCATAACACCATAAATTCCTTATTGCATTTCTTGAAAAACACGCTTCATGAGTAAACAAAATCAACGTCAACAATTTGGGCGACTATGACGACGACTAAAACCAGCTTCGTCAGTAAACAAAATTTCTGAAATAATGTTTTGTCTTTGGTTTTGCAACCATTCGCAAAATTGTACACAAGGAAAAAAGGCATGTTCCAATAGTGAATGAATTTTTTTGAAATGATATGGGCGAAGATGTTGTTCTTTGCAAATTTGTCTAACTGCTTCACGGTTAAGGTTTCGCACCGCTGAACTTGTTTTCTTGGTGCTTGTTCTCGGATTATTTTCTACCATTCGTAAAACAGTTTCTTCGTTTCGCACAGTGCGACGAGTTCTGGAAACCCCACTATTCAATTTTGGTTTTCTAAAACAGCCATCTTCTCCCAAACGCCTATGCACATCAATAAATGTCCGAACATTAGGAACTTGGCTTAAAGGATATCTTTCTCGATAGATACGTTGAGCTTCGTAAGAATTTGATCTAGCGTCGCCTTAACACATAATCATGCATCATAGTGAACCATTTTTGAAAGCAATTTTGAATAATTAGTGCGAAATCCAATTAAAAACTTAATCAAGGACACAAAATACCTCTAACAATTATTGCATTAGTTTGACAAGTGTCATTATGACACATTATTTAATTTTTATTTATCATTGTTTTTGCAAAGGTTACTTTGGCGCTTTTTGAATAATTTGCGTGCATTGTCGGCTTTTAGATGCATTTGTACTGGAACCATTGCTTCTAGCGACTTGGACAAGGTATACCTTTCTTAAGTATAAAAGAAGGGATAACAATTTTTTTCATTCGAAAATGACATACAGTATACAGCAAAAAAGTTACGACCGATTCAATAGGGATGGAACATTGTATATAGCGCCCTCTATCAGTAATCACAAAACTAAGATCATATTTGAATTTAGCATGATAAAAAACCCCTGTATACCACATTTTATCCATTTCTTGTGAGATTAAGATAGCGTTTACAAATTTTCACTACGACATTTCGTTTTTGAAAAACCATCATCAACATGGTTTTTTTAAATAAGGCCCTGGTATTTTTATTGTTAAATTTAAAGCCATTTTCAATTCAAAAATCGGTGGTATATCCCACGTAATTGTTTCAACAAGTTTTCGGTGCTTTTAGCTGTTATTTAAAATTATTCAAGAAAAATCGCCATAGTTTGGCACTTATTTTGCGTAAAACATTCATCCGAGAAAGGCGTTTTCTAATAACTTCAAAAAGCACAAAAATTTCAACTAAATTTTAAAAAGCGCGTACAGAATAAAATGTGATACTGAGTACTGAGACAGAAATAAATTGTCAAATAATAATAAATAATTGTGAGTAACGACGCTAGAATGTTTTTGCGAAATTACCACTCTGCATTCAAACTATGGCGATTTTTCTTGAATACTTTTAACTAACAGCTAAAAACACCGAAAACTTGTTGAAATAATTACGTGTGATATACCACCGATATTTGAATTGAAAATATCTTTAAATTTAACAATAAAAATACCAGGGCCGTATTTAAAAAATTAATGATGATGATGGTTTTTCAAAAGCAAAACTTCGTAATTAAAATTTGTAAACGCTGTCTTTTTCCCCTCAAAAAGTAACAATGAGAAAGTGCTTTTTATTTTTTCACTTATGTGAAAATAATGTCAGAAATAAATAAAAACTAAATTCGCAAAAAATGAGTTTTTCAAAAATTTTCGGAAACGGCTGAAGTTAGTTTGAATTTGGAAAACACCATTTAAAAGGTGTTTAAATTGTACAAATTTTCTCTAATTTAACCGAGATTGTAATCCCTACCGTTTCCAAGATTCCAATGCTATCCCATTCTTATCGTGGACACAGTGTATATACACTCAACTCCTCTCCGTAATGGATTACTTCAAGAAAGTTAATAATATTTTATTTTTGAAAATTGTGATACATTGAAATTTAATTTTTTTTAAATGGAACACCCTATATTTATACTTGATTTAGGTACAGAGAATGTTACGTAATATAAGGTTGAAAATTTCCCTTTTAGTTTCCGAGATAGTCATGTTACACACCCTGGCCATTTAAAGCATTTTGTACCAGGTAGCTATCGTGTTCTGATTTTACAGCACAAATCGTTGTATAAACCTAATAAATTCTTACTACAACGGCAACCGTTAAAAGCCTCTCCCACGTTTGCACTAACTGTTATATTTTCTTTTCTAGCTACAACAACGATGGACTATCATCTCTGGATGTTGCTGTTTTAAGCAATAATAGACCACTCGCTAAAATGCTAATAAGTTTTGGAGCAAAAGAAGGAAGCAGATGTGAGTAATGTAGTAATTATTATTACGAATTGTACAATAATATTCGAGAAGTACCTATAAACTGTGTTTTATTCTCATTTTCAGTTTCAAACAATGACAAATTGGGCTGCCATTTGAAACAGCTTTTGGGTGAAGCAGAAATGAGACTCCAAGAGTTAGGTGGGTTATTAGAGGAACCTTGTGGCTCACCTTTAAACACAAGGGCATCATTTTCTAGTATAATGGGTAATTCGTACCCAACATCTGCTATGACAGGTATATCACTGAAATAATAATTAATACATTTAATTCCACTTCTAATTAGCAAAATAGTGACAATATTATTTTTTGAAAATGACTCAGCTGGTGAAAAAACCTTATTTAGACCCGTGAATGTCAGCATTTTAAGAATGAAGATATGGGTATTTCGCACGTATCTCAAATTCAAAACATAATCCATTCGGATTAGTAATTAAAGCCGTATTTAGATGGTTATTGTTTATAATTTGAAATAGTGGTGAAAAAAAAACTACTTTGGTCGACAATTAGAAATAAAAAAAAATGCAGGGCAGGTCTCGAACCCACTAAGCTATGGTCAACGGTAAAATAAATAAAACCAAATTGCCCTCGAGGCACGAATAGCTCTCCATATTTAAGTGTAAAGTAATAATTTTATGACCTTTTTGTCATTTGTCTAAAATGTATATTTATTTTTGTTGTTTTAGACATCAGCAAACTTTTTTTAATTATCGAGTTTTGTTCCTTTTTATTCTCTTTGGAGTTTCAGAACTAGTATTTTTTTAATTTTTGAACTCTCTTTTAAACTCGTTGCCTACGCTCAATGTTAACCACCTACAAATATCCTGTAGCATTTTCGTACCAAATGTGGTTAAAATCCGTTAAGTGGTTTTTGAGTTATCAGGGATACAAATTTTTTCTGACCCTTTTGTAGAATTTTCATGGACGCCTATGGTACATTAATTTTTGTCGTGTATTTTTAACACCACCCAACTAACAATTTAATTTTTTTAATTGCTGTAAGAACGTTTATAAAATATATTTTACAAAACACCCATTGTTTTATAAACATTTTCACAACGTTCTTACGCGCCTTATAAACACGAAAAAGGCGCAGATTTATAAAACAAATCGACTCGTTAACGGTTCTATAAATGTTGCTGGTTGCTATTATACAATAGTTTTTAGAACGTTTATAAATATCTAATAAAAATCAAATAAAACTGTTATAAACATATTTTATAACTCTTTTATAAGAGCCTCAATTGCAACATTTTTGCTATCAACAGCAACAGTTAAAGGATATAAACGTTGTTCTAAAATACCTTTTTACACAAAATTGTTTTATAATTATTATGCATTGTTGTTGGTACACATTAATAAAATCTGAACAATCATGGAGGTAAAAATAATATAAAACGCTATAATACCCAATAATGAATAATAAAATAAGTCAGATAAAATTCACCCATGAGCAGATTTGGCTGCGAAACAAAATTTACTGTTAAATATATTGTATATTATTACTAAAATTTTAATGCGCCTCGTGAATTATGTAAATTAATGAATTTAGATTTTATAAATTATATAAAATATTTTTTTTATTGTCACTTATTGTTGAAAATAATCTTTTGGTATATCCTTCATTATGTAATGACTGATTCTGTATACCTTACTAGCTAAGATAATTTTACAAATTATAAAAAATATTAATTTTAAAAGTTTGGTCAACATGGCTAACAATTTAAAGAAACCAAAAATGGCTTCTTCCTTATACGATGCTTATAAAACAAAATTATCTCAACCCAGACGAGTATGCTCTTTAGATAGCTATTATAAAATAACTGCAGAATTGTTTTATACAGGGGTGTATTCGTAAAAAAACATAAATCTCATTATATTTTAAGGATAATATAAAATTAATATTACCTGAAACCCCTTTGATAGCATAAGAATGATATAATGATGATATGATTCTTTTATATCTATCATATAGACACTAGCCAAAATATAAGTAGATACCTATGTTTTATGTAAACGTGAAGAATTTTTTATAAACCAGTTATGGTGTAAAAAAGTATATATTTCACTAAGCTTGATAATGAATAATGAAGCTAATTACAAGTATTTTTCTTGAAGTTTTATGTATTTAGTTATCCTTTGCCGTTATTTAAAATAAATTAATAGTGAAACATACTAAAACAAGCTTTTATATAAATGCTCTAAAAAATCAAAATTTAATTAAAAGGTGCTGCAAAAAATATATAAGATAAAATGTATACAAATTAATCAAGTCTACTCCTGTCTACTTGAAGTATTCGTGCTTGATACTTTGATGTTTGTGTGAGTCGCCGCCGTGTGTCGCATCGTCGCAATATTGGAATAATAATAAAATAGTAAACGGAGTTTTACAAAACAAACTTTAATATAATATGTTTTATAAAAGCTTTTAATGTGTTCTTATAAAACAAAATGGTTTTATAATTACTCTCTTATTAGCTTTTACGGGAGTAATTTAAACATAACCTAAATTGAGCTCTTTGTTTATGTTATGTAGGTATGTATGTTATAACTGCCGTTATTAAAACGGTTTGTTGAGTGTCTTTAAGAGAGTTCGAGGATCTTGAGGTAGAAAATTTGGCATGCGTTTATTGAGTAGGTATAGCAAAAAGCTTCTTCTGGCAAAATGCGGAACATGATTTGATACTGCCCATGTTTTCTTTTAGTTTTGCATTTTTTTCTAGCTCACTTGTTGTGCTTGAAGCATGATATTGATCACCAATTCTCTATTTCGGCTACCCGCTCACTATCTCGTAATAATTCCTCCTGAGAATTTATCATTTTAAACCTGTGTATGATATAACAATAAATATCAGTTGAAAATAAATAAGACTATGTTATATATTAGTTCTAGGTAATGTTTATGACAGCATTTTAATTTTATAAAATATGCATTGGCAACATATTTATTTTTTTATTGTTTTTAATAAAATAACTAAAAAACAATTTTGTAATTATTAATTTGCGCACAAATTTGTGCAGCAAACAAATCGCTCTTAATAACGACAATAAAAAAACTATTTTATTATTACGAAACGTACTTTAACAGAATAATTTTATAATTGTTTTTAAAGGAACAATTTAATCCAGACTAGTACTTTTACAAAATGCTTTTAAAACCAATTATCATTCGGAACAAATTCGTCCTATAAAAAATATTTTATAAACGTTTATAAAACTGTTACGATATCATATTTTATAACTATTTTATTATTTTGCTGTAAAAACGTTCTTAAAACAGTTTTTCTCACAGAAAAGTTTAACACAGCAGTTTTATCACCAAACGAACCTTTAAAGAACAAAAAAGTTTTTACTAAGCGGCAATAAAATAATTATAAAATATATTAGTACTTTAAGAATGTCGAATTGCTAGTTGGGCAATTCACTAGTTAAATAAGAAATTTTTTACAGTTTAAATATTTTTTTTTATTTTACCCCTTTTTCTACTATTTACGAACGCCTATGTAAATAAAAATTTTATGCTGCATTTTGTAGGTTATCTTATATCAAATCTATATATAATTAGCCAATTTTTTCTGGTATATTTGGGAAAAATTTTTTTTTCGTTTTTGATCCTTTTTTTAGACTATTTTCGAATGCCTGTTTGAACCAATTCATTCGTGGAATATTTTTTAGGTTATATTGTATCACAAATATGAAAAATTATTCCATATTTCAAATAAAAATTAGGAAATATATATTTTTTATATTTTGACCCCTATGACACATTTTATAAGTTATATTCTATCAAAGCTATAAATAACTAGTTAATATTTCTGCTATGTTTAAGAAATACGATTTTTTTAAAAAAATTTTACCCCAGTTTACACTATTTTCGAGCGCCAATGTGGTCTAATATTTTATGTTCAATATTTTAGGTTATATTCAATTAAATGCGTAAAAAATTATGCAGTATTTCGGATAAGTTTAAGAACTATGATTTTTTTAATTGTTTGAACCCTCTTTTAAACCCTTTGCCTACGCTCAGACAGGCACACAGACAGACAGACAGACATTTTTTGAAAACTACTTATTTATGTATAAAATGACCAAAAACAAGTATTTCATTTTTTTTTTCGGATTTTGAATTGAAGATTCCTTATTTCATATTTGTAAACAATTGGTTTAATTTGTCATTTATTTTTTTTTCCCCTTTTCAATTCTACCATTCGACGTTTCGACAATGGTTATTGTCTTCTTCACGGATCTACAATTATATACATTTCCACCACAGAAGGAGAGGAGGATCAATACTTGGACCCACGCTTTTTAATTTATACACTTCAAATTTTCATAATCATTTGCAGTATTGTAAAAGCCAGACATTTGCTGACGACATGCAGGTTTATTTTTCATTCAAACCCTCTTCTCTTGCTGAGGCATGCAATATGATTAACAATGATCTTGAAATGCTGTACAATGTTTCAGATAGGCACTCTCTAAGATTAAATCCGAACAAATGTGTTGTCATGCTTTTTGGCCGCCCCATTGATGTGAAAAATTTATCTCATTTAGTTGAAATTCAAATAAATAATGTTGCCCTAGAACTTAAAACTGAGGCCAGAAACTTAGGACTCATTTTGGATTCTGGATTGAGATTCGATAGTCACATTTCGCAATGTATTAAAAAATGTATATCGTGTTTAAAAATGCTCTATAATTCTAGACATATCCTTAGCTTGAGCACCAAGTTGACGTTGTGTGATTCTTTAGTCTTGTCAGTTTTTAATCACGGTAATGTTGTGTATAATAGTCCTTGCCTAACAGCGCAAGCAAGTGCCCGAATCCAAAAGATACAAAAATATTGTTTACGTTTTGCCTTCGGTATTAGGAAAAATATTCCTGTTACTTATAAACTGCGGGGGTGCCAAATGGCTTGATATGAAGAGTAGGCATTATTACCACCGATATTGTTTTTATCATAAAATAATTAAATCGAAGACACCTGATTACTTGTATAATAAGATTACCTTTCGCACTGATGTTCATAACCTAAACTTGCGACATAGGGGGAGGCTAACTCCGCCTGCACATAGGACAGGAATGTTTGAAAGGTCCTTCACATATGACGTTGCTAAATTGTATAATGCTCTGGATCCTGAGTTGCGGAATTGTTCTGATGTCGTTTTCAAAAGGAAATTAAAAGCAAGCTTGTTGCACCAAATTAGATGATTGTGTTAAGATATATTTTTTGTTTATTGTTTAAGACCCCACATTTTTGAACAATGTACCTACTTATATTTGTTTCATAAGGTGTATAATGTTGTCAAAGCAAATGAATATGATTGTTTATTTTATTGTTATTGTTATTAGTGTTATTATTATTTACAAGGATAAGTGTTAAGACAGACAACCAATGTATTACATTGTTTGGCTGCACTCAGGCCTTTTCAACATGACATGATTTCTGTAATTGTGCTTCATATTGATTAAAGATTATTATTATTATTAATACACAATGTACAGGTTAATTTATATTACATATTTTTTTTTCCTTAAATAGAATCACAAAAATTCTTGAGTTTCTGGTTTTAAAATTACATGAAAACAACTACAATTTCAAAACAAACGATTACATTAACAATAATTAAAATTTATATTATAATGTCATAGTTACCATATTATATTGGTTTCTAAAATATGTTGTCCTCAGCCCTTAAACATCGTGTTGATTTTTCGTTTTGTGAGAAAACGGCTTCTGTTTGCGAAATGAGAGTGGTATTGGTCACTGTCGAAACGTCGAATGGTAGATATGAAAAGGGAAAATAAAATAAATGACAAATTAAACCAATTGTTTACAAAAATGAAATAAAGAATCTTCACTTCAAAATTCGAACCTGATACCAAAAAAAAAAAAAAAAAAAAATTGAAATTGAAAACTAAGGTTCAAGAAAACAAAACGAAAAAAAAAACAAGTATTTCCGGTGAAATTTAAAAAATAAATTTTTCATGAAACTAATAGTCTCCATAGCTAAAAATTCATAAGTATGTGTTTTATTCCATTCCAAACTTCTATACCTCTATAAAAAAACACCCTTTAGTACTCTGTATAACCTAACAAAATTTTCATTATGATGAACACAAATAAGAACCTCTTAAAATTGTGTTCTTTAAACTAGCCCTTTTCTGTGATAGCGATCGTCAAAATTTTAGAAAAACTCCGTTTATAAGTAGGTCCCAATTTTGCATTGGTAATTCCCATCAAAATAAAAATCAGCCTGTATGTTTGTAATGTTTGCTTTCCAACAAAATAGGATTATCACAGCTGTTCATTTAGAGCCAGAATAATCGTATTACATACATCATAAATAATATCCTTCAGGAAATGAATGGAGGATTTTGATACATTTGTCGAGAATTCTCTGGTACCCACTACAATTTACACTCATAAGATATTCATGAATTTCATAGTTGTTCATCTTAGAGAATAGCTGTATCGCTCTACAATCCGTTGAATTATTAATTTCGCTTTAAACTCTTAAGGCTATTGGTATGAAAGTTTAGAAATTGTGAATGTATCTGTATCGTAGTGTAGTGTAGTAAGAATAATATTTTTGTTTGAGGGATTTTTAAAACATAAATAGTACATTTTTATACCTAGGTCATTATTGATCGAGCAAAGTAGAAATTATTCGAGAATAGCAAATTGAAGATTGATCTTTTCTGAGCAATTTGGCTTTTTATTCACTCTGAAAACTCACTTATTAGAGAAGTTACAGGGTTTTGTTAAAAAGGTGCATATTGGCACTAATTTTATGGGTATCCGTGGATCCCATACTTAGAGACCATTCAAAATTAACGTTTTTATTCTAGCGTCAACTGTATAACATTATTATAGACCGAGCGAAAATGCATTTCCAAGAACACCTGCAGGATAAGTTCCCGGAAGAATATCTGGATGATATTGAAGATGCTCTCTGCTGGTGAGGAAACGCTAGGCTATATGCGACGAAACCATCAGGATTGGTTCGACGAAAATTACGAAGAGCGTAAAGCATTGATCACCTGGCAAAATGACCGTAGCTCAACATCAAATCAAATGGCGAAATCTGAAGCATAACGAAGAACTCGATATCTGAAGAAACAGTGGTAAATGGCTAAATCGATCGAAATGCAACGAATGGCAGACAGTAATAACACCAGAGCCTTCCTCAAAGCCACTAAGACCATTTACGGCTCCACTGCAAACCAGGGATGGCTCTCGTCTTCTAAGGGATTGCACGTCAATTGGTTCCCGGTGGAAGCAAAATTTTCAGGAACACAAATGTCGATAATGCAAAACTCGATCGGTTGCCACATTGACCAACAGCGCTTGGGAGATGTACCTTTTCTACAAGAAGTTGATAAAGCTATTCGACAACTTACAAACAACAAAGCAGCTTTTTAAAGAAGGAGGACCTGTGATATTGGAACATTTTCATTTTCTAATAACCAAAATAGGGAACGCCAAAATTGTGTCTGCTAAAATATGCTTCAATTGTCACTATATTTAAGAAAGGGGATACATCCGCATGTGGAAACTATCGTGGTATCTCTCTCCTCTCCATCGCCGGAAAGGCTCTTATTCGCGGATGATTTAAAGGTATTTCGGACTATTTCAGAACCTTCCGATTGTAATGCTTTACAGAACGATCTGAATGTTTTGCAAGAGTGGTGCGTGGAAAACAATCTACCATTGAATATTAATAAATGCAAATGTTTCACAATGTCTAAGTACCGTAGTCCACACGAACTCGATTATCGCATATACGGTACTTCCTAATTGATCACCATTTTCCAACAGATTTAATGTCGATTCTATCGAATTCCGGCGAATAATCAGTTATCAATTATTTCTATTTAAACTGATCAATTCTCTGATTGACTGTCCCCGACTTCTTTCTCAACTAAATTTTAACGCTCCTCAATACCATTCTCGGAACCCCTATTTATTTCAACCACCCCGATTTCGCCACAATTATGAAGGGAAAACACCACTGACGAGGGCTGGCATGCTGTGTGACGGTTGGTTCTTGAATAGACATGTTAATTATGTCGGCGGAATTGTTTTTTCTATTAAACGTGAACTAAGATCAATCGATTTATGAGTCTTTTTCATCATTACTGTTATTGATAGTTTTAAACTTTTCTGTGTACGTGTTAAGTTATATCATTACCATATTTTGTTTTTTTTTTTGTAATTTTTAGATACTATGCATAATATGCTTTGTCTTGTAATTGGGCGCAAGCCTGTTAGACATAATAAAGATTATTAGTATTATTTGAGTTATAGCCAACTTTCGAAAAAAATTTTTAGGTTACTCCAAAGATCAAAAAGATGCATAGAAAATTTTCCAACAACAAAACATGACATGACTTCCTTTGCTCACCCTGTATCAGTGGATAAAAAAAAAAAGAAAAAAAAATGGTCAAGAACCTCCCGAATACCGCAACTCGATATCTATTTCCGTCCCGAAAATATCGAGATTTGAGTTTGGGTACAATTTTCCATTTTGCCAAGACACTGTCCACCAGTTTATTTCAAAATTGGTTAAAAATTATTATCTCAATGTTTCACATAATAATAATATCTTTCTTAGTATTTCAAAAGTACATAGATTCTGTACATAGACACGTCAAAATACAAAACACAAAAAACATTGAGCATAAATTAATTAACACTGAAAATATAAATAAAAATACAATGACATATTTATATAATATACAACAAACTCTTGACACAGCTTAACGAGACTATACTGAGGTGGTAAATTCCTGTATGCTGTAGAACGCATCGTTTGTAAGAAACTCTTTTAATAATTTTTTGAAAATACTCATAGTTTCTTATCTTAGATGGCAGAAGATTGAAATAAAAGTATCCTAAGTACATAGGCAATTTTTTATAAAACTCGTGTTTGGGTCGAGATATAAGTGATCCCTCCTCGAGTAGGATAGTGATGACCATCTCCCCGTCTTCGAGCCTGATTCTTAGAAACAGATACTCGGTTTGAGATTAGTTTATTAAACTTGATGTGCAAAATAGTTAAGTGAGTTAGCAGTTATACTCGGAACTAACTAAAAAACGAGTCTCCTCATTATTATGCTGATGATACACAATTATATATGGCTTTTGATGTAAATAAAATGGAAAATGCAAACTTAATGATGACCTAAAAAGTTTGAAGGAAGTATCTGTGGGTAACTGTCTGACAACAAATCCGGAAAAATCTAAGGCTATGCTATTTTGTAAACCGCATTTGCGCACGACGATTGTCGAAAACCAGTTAACACCAAGCATGGCAGCTAGTCAGATATCTTTTGTCAGATATGCAAAAAGTCTTGGATTGGTGTTGGACACTGAGCTACGATTTACGAGACATGTCCGTGGCTGTGTGGAAAAAGCCTTTATGACTTTGAAATTAATTTATAGTCAACGCGACGTGCTTAGTGAGAAGATGACGAAAATGATGTGTGATTCTTTAGTTTTGTCACATGTTAATTATTGTAGTGTACACCTTGTTTACTGCGTACTGATGAGAACCGTATACAGCAAATTCAAAACGAAGATATCGAACGCAAGAACCTGAGAGCGACAATAAAATCGACGTCGATAACCAAAAGAAAAAGATAATAGGGCCTACCACACAATTAAACAAAGAAAATAGAACAAAACGACTAACAAGCGACTATAACTAGCCATCCTTCGGGTATTTCATCACTATCAATAAACGCTGTTTTGTCCAAACCCTAAATTTAATAGTTCAGCAAAGTTTGAATGCAATTGAAAATATTAATAATTATTTAAAAAATTAAATTTCATGGGATATTTCTACAGTTTTTATTTTCTTTGCTTATTGAATCATTTTCCTGAAATGAATTGAATCGCTCGTCACTAATCCTAACCCCTCATTGCTCTTACTTCCTATCTATCCTTTTCTCTCTTCTACACAATAATAGTTAAGAGTTATGACAAAAATAAAAATTTGATTATCGATAATAGTAATAAAACAAAACTTATATTCCTAATAGTTGTTTCGTTTCGAAATGAATTACCTACTATTTTTTTTAGGTTGCACTGGTGGTGATACGGAGAAACAAGCAATTGCATGGGGTCGCCGAGCAAAAACACTCAAGCGGCTGGTCCTGGGCTTCTCACAGGCACGTCCACCGGACCCTCCATCACTTGTAGCTATTGATATAACCTCATATTCCTGTGTTACTGTTAGACTACAAGAACCAAATACACATGATACAGCTATAGCCACTAAATTTAGAGGTAATTTCTCGATATTTAGCCAATTTACATTGTTTTATTTCTAATTAGTAGTTCTTTATACCAAAAAAAGATCCAGGTAAATCAGTTACACACTCTGTTACCAACTAAACTATAAATATTTGTCACATTTTCTCACTTGCATTTTTTTGTTAAAAGAGTGACAAACTGTCAAAATTATGAGTGTCTATCACACATTTAGAGGTTAGTTTCAATCAAATTTGATATTGTGAAAATTAAATTTATTTTTTGTAATGCTTATAATATCGTCACAGTATAATAAATAATACAGTATTCTGACTTTCCGCTTGCGAGCCGTCCTGCGCATCTCGTCGCGCATGCCGCCATTATGGATTAAAACGTCACAATAATCGCATAGACGTAGATAGATACCGTTCACTCCTGTGTTCAATATAAGTATAGTTCATTGTCGGCGTGTACGAGATAAATAAAAATTGTGTTTAAATCTAATTCTGTGTTTTTGGCATAGTGTTCGTGAGAATTAAAAGGATTTTATTTTTATTAACGTATCTTATGATTAATACAATGAACAATCAGGGAGGTCATGTGTGTGCTGCAAAATGTTGTCCCAATAAGCGGTACACTTGCTCTAAACATTTTTTTCGCTTCCCCACAGATCCTGTTAGGTGAGTAATAAGTAAAAATAAAGATGAATACTAGATAATTTTACGTTTATAACAACTATTTGTATAACCGTAAAATTTATATTAAGAAATGGCAGTATCTAATATGTTTTTAAACTAAATGAAAGTAAAACATAAACATAAGGTGTCTCATGACGAGATAGCATGATAACGCAATCAGCTAGGGGTTATATTATTGACAATATATATATGGCCCTTGTTTGACTAAAATTGCTGAGAACAGAATTCAGTTGATGCAGAATTCAGGCACACGGCTTGTATGTGGAATTCGTAGGGGTGAAAGAGGCTAGCAATAAGATTAAGGAAATCGTCTGGTTAAGAATGAAACAGCATCGGATTTTCATTCACTAATTTTGATCAGTCATTACGCCACCGCTAGACTCAACATCAATCTTTGAGGGGTCATGTTCCTATACGGTTTCAAAATATTACAACGCTCTACCGGAATATATAAAAAGTTTACAGGGGTTTTCGTTTACGGGCGCTGTCTGACACGTAATAGAACAAATTAATTTGTAAACATAAGCTACCTACTTAATTTGGCCAGCGATGTAAAACTATTTTCAGATAGGTTTAAGCTAAAATATAAGTTACGTTTAGGTTAAGTTAGGAAGCACTGCTTCAACTTCTATAAAAATGTCTTTTTTACTAATAAAGTCTTTATTATTGTTGTGTTTATTATTATTATTATTAAAAATCACCCAATCATGTCAACATTTAACTGATACCACCACTCAAGGCTATTTTCAATCACTATGACACACCACAAATATTTCTGAAATTGACAGCGATATTATTATGTACTTAAATATTTTTACAAAAATGAAAATACAGTACTGTGGTTAGAAACCGAAAACTATAATTATTCTTAATCAGGACCTGACTTGTAACCCAAAATGACGGCGTCATACGTCACAGTTTATTTCAAAGTGCCAACGTGGAGTCGGAATGCTGTACTTATTAATGCTGTGGTGATATCATGAAAATTAAATTTATTTTTTGTAATACTTATAATATTGTGCTGTTAAAAAATATCAAAAGTGAGGTTATTGGTTATTAGGTTAGGTAATTAGTGGGGAGTCTACATAGAATTTTGATATAATATGCCAAATAGCCAAAGAATTATGCGAAATGTATAAAAAATGATGAAATATTGTTATTTGACGTGACAAATGTTTTTGTAAACAAAACTGCAGGCCTCACGGGTACATTTAATTTGACGCGGATGCTCAAAATGTCAACTCTCTTTCATTAATAGAGATGCAAGAAATGTATCGATATATTCGAGTTGATCTCAATTTCTTTTCAAGGTTGAACTATTGTCTCGAGGCTTTGAAAGAGTGTATCATTTGTATTATTTAACTCCTGATCATTTAAAAATGTTTTTTTTTTTTACAGTGCAATGGTCAACAAGAGCGGATTTTTCATTTATTACGGGTGAAAAAGACATAACAGATATGGCAAATACTAGGTGTATTATAGAACTCACACAGGGTAGGAGATATTTTTTTAGAGCTGCTTGTGGTAATCTTAAAGGTTTTGGAACGTATCTCACCTCGACACCTACGTCAATTATACCATCCACATGGAGAGAGATTGATGGTAAAGATTCAAGGTACAATACAAACTTAGAACTATGCATTATAACGTCTTGTTACTTTATGTAACAACAAATATAGCCTCTTGCTTTGCATGAACGCGGTAAAACTGAAACTTAATGATATTGTTGTGTGCATTACTGATCGACCCGTAGTAGAGTAGGGGGCATGACGTCTTGTGTCCGGTTTCTAAAAAAAGATCGGTGAGTGCTGGTGAGGTTATATTCCAAAGTCTGACCGATATTTCATGATCCTTTAAGCGGTTTGAGACTTTTCTACCTGTTTCTCCAATATACATTTCAGAACAAGCAGAACATTTTATGAAGATTGACTTTGAAAACAAAATTTTTACACCATTTGCCCCCTTGAGACCTCTATCCGTGGACATACTGTAGGTATACTAACTACCCTAACGGCATATTTGGTTTTGCGACTAATAAGTCACGCCCAATGAATAAAGAAGAGAAGCGAAGGAGCATAATGCATTTTTATAGTTGTCCGGGATGGTTCTTACATATGGCGGCTCAGATTCCAGGAGCTAAGCTTAGTTAAACAAAGAAATTATTAAATAAAAAGATATACAATTGACTCATATCTTTTTATGTTTAAAACAATTATACGTCCACGCAAATAGAAATTGTTCCAAATTAAACTAAATCGCACCTTTAAACACAAGAAATACTATCAAAATACACAACACTATAAAACGACATCAACAGAATGAGTTATACATGATTTCTCAATATGACCGACTTCCGTCTCACGTATTGACTGTCAAACGCCCACAGGCTCCTTCCTTTCTCTTCTTTATTTATTGGTCATGCCCCCTTGCTCACCCACCAACCACGGATCAACAAGTAGTGCGCAGACCGGTAGGCGGCAGGTTAATAAAGCACGTACACAGCAACATGGTTTAGTTGCTCTGAGGAAGCTCACAGGATGACTAGCGAAACGTTAGTTAGTATCTATAATTAGACGCAGGATTTATTCAGAAGGATTGTTTTTTATATGTTTAGCTGCCTGTAGAAGGTTTCTGTCTAAAAGTAATTAAAACCTTTGCTTTCAGGTTCGATGGGAAATTTAGACAATTAGAACAACTTATGGAACAAGTAAAAGTTTTACGACCTGGTAGTGAAATTTTGGAAACTCCATTACCACAAAAAAGGGTGCAGAAGAAGAAAACTACGATCAAACAACTATTTACTGCTGCTAGTAAATTTCAAAAACATTTACGACGGTAATATTTTTTGTGATATAAAGCGTTATTTAAATTATTAAATTAATATAATTTTGATTACAGTGGTATATATTTAGCTTGTATCCTGTACCATGAGGATAAAGTATTAGTTACTAATGAAGACTTTTTGCCTGTGATAGAAATTGATGAAACTTTTCCCAGTTGCCTCCACACGGATTTCCATTGGTTAATGAAAATTGCTTGCACTTGGGATGACACGAAATCATTGCGGACAGTAATGGAGGAACATGCTTCTTCTGCCATCCATTTTCGTACAAAGCTGCTATCTGCCGCTATGCAGATGCAATCCTCTTTATGTCTGCAGGTATGGACACAAAATTCTTACTACACATAAATATATTATACAGACTATTGTAACGTTTTTCTGAGATCGTTGTGTGAAATAATAATGCACTTTATTTAAAACTAATTTATTTACACTTAATAACTAAGCACTTAAACAAACTAATAACTTAAACGAACTAATATGACTATATTTATTTTCACTATTTATTTCTACTATGTATTTTTATGTCACAACACTGTTGGGTATCTAGTGACTCTTCATTTCATGATTGATTGATTGTCTGTTCCTGTTATACGTTGGCTATTTATATGTTTTTCTCCTTTCTCGAACGCTTCCAGTAAATAGTCGTTTATTGTACAAGCGAGGAACATTCTACCAAATTAATACAGCGCTGCACCGGACGAGGTATAGTCTATTAAATCTGTACAGAGTCGCCTCTGGTTAGTTTGAGTTTTCGAGAAGGATTACAATAGTATAGCCAACGCGATGTTGCCGGATGTATTTATTTATCATCTCCGAAACAATTTGGATTTAGACCGAAACTTAACACCGTTTCAGCTATAGAAAATTTTATAAATATCGTTATAACCGCTTTTGAGAGTAGAAGGCTTGTGGGGGCTTCTTTTCTTGATTTAACAAAAGCGTTTGATCACACGATATCTTGTTTGGGTAAACTGGAGCGATACGGTATGAGTGCAAATTGTTTGCTGAGTTCCTATCTCACTGGTCGGAATGTTGTATCGATGTCAAAGTCTTCTCAGCCCTTGTTGAGCTCTTGTGGAGTCCCACAGAGCTCGGTGCTCGGACCTCTATTGTTTTTGATTTTCATTAATGATTTACCGCTACATCTGACATGCTCTGACCTGACATTGTTTGCAGAGGATTCAACTATTGTCGATGTTGAACTGTCGAGTGATGTTCTGGCCTCAAGTATGATTAATTCACAGTCGAGGGCTGCTGACTGGTTTGCAGCTAACAACCTCTGTATGAATGCCAATAAAACAGCTACTAAAATATTTACATTACGTGAGACGGATGTTTCTGTCTCTAATAGTCTGGTAAAGTTTTTGGGTGTCACTTTGGACCAAAAGCTAACCTGGGCGGGTCATGTCGAGGTTACCATTGCAAAGTTGTCTAAGGTTGTGTTCATGTTGCGAAGCTAGAAGGGTGAAGTCTATTTTAATGTTTTGAAATCAGCATATTATGGCCTTTTTCACAGTGTGGCTTCATAAGCTTTGTCAATTTGGGGACACTCTTGTCATGCGAGTCGAGTATTCGCAATCCAGACGAGTGGTTCGAATAATGACAGATTTAAAGTTTAGAGAGGATGTCAGACCTAAATTTAAAGAATGTAAAATAATTACACTCCCGTGTCTCTATATCTACAATTCAATTATGTATGTGAAAAATAATTACAATCTTTACATAAAGCATGATGAAGTTCACAACCACAAAACCAGAAGCAAAAATGACATTCTTCCTGAATATATGAGGTTGGGTAGAAGCAGATATTCTGTAAATTATTATGGTCCCACATGCTATAATCATTTGCCAGATAGTTTGAAATCATTGAGCCTTGCAATGTTCAAAAATAGATTAAAGAACTACTTAATTGACCAGGCTTTTTACTCCATTGATGAATTCCTCAGCACTGACTTTCTGTTTTGATGAAGTTATATACATTTCTAGGTTTCTATATTGTGTTATGTAATATTTTAGTATTTAATATGACTTGTGTAAACCTTTTTTGGTAATGACATGTAATGAGAATAAATAAATAAATATATCAAAGTGTAGGGGACATTTTACTATCCGTCACAATATAATTATTTTTTGTACGACTTTTCATTGTTTACCAAATATATTTTTACGTCAGTAGGTTGTATTTACTGGTTACTTAGGCTGAGGCGTCCGTAAGTAAATAATTTATCGTTCGGTGAACAGTAAGTAAACTTAACTGTTTATTTAGATATTGCACATACATTTTGTCAGTATTTTCGAATGTTGTATCGAATAAATTAAACTCTCACTTTAGTGGAAGACTGTCAAACTGTTGTACTGTGAGTAAAACAAATCCTAAAAGCATGTTCTTTATTCGGGTTTCCTCGTGTGAGATGGAAGAAATATTACGCAACTGGGGTGGATAGCATACCAATAAAGCTTCTGAACAAATCCGCTGACGTTTTTTGGCCGATACAGAGCAGTATCTTTTCTGAACAACTCAACAATGCACTTATTATACCCGTATATAAAAAAGGGAATCCCGATATGGTTGTGAATTGCAGGCCAATTGCTCTGTTGAGTACTATTTCGAAAGTGATAGAAAAGGTGGTGTCTGAGAGAATTTTTGGGTTCCTGAATGCTTGTGATGTGTTGAGCAGATGCCAGCATGGATTTTGAAGTGAGTTTTTGACTGAGACATGCACAAGTTTGTACAGCGATTTAATGACCTGGTTGATGGTGATTCATATGTGGTTGCGTTTTTGTTTGATCGGTCAAGCGCATTTGACGTAGTTGACACAGGTTTCATTGGCAGGGAGTTGGATATTATTGGCATACGAGATCCGATAAATGCGTGGATACAATCGTATTTGACCAACAGACATATAGGTAGCGGTAAAAATTGGGTCTGTTGTGTCTGATTTCCGAAACATTGATTCAGGAGTGCCTCAAGGAAGTATAGTTAGTCAGCTGCTATTTTTGCTCTACGTGGATGATCTTCCCAGAAATATAACGCATGCTTGGCTTTTTCAAATTTCAAATAAATGAATTATAATTCTTAAATACACTTTCTATTTGCTGGCCGTTCTTTTGTCTTTTATTGTGTCTATGTGCATCTAATAAATTCGAAATTTATATGAACGAGTTGAGCATAAAATAATCTAGTGATTGATAATATTTGTAAGTGATATAATCGGGAATAACATTATAATTATAATAGTAAAGAAACTATCAACGTAGACGAACAGTTAGTGATAAAATTGATTTTTTTTTAAATTATCAATTTTTTGTTCTGTGTACCTACACAGCGCGTTCCTGCTGCATGCTTGCTGATACCACCGAACTGTAGGTACTCGGGAGGCTTTTAATTGAATATGTTTGCGAGAAATGGAGTCACATCAAGTGTGACTGAGCTGAATTACTATGAAGCTGAGCTGAAGAAGAAATGTGGGGATCGTTGGAGAGTCCTACTTGTATGAGAGAAACTGTTAAACACTCACAGTATGCTGGAAAGTCTTTCTTGGCTAAACCTACTATCACAAGACCAATTGGATCTCTTCCGCTCCCAGATTGTCAACAACTTGATCTACTTCGGTTAAGCCCAACTGAATATCCCCCGTGGATAATTCTCAACATTTCAGTCAGATTCGGTTTGATTTATTTCCCAAAGGACAGTTCAAGTCCCTTACTAATACAACAAATAATGTTTAAACAAGTTTTGAACGACTTCGTCGAGTTTAAGATTATATTTATATACATACACATGTGTCCAAAACTACCAACGATGTGGGTTCTGCGTTTGTCATAGATAACATCGATTATGCATGGTCACTCCTACCTGATGCATCCATATTTTACGGCTGAATTTTTATGCCATCTGGCAAGCATTGGGAATGTTAGACATGCACACAAATAAAAAATGTCGTCATAGTATCTGATTCACTTATTTCGCTCAAGGCGCTTTCAGATCCCATTTCGGAAGACTCCGTTATTAAAATGATTCTGGCCTTACTAAACCACCTTGAAACATTTGGAAAACAAGTTGTATTTGTATGGGCCCCTAGTCATGTCACTATAAACGGCAACAAACTCGCAGATTCCGCAGCTCGTAGTACTTCAGAACGTACTGAGGTTCACATGAGATGGTTATGTAAGGCTGACCTTAAAAACTATTTTACATCTGAGATTGACAGAGCCTGACAAGAAGAGTGGAATAATGCCAATAATAATCTAAAGTCTATTAAAACATAAATCAAACGTTGGAAACTGCTAATATACCTAGCACGATCGGAATGTGTCAAAATACATCGCTTAAGATCATACGACACTGACCCATTCTTCCCTCTTCGAAAGACTAGAACCATCCGTCAATGCTCAATGTAATGTGAGACTGACTGTAATATCGATGTTATAGGATGAATAATTTGATGAACTTTCTTAAAACAACAGGTCTCTATATGAAGATTTAAGAGAATTTCGCAATCTCATGCATACTTATAAATAACGTGTGCTATAATGACCATTGGTAGTCGATGCACCTTAATTAGTTAAAAAAACCTTACATTTGTTACAAAAATTATATTTTTTCAGGATTTGGGTCAAATGTATTATAAACCATTAAGAGATTCCCATGGTACTACCGTATTAAGTACTGTTAACTACGTAAAATCGCCAAAGAGTGTTAGTGTACTGAATTCACGATGGCTGCCTATGAATAAAGTATTCAAGAAAGTAGTTTTAAGTGACGATCATAATGTCTCCGAATTGTTGATGGCCAGTATACAAGAGCAAATCAATTATCATCAGGTATCTGGATTAAAATTGGGACGAGGCTTATATTTGGCGTATTTGAAAATGCAAAGCTCCGTTGATTTGATACAAGTGGTTGTGTCGTCAAAAACGCCGAACATGTTGCCGCATTGCAAAGTACGAGACAATCCACACGTATCGGCGTAAGTATAAATTCTTAATAATAATAATAATAAACATTTATTGCCCAACAGTATAAATACCAATAACAGGACAAAATTAGATTACAAATACAAACATATTATCAATTAATAATTCAATTAACACACACTCATTATTATAGGTACATAGTACCGTAAAATAAATATGTGAGATATTCTCTGGACCTTCAACATTAGGAAAAAATCCCAACCTCCTATCCCCCTATCAAAAATAATTTTTCATACATATTTAACAATTCAACAATGACCTACTGAACTGAAAAAAAATTGCACACACACTCATCAATCTCACCCAATGTACAGGCAAAAATATCACAGGGACGATACAATCGGTCAAAATTATTACAAAAAATATTTGCAGGCGGTCCCAACAAAATATTGGTGCGAGAACAAATAGGATAAAATGTGATATTGTATCGACTTCCCAACCGTGGGACGTGAAAATTTATTTTTCTGCCGACACTATGAGAAAATTGAATTTTACTGCTTCCATAGGGACGAGAAAGTATGCATTTCTAAGGCTAGCGCTACAAAACACTCAAAAATGGCTAGGCAAGAAAATTATTTTTATCTATTTGTAATAGATGGCGGCACAATAATAAAAGATATTAACAATGATGACAGTCCAATATGACAGTGGTTGTCAAAAATCGAGCGCGTCTTAAAATATTCAGTTTGAATTTGATTCATCATTTATAGGTATAATAAGCATGGAATATCTGATTGATCGTAGTGACGAGGAAATTGAGTATTGTACCCCGCCTGAAGTTCACAAGAAAGCGAACGAAGTTTCGATGAATTTGCTGCCGGAAAAATCAAGTACCAAATATGAACTTCAGTATAAACTGTTTATGAATTATTGGTATAGTGCTAAAAACGTTAACAACTATAGTGAAAACGTGATTTTGACGTATTTATCGGATCTTTCACACAAATATCAATCTTCAACACTGTGGTCAATTCATTCCATGTTAAAATCTACGCTATTAGTTAAAAATATCGTAAACATTAGAAATTTTAAAAAAGTGACTGCTTTTTTAAAGAAGAAATCTGTTGGCCACATTGCTAAAAAATCAAAAATTTTCGACCAACCGGATATTGAAAAATTTCTTGAAACTGTACCGGATGAAATACATTTAATGACAAAGAAAAGCAATCATATTTTCTTTTTTGTATTACCTACAATTGTACGGTGCCGGCAGAAAAATAATGTGTAAACCATGGCGGTAAAGTGATTTTTTCAGGCTTCAAGAAGTGTCCGGGCTCGCTAAAGCTCGCCCGTTTCTTCTTTCAGCCTTAAAGAATGACACTTTACCGCCTAGGAATACAATATACTATTGCATAGCAATTGTGGACAATGAATCTTGTAATGAATCAATTTATAGAAGTAGTGCAAACTTACCATCTCAAAGTGACCCAGAGTCGCTGTATAATCTAAACAACCCCAACGGGAAAATATTCCGTCGCTTTTATATTTAAGATAGCGCACGAATTTTCTTTGAATTTTCTCAATAGTCTATATATGATTATGGTAAACGGGATACCACACAACGGAGCAGTATTCTAGCTTAGATCGAACATACGAATAATATAAACCCTTACACTTTCTATTCTATTCGCTTTTTTATTGATATGATCAACGAACGTAAATTTTGATTCAAAAATTACTCCAAGATCAGTCATAGTGTCAGTTCGAGAAATTGGCAGCCGGTCCACCATATACTCATATTCAAAATTCTTTCTGCCTAGTATATATGACATATTTACACTTGCTAGGATTCAAA